>OX123208.2:28229914-28740393 GCA_944739405.2 Euclidia mi | reverse complement strand
GTTTTCATTTGGCTGTATCTCTTCAAATATAATACCTAGACACATGAAATTTTGTACACTTGTTTATTATTTCAATCATCTTTGAAGTATATTACTTTTATTCAAATTCCTTTACTAATTTCCACATTATAGCCAAAAATTGAGGGTAAGAAGTTACCACTGTTTTTGTCCAATCAACACTTAATTTTAAGAGAATTTACATTTAAAATCACGACAAAAATATTTTCTAACACATTTGTCAACAAAAACACTGAATTTAGTCAAAAATATTCAATAAAAACTTAGTTCTAAAACAATCAAGGTTGCGTTATAACTTTTGGCGCATACTAGTGATGTGCATGTATCGATACAGCGGTCGATGAATCCGCGTTGTGACGTGGTTGATTTCATAAATGCCTAGTATAGGGATAAAGAATAAAGAAAAATGTATTTTATCTTTAAGCATATTTTAATTACGTAATCTTTACGTAAAAAATATTTGTAAAATAGCTAAAATATATCGAATTATGCTAAGAAACCTATAATACTCACATAAAAACTGCGACGATAATTTCTACACAACACTAAATGCCGCCATTAGAGTTTAAACTTTTTGACATGTCATAATACGGGTGGCACCAATAGTTGCCTGTGAAAACAGGGGAATTTTTGATTTTAATTTATTTGCATGCCATCTATGGAAATATATTTATACTTTTTTAACTACTAATACTTTTTGCCGTGTGGTTGATTGCCGTGGAATTACTAGAGAAAGTATTTAGTGCAAGATTAAATTTGAACAAATTTTAAAAAGAACATGGGTTCTAAAAGGAAAGCCGCTATAGCAATAATACTCGCATGCGCATTAGAAACTAAGCGCAAAAAGAGGAAGTGTTGGGTAAAAGACTGGGTTTAAAAACGAAATCAATATACACATTTACTAATACACCACAGTTAGCCGTGTGGTTGACGGCATAGAATACAAGTTTCACCATCCCACATCTTTCCGTGGGTGTCGTAAGAGGCGACTAAGGGATAACACGATGCAAATACCATCTTTGCGTAGAGACGGAAAATCGACATCAAACCCTATACGACTGCCTCGTTAGTCTCGCGGCATAAATATGCGCGTGGGATCGGAAGGTCCCGGGTTCGATTCCTGGGTCGGGCGGTGTTATTGGGTTTTTCTGTCACGAAATTCTCAGTAGCAGCACGGAGTCTGGAAATGTGCCCGGTACGGCAATAGGCTCGCCCCTTATTACGTGGGACTAAAGTATATCTGGCGAAAAGTGGGTGTAGAAATACACCTCTGCCTACCCCTTCGGGGATAAAAGGCGTGACGATATGTATGTATGTATGTTTTTTAAGTAAAAGACTGTTTTATCGACTTCATATACTGACCTTTAACTCAAGGGAAAAAGGTTTAGTTTTGAAAATACAACGGCTTAAAGGAGGCCCTTTCTCAAATCAACAATAGTCGCCACCCGTATTCAGAGATGACATCGCTAAATCAACTATAGATGTCACCCGTACACAAAGGGTTAAAGCGCTGTGCAAAAACGCTATCTGTACAACTTCATATCATCTTCAATAAATCTCTACAGATTGGCAAATTTTCCGTAGCGTGGAAACTAGCTAAAGTGGTCCCCATTCACAAGGGTAATGAGGATGATGTGGTGCAAAACTATCGTCCAACTTCCATGCTTTCGACAGTGGTTAAAATATTAGAGTTGCTTGTGTGTCCTGTGATCAAGAGCCATTTCAAATGCTTTATAATAGATCATCAACATGGATTTGTCAATGGTAGATCTACTTGTACCAATCTCGCTGGTTTTGTGGATGATGCTGTCTGTACACTTGACCATCAGGGACAGATGGATGTCATCTACACGGACTTTAGTAAGGCGTTTGACAAGGTCTCCCACTCGGTGTTGCTGCAGAAACTGATCAGATAAGGCTTCGTTGGTTCCATGTTCTCTTGGATCGAGTCGTACCTAGCCGATCGTAGTTTTTATGTGGCAGTCAACGGATATAGATCCAAGACTTCTAAAATAACTTCTAGGGTTCCACAGGGTTCAAATCTGGGACCAATTTTATTCAATATCATTTTTAACGATTTGCCCTCGTGTTTTGCCTATTCTGTACCCTATCTTTATGATGACGATCTAAAACATTTCTAAGAATATATCTTGCAGGGACGATGTAGTGGCATTGCAGGAAGACCTGAACCAGTTAGAGAAATGGTGTAAGGCAAATGGGATGCTTTTAAACCACAAAAAATGTCACTTCATGCGTTTTTCCCGGAAGCTTAAGCATAGGGTTCCCACCAAGAACTTAGGGTCCCAAGCCAACCTCACCTACAAGTGGTGCACCTGTCGATCAACGGACGAGGCTCTGGCAAACAAAATATCCCGATAAGCGGCAATAGGTTCGCCACCTATTACGTGGGATCAAAACACTGGCGAAAAGTAGGCGTTTAATATGCCTCTGCCTACCCCTTCGGGGAAACAGGCGTGAGTCTATGCTTAAGCCAAATGAGTCTATGTACAGCATACAGGGCAACAACCTGAAGGAAGTTGATTCGGTGAGAGACTTGGGCGTGATTGTTGACAGCAAACTGACATTTATACCCCATATTGACGAAACGTATATGTCGGCGGTACGCCAGGGTTATCGTGTCCAGTCCAGACTCCATTATAATAAAAAGACTCACGTAATATTTTCTTTATTAATTGGTTTATTTTCAGACTATTTCTAGCACAGAATTGAATTAAAATGTGACCTACAATCCTTTTTATAAACTAACCGTCATTACACTTAATGTTAACAACTGCCACTTCCTTTTCAACATAATATATAATTGAAGTTACTGTACAATTAATTATCAAAAATCAACATTAATATTGTTATGAATATTGCACAACACCATATGATTTATTTTATACGTATAACAAATCTATTGTAATAATCAAACGCTGCTTTACAACATTCGCAACAGATGGTGATGGGATGCTAAATAAATAAATAAATAATAAATAATAATATTCTACCACATTCACACAACACCATCTAGTCCCAAACTAAGCAGAAGCTTGTACTATGGGTACTAGATAATGGATAAACATACATATATACTTTTTTTTGTAAATACATACATATTATACATAGAAACACCCAGACCAAGACAAACATCCATGTTCACGCACACAATTGTTTGACTTGAGCGGGAATCGAACCTGCGACCTTCGGTGTAGCAGTCGCTTACACTCCCGCGGCGCCAACCGGTCGTCAATGCTATCAACAGGGTGTAAATATAAGCGCAGGTTATTTATTACCGTTAACATAAAAGTATCAGAATAATGTTATTTAATACTAATTGATTTTACTTTGAAAGTTTCTGGAGTTATCTTAATTATTAAGCGATAAATTAAATACCCAATATTTATAAAACAGTGAAGCAGTCAATACAGTGTCTAATATTCTAAAGTAGTGAAGTTCTCAGTTCTGTGTTCACAAATAGTTATTTAAATATCAATCTTAAATATTATTAACATTTTCGTAACAATATAATCATTATATATTAATTTGCGCCCATATATACTTGATAGTTTGCAAAACGAAAATATCGTGAAGAAGGATTTGATAATTTTAGATCACGTGAAAAATAACAGTGTTATTAAAAAATACCTTTCACGCGCGGCTGGTGACAAAACACGTGAGATTAGCTTGAAGTTAAAAAAAATGCTGTGACGCTTCATTATTATGTGCTACTGAGTACCCATTTGAAACAAAAAAATATAGATTCCGTTTAAAAATGCAAGTTTGTGTAATAATTATATAAATACTATCCATTAACTAGCGTTCTGTAACTCGCCGTGAGGTTGACGGCATAGAATACAAGTGTCACCACCCCCTATCTTCCCGTGGGTGTCGTAAGAGGCGACTAAGGGATAACACGATGCAAATACCATCTTTGCGTATAGACGGAAAACTCGACATCAAACCCTATACGACTGCCTCGTTGGTCTCGCGGCATAAATGTGCGCGTGGGATCGGGAGGTCCCGGGTTCGATTCCTGGGTCGGGCAGTGTTATTGGGTTTTTCTGTCACGAAAATCTCAGTAGCAGCACGGAGTCTGGAAATGTGCCCAGTACGGCAATAGGCTCGCCCCTTTTTACGTGGGACTAAAGTATATCTGGCGAAAAGTGGGTGTAGAAATACACCTCTGCCTACCCCTTCGGGGATAAAAGGCGTGACGTTATGTATGTATGTATGTAACTAGCGTTCTGACTGCTGTGGACACAAACTTACGGAATGTATAACATGTACATACTTACTTTTACAAGTCTGTTTGATTTTGAACCTATATTATTGAAACTTTGATCGATATCGATAGCGGATTTGCTCAATCACTAAAAAATTAAAAAGTTACGAAATTTGTGTTCAAATTGTCTTTAGCTCTAACTGACAAACATAGTGCCATCTTCTTCTGGCAACTCTAATTTGTCATATGAGTGAAGAGTGTAGCTATATTCAATTTGTTCATAAAAATATCGTTCATTCCATGCTTTAGTTATTCGTCCATGTGGTAGCCAAACAGTAGACAAAACATAGAGTTAGGAAACCGAGTGTTGTTCGTAACAATGATGATTTATCGATAAATATTTTTGGTCAAATGTCTACCTTTAGTATGTGTCGATATATTTAAGCCGTAGAAGTAAACAACTAAAATATTGAAATTGTAGTTTTTGCTGTCGACGCCTGACAGTGCTTTGCAAAGACTTGCCAGACAGACAGTACTAAAAAAATTCACGTGTTTAATTGTTCGTTTTAGCCATAAAATCTATTGACAAAAAGTATTCATAAACTAATGAGCGATGCGTTGCGAAGCGATGCTAAGAAACTGTCACTTAGATCATGTATTGTTCGAATTTTATTATACCAGATTGGCTAATGGCGCAGGCTTTGGCAGTTTGTTTGGGTCGCATCATATCATGTTGTTTGCTATCGCTTACGTTGGACACTGCTCGATTTTTTTAGAGTTGTAGGTAATCCGATTTGTGATACGCCAGCACAAATGATTAGCCACGCCGAAACTTGCGGGTTCGATTCCCGCTCAAGTCAAACATTTGTGTGCATGAATATGGATGTTTGTTTTGGTCTGGGTGGTACTATGTATAGTATGTTATATATTTACAAAAAGTATATACCTATGTATGTTTGGGACCAGATGGTGTTGTGTGAATATGGAAGAATATTATATTCTATGGTAGAATATTATAAAGCAGACTACAAGGCAAGACGTCTTTGATCAGTCAGGATGGCACTAATATGATAAATAACATACCTAAAAGTAGGTAGATTAATTAAAATCGTTGCAATTCAAATTCAAAATATTTATTTGAAAGAATATGGTACAATAGATGTTACAATGATTGGAATTCAACATATTCTGCCAAGAGTGGCGTGCAAATGTATTATTATATAATGTAATTACCAATTTATTATAATACCAATACTCATTAATATAACATTTCTAATTATTATATTTTATTTATTCTAATTATTATATTTTATTAATACCTATCATCAAACTAAAATTACACTCTTTTTATTTAGTTACGTAATATACATTAATTAGAAACAAGATAACTATTAAGACAGTAAATATAAACATTAGAGTAAATTTTTGTATCATCTCCTTTGCTGCGTGATGAATGCGATTTAATGATGCAGGCCATAGCGTCTAGCGATTCAAAGCCGGATAAGTGAAATTGTAATTTCCATAAGTAATTTGAGTGTCTGCACAACGCCACAACCAGTGTATCAGTATTCTAAATATTTAAAGTGGAACCAAATTATCAGACGCCACTGGTGCATGCTTTTATAGTCTGTAACTGCAGCAAAGCGTAGTATTCGATCATATAATCCTGTACGCGTAGTCAACATACCTAGATTACGCGTACACTGGAACGCTTGGTCCGTACAAGGCTTTAGGTTAATAGACGCTACTTTTAAGGTAGGTATCTAAGTAAATTATGTAATTAAACAGCGCATACTATCAAACACGTGATAGAAAACTAGACCGCTGGTCGTCCTTGTTTATTGCCTATAACAACCGCGGCGCGCTGTTGCTTCCAGCTACAGTTTAACATTCATGTCCGATAGTTTGTTTCCGTATTTATTTGAATTGTTAATTATCGCTTGTCCCGTGCTTCGGAGAGCACGTTAAGCCGTCGGTCCCGGTTGCATGAAGATCTTTGACAATAGTTTCAGGGCGTCAGTACCTTCTAAAAATAAACTGACACTAGTCTAAACCATGGAATATCGCTATCCCTTTGGGTTGCGGCGGTCAGACAGGCAGTCGCTCCGCGGAAAAGCTAATATTCTAAGACCCCAGATTGAAACTGGGATAACGCTAATAGGATGATGAGTTTGTTTCCGTATTTATCCCTCATTCAAAAAACATCGATATCTCCTTTCACTGTCAAATCCCATCACTCCTTAATGATGGGATTTGACAGCACGGCTATTTAGAGAATGCAGTCAAAGATGTGAGTCTGTAAAGAATCTATGCCTCTTTAAATGAGACGCGTAATTTGACGTTATGATTAACCAACTAAGACCAACTGACATTACAAGTTCTTCTTCTTCTTCTTCTTTTTTTGTGGCAATCTGCCGATATTTTCAGCAATTTCTGCCAATGTCAAGTTATATATTTATACAAGTTCTAAATAAAAACTAAAATCTCGCCATTTTGTTCACGTTACATATTTTTCAATCGACATTACAAGTTGCACGTTCGGTATAAGGAAAAATAGCGACCATGTTCTCTCTAGTCTAAACGTAGTCCAAACTCTAGGATGCAGCGAGTCCATAGATATCAATTTTGACTCACTCGCTAGTTTCCGAAAGGGAATTGGCTAAAGAGTACCTATAATAGATTTGTTTATAAATTATTGTTAGTCTCTAGTCTTTTGTCTACATTATTTTAAATTATATTAATTATTAATTTATTATTTAATTAGATGATGTTAATCCCTATACTAATTTTACTGATTTGTTCCTATAATGTGCTTTTTTAGTCTTGACATATCTTTTTTTTCTGACATAATTATTTTTCTTTGACATATTTCCCAATATTTTTTCATAAAAATTTACATTTAGAATAATTTTGTTGATCTATATCAAAAACCTTTTAATTGTGACTACAGACTTTTTAAATTTTTGGTTATTTATTTTGATTATTATTTTAGATTACATTTAATTTATTTTCTTAGCTCATTATTGTGCATGCATTGGCCAACTTAAAAGGTTATGCAACCAACAAAAACCTTGTTAATGATAATATTGTATGCATGATTGTAATAATCACTGTTGGCCCTTAATAAATCAATAAAAATAAAATAAAATAAATCTCGATTATACATCCCATATTTTCTTGTCGGTTACTTTCATAACTCTTTCAATCAGTACCTTCGCATACAATTTGCCAACAATGCTGAGAAGGCTAATGCCTCTATAGTTTTTGCAGTCTTGTTGCGAGCCTTTTCCTTTGTAAAGAGGCACAACTACTGCTGTGGCCCAGTCATCAGGTACTCGGCCGGTGCTCCAGCACAACTTAAATAAACTCTGCAGCTGGCTAACTATGATGCCCTGTCCAGCCTTCAGCATTTCGACTGTAATCCTATCATACCCTGCAGCCTTACCTAATTTCATACTGGCCAGTGCCTCCAAAATCTCATCCACGCCAATATCGCTTTCATCATTGCTATCATTACCATTCATTTCACCTGTTGATGTCTCTGTCGTCGTTCTTTCAAATAATTCTTCAAAATACTCTTTCCATCTTTTCAGCACACACGACTCACCATTCAGTATCTTTCCATTCTTATCTCTGATTGCTGTGTATTCTGAGGATTGAGTTTTTCCTCGAACTGCACGAACAGACTTCCATTTCTTTCACGATTCTTTTACACCTAACAAACTCCTTTCTTGCTTCATCTATGTCATCATCACTCGTTGCCTTTCCCATTCTTTCTTTTACTCTGGCAGCCAACCGATCTAACCACGCTTTCTTCTTCTCTGATACTGCTGATTGTACATCCTTGTCCCACCATGTATTCTTAACCTTTCGTAGTTTCCTTCTCTTGATCACACCACATACTTCAGACGCTACACATACTACATCTTCTTTAAAGGAATGCCACAATTCTTCCATATCATTTATGCCATCGAACCTCTCATCTTTCACATCTTTCTCTTGCAGATTTTCTACTTTTATTCTTTCCAAGACCCTCTATTGATTATTTTCTCGGTGTCGCCATCCTCTAAAGAGCCCACTTATCCGGCTTAACACCAAAAAGTGTATGGATGCCGATCCCTCGAAACACTCTCGTATCCAACAATTCTTTCTCAGTCGTTCATCTACTATTACAAAATCAATCATACTTCTCCTAACATTTTTCGCCTCACGTGTATACAAATGTATCCTTTTGTGATCAAACATGGTGTTTGTCACACAAAGGCTCCACTCCAAACAAACATCAAGCAGTTCTTTTCCATTTTCGTTCACACTCTTATCACCGAATCCACACCTAAAACCCTTTCAAATCCATCTCGCTTTACTCCCAGCCATCCATTGAAATCACCTAACAAAATCAATCTTTCATTATCCTTACAGGTCCTCAGAATCTCTCTTAAACTCTCCCAAAACTCCTGCCTTTCGTCTTTTTCTTGTTGTGACATACCCGTTACTATATTGACCGGGGCGTAAACCCCTACAATAAGAAGACGAGTAAGTCCTACTTTCATTCTCATCCATAGTAGCCTTGCATTTACACATTCAAACTCTTTTACGCACTCATTCATTCGCGCAGACAGTACTAAACCAACTCCTTTGCAAGCTCTGGTGGTACTATCTACACCGGACCAATACGCCGTGTAGCTGCCATGCTTGGTAGTGTCACATCCTTTCTTTTTCGTTACATTGATAAATATAACAATAAAACAAACTAGAACTTTGTTTACAAAAATGTATGAGTGTTGACAGTTCTTACGTCAAAACATGATTTGACTTTGACAGCTAACCAGAAAAAGTATTACCTATTGAGTTGAATGGTTAAATTCATTGTTTTTTTGCTATTTACGAACTTAATACAACTTCAGAGTGATTATAACACTAGTAATTAATATTTAAAATATATATAAATGCAATCTGGCATGAAAAATAATAAATCTTTTTTGGTAGTTTTTCAAAAATAATTTCTTCTAATGGGTTTTTTATTACGAGATCACTGATCGATCACTGAACGATCATTATGAATTACCAGACTACGAACTTTTATCAAAATGACAATGGGATCGTGTTGGAATGACAAATGTGTTTAAGTATAATAGCAGACTTGAGGCCCTGGTCCCAACTTCTATATTATCTTCGTCGCCACATTCTTGGTCTAGAAAAGAGTTTATTTCCTCGTCATTCAAACCCCTGACACACAACCATCTGACACAAAATAAATAGACTTTATTGAATTTCACATAACATCTAAAAATATCAGTATTTAATTCATATAAGAGTATTGTTTTAATAAATAATCAAATTCAATATGATATTACATACAAATCCATCAATCGTAATAAATAAAGTAACTTACGATTTTACTACACTGGGGTACCTAGGTACTGGCATACCTTGTGAGGCACTTACATAGGCGACTACATGACGCAGCTGTCGTCACGGTATTGGCAAGAGGTTGACACCAAACTAAAATACTCTGATGTTTGAATTCGTGGACATTCAATAAATTGAGATATTTAGAAAACAAATCGGTGTGGGGTGCACCTGCACCCCATGTAGGGTTCTAGGGTTAGTGCTCAAACGTTTCAAGTTATTATTTCTCAAATGTCATTTCGTTGCTAGGCGATGACAATGCGTTTTGTTTTATGATATAATTATAGTCTAAGGTTTTATGCAAAAGCATACGCATAACATCATTAAAATCGTAACAAAAAGTCATCATGCCATGAAACAAAACGTAGAAACTACTTTACCGATCTCATAAAATGTTTACGGCGCATTACCAGCGCCACTTTATTATTTCACGTCGGAACGGAAATTGCAGATGTCATGAAACGTCATCACGTCATTAGTACAGTCTCTCAACGAATCGAAGTGCTCCCGGCCGGTTGTGACGAAACGAATTGCGGTCCAGTGGCGGGGGGCACTGACGGTGTTCATGTGGACTTGTCTGGCGGACTGCGGGACATTCAGTCGGGTCGCCTGGTTGACGGTACACCATGAATCCGTCTTCGGTTCGTTAAAAGACTTGCAAGTGAAAAGTGTTAGAATATAATTGTTAAGATAATGCCTTTCGTGTTTTAAAGGAGATAGTGTATTTTAGTTTGTGTGTATTCAATGCACAATAACCCAGCTGCGCCCACTTAGTAGGAACTCTGAACACTCTGAAGTGATTATATCGGCCAATAATCTAGTTACCCGCCTACATCATTTGTGGGATAAAATTGTGCAATAAAACGTACACACAAGACGCGAGTGAGGGCGATTGTGCTGCTGCGGTGCTGGCGAATCAGTTGATTTCTCAACTGCTACAGTGGTGAGCGTATTTTATCTAATTTCTCTATTGGCCCTGCAAATTTTATTTGGTGACGGTAGTTGTAAAACGTTCTTGGTTGGCAGAATACTGCTACACGTTTAGTAACCTAAGGATTGTGGTGGTGAGGTCGCTGTCATATCACTCTGATGACATATAGCGTCAGCAGCCGCTACAGCGTTATGGGTTCGATTCCCTCCCGAGACACGAAATTGTGGTTAAAACAGGCGTTTACTGTGAAACCGGTTGAACTTTACGCTATCGTGTTTCCCATGTCATGATCTCTTGGATAAGCTTCTTTTTTAATAGCTTAAAGAAGAAGGAAAGAAAAAGAACAAATTTGTGGGTAGTAATGACTGATTAAATAGCGACCCCATTGCTGTATTTTATGCTATCGTATGGGTGCCCGACTACTACTGTGACCTAGCTATAGCGCAGATATCGAAAAGACGTTTTGGGTTCGATACTTGGGTTAAAAAGAAAACGATTGTTTTTATTTCTTTTTTTCGTAATAAAACTTGAGGGTGGCTTGCGATCACGAACCTTGTGAACGCAATTAGTCTCTCTGATCGGCGTGCAGCCGTTTGTGAACATAGTATGTAACGGTAACAAGACTGAGCGTACAGGCCGACTTGCATTATTCCATGTAAGTGCGTTTTGAGTGAAGCGTGCTGGTTATTGTTGTAGTGCAGTTGTAATATTGGTTTTAGAACCAAAACCCAGCTTCGGCTGATGTTCTGCTAAATCTAGAACAATAACTCCGGTCTAGACTGTCCTTCGCAGGGCAGCGGCGCTAAATGGTAGATTCGCGTTCGACTAATCGAATCGTACATACTAAGTTCATAGTATTAGACTGTGCTGAGCTATTGCAAAGCTATTTTATGTGGAACTGATTGTAACGTTTGTTTCTTAAATGGACGTGTGACCTGTAGTGCTGTTTAGAACTTTAGACGTGTAGTTGGCTGGTTGGTGTGGAACCTAACCACCGTAGTCGAAATTAGTTTCGGTAGATGTTACTAGCGCGATTATTTTACCGACTCGAGACGTTTTGAATACCTAACGGTGTTATTTAAACGTGATTACGGCTTAAGCAGGGCGAGGCAGTTTTACTCAACTCGATTATCAGATGTAGAAAAAAATAATTGTTATCATTGTAGTGTAATGATAATCATTTTGAGTGATTTTAGTTTTCATTGTAGGTAGGACCACGTTAGTGGCCATTAGTAATGATTGTTTGCTTAACCTTATTCCCAATTGAGTTGCGAACCTTGTAAGTCGTTGTTGTGATGTTCTTGTTCTTCATACCCTCGTTTCCGTTGCTGCAGATTTGCAGAAACTGAATGAGCTGTCTGTGCGGCGACAAGCCTTTATGTTAGGAGGCATAGTTTCCATTGGTGCGTAAGCAAGACAAGCCCTTGTTGCGCTGTCATAGTACCTATCACTAATGATTGGGTTAGGATAAGTATTTCGTACCTATTTAGAATCGACCATTAAGTTTAAACTAGCAACTACGGGCTTTGTTTGAACGCCGCGTTCTGGTGTACTTTCTGTAATAGCGAGTACCTACGTATTGATGAATTCACCATGAGTTTAGTTGACACCACGATAGTTGTACGCCTTAGTTATGAGCAGGTCAGGAGATGTCTAGGGGTACAAAGGTTGTTATTAAAGCTTTATTTTATTTTGCTTAGTAGCATACTCGCTAGATTTGAAGTAAAAGTAGAGCCCATCTTACAAACAATGCTATGAGAACGAATCAGGCAAAGCTATTTCAAAAGACATTGATGTTATGACCATTCTGCTGTTGAGAATTTGAAAATTATTCTTATCAAACATGTTAAAGTCGCTGTCAAATATGCATACCTAAAGTACACTTATGATCTTAGGAATGTTTCCGAGTTTCAAGTACCAATGATGCTGACATAGTAAAGAAATGACATAGAGTGAAGTGGTATTATCTTCATGTCTTCAAGCAATATTGGAAACTGCTCCGGAGTATCGTAGCGGTAGTCCCTAGAAAGCGGCATCTGGGTGATATAGTCTCATCTAGCCTTGTAGCGAGGACCATAGCGTGGCCCGGCATTACCTACTAGAGAGGAGCGCATAAAGATGTGGGGTTTGGATGTAATCATGGATACAGTGCCACTTAAATGGCTCTAATTTCATTTATGTTGATTCTTTATTAATCGCTAAAATTGTGTCAGTGGTGCTCGACCTGGCTTCTGTTGTATAACAGAAGCGCGTTGCAAGAATCGGAAAGAACTCGTTACAGTCGATTGACAATCTTAGTAGTCGTTGCGTTCGCGTAGACAAAAGTAAATCAATTTGTTCAACTGTAACTTACTAGTATCAGTAGTATCAGTCCATGCGCGGTTTACATTTAAGCAGTTTCAGCTTATGTTGGTGGCAGTTGGTTTCAAATTCAGGTTTGGATGTTCTGGTAGAAAAGATGAACAATAAATAATTGAAAGTTGCGTTATTATCATCTTTATTCTTGAGCAGAGAGCCAAGCACCCAGTGAAGTTGTAAAAGATTTTGATAATCACTTAAGATTTCGATGTACGGATATTGAGTCTGAAAGGAACAGGGTCTCAAATCAGTGGGTATACCATGCGAAGAATCCTTGTAAAATTCAGTTGGTAGATAAGTTCGCGTGTGTGACGCGCGGCCCGTGAGTGGCGCGCATCCTGTGCGCGGCTTCTAGCAATTAAATTTAAGGTAGTTTATTAAGGGAGTTTGGTTAAAGGTTGAGTGAAATGGTTTTATGATAGAAATGACTGGACCATAAATTGATTAACGATCAATCGATCAAAAAAAAAGAGATGACATCACTATGTTCTTTGAAATGTTAGGGTCATGATGGGTTAGTCGAAATTAGTACCAGCTTATTGAACGAAGAGAAGGCCGAGACGGCGGTGGTTGATGTAGAACTCGATGAGGATTATCCTCATAGACTCGGTAGATGCGTAACACATCGGCAGGCTCCTATACTATTTCAGTAGCATTTGATACAATCACAGCAGGATCAGATAACCTTTGCATCAACTCAGACCATGAGCCAATTGACCTCGAAGTTCAAATTCACGCTGAATACGACAGTTCATAACTGATAGGTGAGGTTAGGCTTGACGTAGCATAGGTTTAGTTTAGCTAGGCGTAGGTTTGACCTCACCTGCGGCATGCTATATTATTACTTCTTTGATCAAATAACACACATTCACATCACATTTAAAACTTGCATTACACATTTATTACTTGGGTATTTAAATTTAACTGTAACTAGTCTGAAATAGATAAGCTGGACGAAAGGGCCAGTGCCGTCCAGTCCATGCCTTGTTTGAAGGATGGTTGAAAGGGCGCACTCGTCCGGTCCAGACTTATGTTTAGAAAGTGGTTAGGTAGGAGGACAGTGTAGTCCGATCCATGCCTCGATAAGAGGATGGTCGAAAGGGCACACTCGTCCGGTCCAGACTTATGTTTGGAATGTTAGGAGGACAGTGCTGTCCGGTCCATGCCTCGTTCGGAGGATGGTCGAAAGGGCGCACTCGTCCGGTCCAGACTTATGTTTGGAAAGTTAGGAGGACAGTGCTGTCCGGTCCATGCCTCGTTCGGAGGATGGTCGAAAGGGCGCACTCGTCCGGTCCAGACTTATGTTTGGAAAGTTAGGAGGACAGTGTTGTCCGGTCCAGACTCATGTTTGGAAAGTGGTTGTGAGGACAGTGTTGCCCGATCCAGACCCATGTGGAAGGGTTGGTGGAAAGGGCGCACTCGTCCGGTACAGACTTATGTTTGGAAATCGGTTGAGAGGACAGTGTCGTCCGGTCCAGACCCGTGTGGAAGGGTTGGTCGAAGGGCTCATTCGTCCGGTCCAGGCTTACGGTTTGGAGAGTCTGGTTGTCAGGGTGGACGAGCAGACTGCTTTTCAAGGTAAGCTATAGATAATTGTGTGATTGATACAAAATTGCAAAATGATGCGCCCGAGGACAGTCGCAGGTCAGTCTGGCCGTGACGGCGCATTACCAGCGCCTCTCTATTATTTCACGTCGGAACGGAAATTGCAGATGTCATGAAACGTCATCACGTCATTTGTACAGTCTCTAAATGAATCGAAGTGCTCCCGGCCGGTTTTGACGAAACGAATTGCGGTCCAGTGGCGAGGGGCACTGACGGTGTTCATGTGGACTTGTTTGGCGGACTGCGGGACATTCAGTCGGGTCGCCTGGTTGACGGTACACCATGAATCCGTCTTCGGTTCGTTAAAAGACTTGCAAGTGAAAAGTGTTAGAATATAATTGTTAAGATAATGCCTTTCGTGTTTTAAAGTAGATAGTGTATTTTAGTTTGTGTGTATTCAATGCACAATAACCCAGCTGCGCCCACTTAGTACGAACTCTGAACACTCTGAAGTGATTATATTGGCCAATAATCTAGTTACCCGCCTACATATAAAATGACCCTCTGCGGCGTCATTAAGTACGGACGTGCTACTCGTTGTTTCTGTGTTATTAATTCAAAAACCTGTGCAAAAAGTGTTTAAATATTAAAAATTAAGTAATAAAACTAAACTTAAGTGTTTGAGTGATAAATTTGTGCAAAAACAACAGTGAAAAAACGATTTAAATCAAACAAATAAAGACAATAAACAATATATATATAATAATTTATTTGTTTATTTCAGGTAACTAGACCCATAAAAGTTAACAAATTTCACACATCATCTTTCTCTTAGCGTTATCCCAGTTTCAATCTGGGGTCCGCTTTCTAGTCTAACCGGATTTGACTGAATATTAGCTTTTCCACGGAGCGACTGCCTGTCTGACCTCCGCAACCCGAAGGGATAGCGATATTCCATGGTTTAGACTAGTGTCAGTTTTATTTAGAAGGTACTGACGCCCTGTAACGATTGTCAAAGATCTTCATGACAACCGGGACCGACGGCTTAACGTGCTCTCCGAGGCACGGGACAAGCGATAATTAACAATTCAATACGCACATAACTCCGAAAAGTCATTGGTGCGCGCCGTGGATTCGAACCCGATACCCTCTGCATGGCAGTCTGTTGGTATACCCACTCGGCTATCGCCGCCTTGATCATACACTTTAAAAATAATACAATAAAATTCCAATAATATTACATGTCAACAATGTATAAATATAAAATTATTAAAATCTGTTAAAATTCAATTTATAATAAATGTCAAAAATTAAAAATACAATTCAATAAAATTAATGTTTAGGTATGTCCGAAAGATAATAATAATACAAAATATTATCAAAATTAAATATACAATTACAACCCCTACTATTTACCTAAAAGATACTATAAGCTCGTCTCTTCTTTCTCAAGGCCTCATCAACGAAGAGGTGGAACATGTATAATGGTAAAAAAGGATTTAGAATGCAAACCTATCCATAATTTGTCAGAACCTTTGCTTTATCATTTTGAGTACTGTGCCATAGAAATTATCTCACTTAAAATATTTGTAATTTGTATATATCGAACACCAAATTCTAATGTAAATATATTTTTAGAAAACCTAGATAAAATTTTAAAAAAATTAGCAAAACGGACCAAAAATAATATAATTTTATGTGGGGACTGGAACATTGACGCCAATATGTTGAATAAAAATTATAGGGAATTAGAATATATTTTGAAAAATTATAATTTATGTAATCATATAACTAGGCCCACTAGAAAGCTGTCGTGTATTGATCTTATAGCCAGCAATATTTTAGACGCTCAGTCACAATTACATACACTAGGATTATCAGATCATGAGACTGCTCAAACCCTATGTTTCAATTCTGCTGTAAACAGGGATAAATATAAAAAGCAATTCTGGTTTGAAAAGAAACGAGACTTAAGCCAGAGTAACATAAATAAGTTCATATCGAGCATATCTTCATTATCGTTTTCTGAAATATATGAGACTAACGATACTGATGTGGCATTCAATCAATTCCATGATACATTATGTCTTTTTTATAATCTCTGTTTCCCCATTCTAAAAGTAAAAATTATAAATAAATCTGCCAAAACTAAATGGATCACTAAAGGGATAAAAAGATGCTGTGTTACTAAACGCAGTTTATACTTAAAATACCGTTTAACAAATAGCTGTAAACAGCAACAATTAAAAATATACAACAACTACACCAAGATCTTAAGACGATGCATCTTACACGCTCAGAAAATTGACAATACACGTTATATATCTCAGTCTAATAACAAGTGTAAGGCTGCTTGGAATATTATCAAGAAAAATTGTGTAGAAAATAACAATGCACCCGAAATCATTTCTATTAAGGTTGACCAGAATACATACACACATGGTCATATGATAGCCAACAAATTTAACGATTATTTCATTAATTTGACAAATAAAACAACTGACTATTTAAATTATAACAATTCCATTGACTATAGACATGCTCTTACTGACATAGATAATAGTATTTACCTGACCCCAACTAATGACATTGCTATTTACAATATTATTAATTCACTTAAATCTACTAATTCCACCGGCTATGATGACATTAATACCAAAATTCTAAAGCACTGTTCTAAATTTATATCTCCTCCCATTAGCCATATTATTAATTTATCATTATCTCAAGGTATATTTCCTTCAAAACTTAAATATTCTATTATTAAACCATTATTCAAAAAAGGAGATAGAGATGACATGAATAATTATCGCCCTATTACTCTTATACCCGTAATTTCCAAAATTTTTGAAAGGGTCTTGTATGATAAGCTTCATTCTTTTGTAATTAAACACCACATCCTTAAAGAAGAACAGTTTGGATTCCGTAAAAATAGGTCAACATCTCTTGCTTGTTTCACTCTTATAAAATCAATTACTGCCAGTCTTAATGACAGAAAGCCTATTTTATCTGTGTTCCTTGATATGTCAAAAGCCTTTGACTTTGTAGACCACAGATTGCTACTGTTTAAGCTAAATCGGTATGGTATAAGGGGTATAGCATTGAAATGGTTGCAGAGCTATCTATCAAATCGGTTACAATGCGTGGAGATATCTAGACATACATCATCGGAAAAAAGGGTTTATAGATCCTGCTACCGTCAAAATTCTTACGGTGTTCCCCAGGGCAGCATTTTGGGACCTTTTTTGTTCCTATTATATATCAATGACTTACCCAATGTTACCCCACATAATTGTATATTATACGCTGATGATACCACTGTCAGTATAAAATTGTCCGATAACAATGTTACTCGATATCAAAAAGAGATCAACGATACGCTAAACAATATAATACTATGGCTAAAAGACAACAATTTTCATGTAAATATAACAAAAACCAAAATGATACAGTTTCAAACTTATAATAGCAAACGTTCACAATTGCAAATACAATATGGAAATGATACAGTTGAAGAAGTAGACAGTACAAAATTTTTGGGTATAACGATAGATAAATATTGTACTTGGAAGACACACATTAGTGAATTATGTACTAAGGTGCAGAGATTTGTATTTGTTTTAAACAGAATAACCCGTGTGGCTGGTATTGAAGCAGCATTATATGCCTATCACGGTTATGTATCGTCAATTTTACGGTATGGAATTATAATATGGGGTAATTCTGTTGACATCATTAATGTTTTCAGGGCTCAAAAAAAATGTATTCGTTGCATATGCAAAGCTCATCCAATGGAGAGCTGTGTTCCTCTTTTTAAAAAACTTAAAATATTGTCACTCCCTGCCTTATACATATTCGAGATATGCATCTTCGTCCATAAACATACCAGCTTGTTCAAGACCCATAATGAAACTGTAACTAGACAAAGTCGTAAAATTCATAAATTATATGTACCGCAACAAAGATTGCAACTTTATTCCAGAAATGTTTATTGTATGGCAATACGTATTTATAACAAATTACCAGATACATTTAAAAACCTTAACATGTCCATATTCAAAAGCAAAGTTTTTAAGTTTTTATTAGACAAGTGTTATTACTCCACTAATGACTTTCTCAATGAAAAAATTGACGAAATATTTAAATTATAATTTTATTTACCCATTGACATTTATCATTTTTTAATTTAATATTCTTAATTGTTACTGTTTGACATAATTATATATTTAGATTTAAGTGTAATTAATTTTAAGACCAACCAAACATTTGTACGCTGGTAACGGCAGAATATTATGGACATATTATTATTATAACATCCTTGTAACTACAATATTCTTACAAATAAATGATTTATTATTATTATTATACTGGACAGACACTGTTATTAATATCGCCTACTAAACGGCTTTGCCTGAAATTTGTCCCTGAAGGATTCTCCGAATAAATCTGGCAGTCGCAAGACTTGGAAATGCCCTGCTTGTTTGAACTGTGGTCCTAAAACACCTAGAAATGAATCGACACCTTTTCGAAACATCACAATGAAACGGTCACTAAAAGTTTAAAAACTGTGGCCAAAAGTGAACTTTGGACCCATTAGTGCGAAGAAAAGAAATATATTGAACGCCGAGTACCTACTGACAGAAACTAGCGCGGCGTCGATATTGATCGCTATTTTTGCTCTACGATTTGCGGACACAGATAGCCGCGCGCCAGTGAACATCGCTTCTTGCGCACATTTTAGCAAGTTCAAACCCCAGAAACAAGATTACTTTTTGCATCTTTAGTTTGTTGCTAGAGCATCTCTGAGATATTATTGAACAAGTTCTACTATTCACTGAATTTTTAAATATATATAATTTCATTTTTCTAATTATTTTGTACATAAATAAAGCCTACAATGGCTAGTGATACTACTCGATGGGGCTGCTGTAACAATCATGATGATGTAAATGAAAAATACATAAAATGTACTACATGTAGCAAATCATATCACTACGCCTGTTTGTCCCTGAAGGATTCTCCGAATAAATCTGGCAGTCGCAAGACTTGGAAATGCCCTGCTTGTTTGAACTGTGGTCCTAAAACACCTAGAAATGAATCGACACCTATTCGAAACATCACCATGACTAGGTGAAGCAAAAAAAACACCGTAGATACTTCACCGCCTCCAACTCAGATTTTATGCAAAAGAGCAGAGATCCGGCCGTGTGGTTGACGGCATAGAATACAAGTGTCACCACCCCCTATCTGCCCGTGGGTGTCGTAAGAGGCGACTAAGGGATAACACGATGCAAATACCATCTTTGCGTAGAGACGGAAAACTCGACATCAAACCCTATACGACTGCCTCGTTGGTCTCGCGGCATAAATGTGCGCGTGGGATTGGGAGGTCCCAGGTTCGATCCCTGGGTCGGGCAGTGTTATTGGGTTTTTCTGTCACGAAATTCTCAGTAGCCGCACGGAGTCTGGAAATGTGCCCGGTACGGTAATAGGCTCGCCCCTTATTACGTGGGACTAAAATATATCTGGCGAAAAGTGGGAGTAGAAATACACCTCTGCCTACCCATTCGAGGATAAAAGGCGTGACGTTATGTATGTATGTATGTATGTATGTATGTATGTAGCAGAGATCCAAACCATGATCCAGGAAATAATAAAATCAGAGTTTAACGAAATGTTGAAGGAATTGAACAAAAACATGGTTACCACAATCAATAAAGAATTAGAGTCGCTAAAGAAAGAAGTGAGAGATATTGTGGAATCTATGACCTTTATAAACGACAAATTCGAGGACATAGAGAAACAACAACGCATTTCTAGCGAAATGATACGAACACTGCAATCAGAAAATATCGAACTAAAAGCCACTATCGGAGACCTGCTCATGCGATTTAACAACGTGGAACAGCAAACTCGGTCTAATAACTTGGAACTCCAATGTATGCCTGAAAGTAAAAACGAAAATTTGTATACAATTGTCATGCAACTTGGACGTGCAGTACGCTGTGATATACAAGAAACCGATATTTTGCACTGTACCCGAGTTGCTAAGGTAAACTCTTCCAGCGTACGTCCCCGATCCATAATAATCCAGCTAGCGTCACCTAGACTACGAGATCAACTACTGGCCTCAGTTATAAAATATAACCGAGATAATCCCCAAGATAAATTAAACTGTGGACATCTGGGATTTGGAGGATGCAGTTCGCCAATCTATGTTGTTGAGCACCTGTCGCCAGCGAATAAATCCCTTCATGCGGCGACTAGGTTAAGAGCAAAAGAAAAGAATTATAAATATGTATGGGTGAAAAATGGACGAGTATTTGTGAGAAAAACAGATGGAGCAGCATACATACTAATAAAGAACATGGACTGTCTCAGCAAAATGGTATAATGTTCTACACTATTAGGTATTTTTAGTGCATGCTTTAGTAACTGTACCTACTTTATTTAAAATTCAGGAATTTAAAGATGTACTACCGAAATTGTAGAGGTCTGCGAACCAAAACGAATGCGTTTTATAACAATTTGTGCTGCATGGATTATGATGTTGTTGTTTTGACAGAGACCTGGTTAAATAGCTATGTACTGAGCAGCGAGCTATTTGACAGTAGATATGTGGTCTATAGAAGGGACAGAGAGACATCAAATTCCCAGCACAATAAAGACGGTGGTGGAGTGCTTATAGCCGTGTCAAAAAATATTAACTCCGCGCGTGTTGACAGATGGCAGAGTGAATGTGAGGATCTATGGGTCATCATTGATATTCCCACCACTCATTCATCTTGTCAGATAGCTCTCTGTGCAGTATATTTACCACCCCTTGTCTGTCTATCAAGGCTTGAACACTTTATCGAACACTGTAATTGCGTTTTCGAAACGACTGCCATGCCTATGAGTATCGTTGGTGATTTTAACTTAAGTAAGATAAACTGGAATACAGGAGCCATTAAAAGCTCATTACCTAGTACTTGTGAGAGCTTGTTAGAGTTTATAAGCATTAGTAAGCTTACCCAGCACAATACTGTGGTTAACGTCTCCGGGCGCATTTTGGATCTAGTTTTATCCACAATACCGTCCTGCTCTATGACGGAATCTTGCAGCTCTTTGACCGTCATCGAAAAATTACATCCTCCCCTTGATATATGTATCACCTTGATAAAAGACCATAAACTTCCTTATAATAAGTTAAACACAATACCAAACTTCTATAAAGCTAATTATGAAGAGATAAAGAAATACATTAAACAGCAAGACTGGAATCAGCTCTTCGAAGATAAAAGTAATGTCAACGACATGGTGAAGGTTTTTTATGATGTCCTTACCACAGCGATAAACAAATATGTCCCAAAACGTAAGATAGCGAGGTGTCGATACCCTCCCTGGTTCAACAAATCTTTGATTAGTAATTTAAAAGAAAAAAATAGACTCAGATTACGTTTTAACAAATACAAAAATCCAATGGATAAAATGGGACTAAAATTGCTTACCAAAAGGTGTCAAATAATGTCAAAGGAGTTAACATACATGAAAGATATTGAAATAGAATTCACAAAAAACCCTAAATTATTTTGGACTCATGTAAAAACCAAACGCGGTGGCCAAAGTACTTACCCCTTGACCATGACTGACGGACAGACGATTACATCAAATCCTTCAACCATATGTGGTCTTTTTGCTAACTACTTTTCGTCTGTTTATAGAGATGATGGTGATACCGATGGTATACCTGATCCTACATCCTTAAACAATTTGAAAGGTAGTAGCCAATGCTTGACATACCCCATATTCGAACATGAATCGTTACTGAGAAATTTAAAAAATTTAGATATTAAAAAAGGAGCTGGTCCTGATGGTATACCGCCATTTTTTATCTCGGCATGTGCATCAGTGCTAGTTGAGCCTCTATTAAATATCTAAAATATGTCATTAGCTTCAAGGACTTTTCCGTTAGAATGGAAAAAAGCCAAAGTAGTTCCCGTACATAAATCGGATAAGAAGGATGTCATCTGCAATTATAGACCAATATCAATTCTGTCAACCTTTGCTAAGATCTTTGAGTCTCTTATATGTCCGCACATCCAACGCCATTTTAAAATGTATGTTAATGACCATCAACATGGCTTTGTTGGGTCAAGATCCACGTCTACAAACCTAATAAAATTCACCGAGTCTGTAATCCAAACGTTAGACGCCAATAAACAATATGACGTAATATACACGGACTTTTCAAAAGCGTTTGATAAAATTTCACACAATATATTAATTTACAAGCTCTCAGCATATCACGGGCCTCTATTGAATTGGTTCAATTCCTATCTAACTGAACGTGAATTTTATGTTGTTATAAACGGTTTTAGATCCACGAATTTGAGAATCACTTCCAGCGTCCCACAGGGTTCGAACCTAGCCCCAATCTTGTTTAATATTTACATTAATGACCTCCCCGACTATTGCTTCCGTCACTCCGAGTGTTACTTATACGCTCCATACATGATAATGCGCTATTACAAGAAGACTTAAGTAGGGTGATTGAATGGTCTATTAATAATAAAATGGAGCTTAACTCAAAAAAATGCAGCCATGTGACCTTTTCAAGAAAAGCGCATTCTATACACACGCAATATTACATAGACAATAAAAAAATAGAAGCAAAAGAAACCATTCGAGATTTAGGAGTTATGTTCGATAATAAAGTAACCTTCATACCACATATAGAAAACATTATCAAACGGGCATCGAAAATGTTGGGCTTTATTTTACGAAATACTAGAGAATTCCGCAAAAGTAGCACAAAAGTAATGTTATACAACAGTCTCGTACGTAGTATTCTGGAATATTGCAGTGTAGTATGGAGACCGCACTACGCAGCGCATACGTTACGTTTAGAGCGAGTCCAGAAACGTTTCCTATGGCACCTTGCGTTTAGAGCACATAAGGCAAAACAACTGCCCTCCTACAATGCACGTCTGCAATATTTCAGAATGCAACCACTATCAATGCGTGCAAAAATAAGTGATGGTATATTTGCTTGCAAACTTTTAAAAGATAAAATAGACTGTCCTACTTACTTGATACTTGATGGCACGGGCTGTTTCCGCAACTCCACGTCTTGGCGTGTATTTTGCGTGCGGGTGGGAATGGTGTCTTCATTCGAGCCACCCCAGCTCTTCGAGGAAGGCTAGCAGACTCTTGATGTGGCCCACGGCCTCCCTCAGGGTGCTGTATCTGGTCAGGTACTGCTGCCTGTACTGTGCGACCTCAGGGCAGTCGAGGAGCAGGTGGGCTGCCGTCTCGTCTGCTGCCATACAGGCCCTGCACAGCGGGCTGTCGGTGATACCTATAGTAAATAGGTGTTTATTAAAGAATCCGTGTCCTGTGTAGGCGGCCGTGACTGTCCGTAGTTGTTGTTTGGACAGCCGGAGGATTTGTTTGGCTATCTTACCGTCTACTGCGGGAAGAGCCTCCTTGGCCTGCCTACATGTTTCAATACCAATCCAGGACTGGTTGTGTTTGGTCCTGGTCCTATTTCTTACCAGGTTGCGATAAAAACCAGAAGGGAGGGGAATTATGGGCTCGGGTCCCACCACCTCTAAAGTGGCCCCTCTTTTGGCGAGTACGTCGGCTGCGTCATTCCCTCTTGAGCCACTGTGGCCCTTGATCCATTGCAGTGTTAATTTGTTTAGTTTACCTACCTCTGTTAGTTTCTGGTGGCATTCAAGCGTGAGTGCCGAGGTGATAGTATGGCTTTTGAGGGCTGAGAGGACAGCCTTACTATCTGAGAGGATCCTAATGGATCGTTCCCTTACCTCACGTGCCATGATTGCTGTGGCAGCTAGGATTATGCCAAAACATTCGGCCTGGTAGACCGTGTTGTAGGCTCCCAGCGGTGCTGCGATGTTGATGTTTAGGTCCTCGGAGAATACTCCTGAACCGACTGACTGACCTGATAGACTGTCCTAAGTTGCTTGGCTTCCTTAGATTTCGTGCACCAGCAAGGTACCCTAGACATCACATAATATCTCTATGTCCACCCCTAAGGAGAACGGTGCTTGGGACAAACTCACCTATATGCAGAATGTGCAAAAGTCTGAACGAATATAGTGATGTAGTCGACATTCACCACGACACTTTAAGCAAAATATGTAGAAGTTTTATTGTTAATTTTAAGTAAATTTATTAATGTAAGGTGATAATGTAATTTATTTTCATATTTTGACATTTTTTCAATCATTCAAATATCTCATATTCATTTTCTTTATTTTCATATTTATCCTATATTTTACATTTTTAAATATAACACTCTAAAAAGTAAAAATGATATTTAAAAATATAAAAATAGATTCCCACCGACGACGGGAATAGGATCCAAGTCACCGGTGGTTAGGGCTCCAGAGCCAGAAATTTCCTCACAATGCGTGCCGTTTGCAGAAGAACTGCCTTTTGCATCAAACTCTTGACCCAGCTGCCTAGTTTCAACCTCTCTAGATGGCGTTCGAGGGTTTTGGCTATAAGTCCATTAACGGACACAACTATCGGAACAATGATTGCTGAATCAATATCCCACATATCGACAATCTCGTGAGCCAAGTCCAAATATTTCTCTTGTTTGTCTTTTTCTGCTTTCACGAGGTTCTCGTCATGTGGGATAGTAATGTCAACAATCATTGCGCGGCGCTCTGATCGATCTATTATCACAATATCAGGCCTGTTGCAAACAACAGTCCTATCTGTGACAATAGATCGATCCCAGTACAATGTTGCATGACCATTCTCGAGAACTGGCTCAGGGCTGTACCTGTAATATGGCAACTCGACGTCTACAAGCCCGTATCGCAGAGCCAGTTGCTGATGTATGATCCTGGCTACTTGGTTGTGTCTGTGCAAGTACTCGCTATTAGCAAGACGAGAACAACCGGAGACTATATGCCTGAGGGACTCACCAGGTCGGTTGCAAGCTCGACACATATCTACTGTGCCGTCCCTCATGATCATTATTATTATTGTTTTTTTTTCAATCATATTTTATTTTATTTTGTTTCCATTTATAAATTGTATTTTAATTAATTATCTGTATAGTAAGCAACTTGAAATTATATTATGACATTGATTTTTCTTAAAATTTTAATTATATTAATATTATATAATTAAGTAGGTAACTAAAGTTGGTGCCACGAGAAGATAGACTTTTTGTAAACAAACATTCAGGGCTTCACAACCTTTTTTCAAACAGTGGTCTTTTAGATTGTATACTTTTTGAACAGTATTTTTTTCAATGCCTCATTATAGCTGATATAGCTCAAAGTACCTATCCCTAATGCCTACCTATCCTAAAATATTAAATTATTGACCAACAATGAATAATATTACAGATAGGTAACTGTCGTAAGAGCAGACAGAGGGACACTACTATGCAGAGAACAGCACTATAAGAGAAAGAAAACTTGAAAAATCCCTATACCAACCCGTTTGGCCAGCGTGGTATAGTAGGCCAATTCCTCCTTTCAAAGGAGAGGCCTAGTCCAGCATGATGATGATGAACTAGCTAGTACATTGCATAAAATTTTCTAGACATGGAGATTTTACGTTGTCTGTGAATGAAAGAATGAACTTAAACAAAATCCATTAAAAGTTACGGTAGTCTGAAAACGCAATTTCTTTTTTAGGTATAAATAATTTTCTGCGCTACTAATAGTTTGCCATCTGCTATTCTGCACCCGCTTTTGCGAGATGCCGGCAGCGGAAAGAGCGTTGCGATCCTATAAACTTGTATTTAACTTTACATTTACCCCTTCTTGACAACTAAAAAAATTATTTTGTCCTCTGATAAATGCATGTTACAATTATGTAACATTTCAATGATCTAACGCCAAATGTTGACATTCTAGGCGTCAGTACCTCAAAACATTAAAAGGTCCCGTTGTCAGCGCAAAATATCTATAAAAACCCGATCCATTGACATATTCGTTCGATTTGACATTATTTGTTTTTGACAGAACTATCGCTAAGTCCCTTAGTAGAAATTCTTTGTTTACAAAAAGTCTATGTTCTCATGGCACGGACTATAGAGCCGTATTAAATGCATGTGGTGTTAACCTCTAATTAATTGTTGCATTAAGTATGTTGCTTTAGTCTGTAAGCTCTGATCGATGTATTAGTGTAAACAGTTGTTGTTTTGTTTTTAAACTATTGATTACTAATAAACTGATTTAAATAATAGTTACAGGTAGCACGCCACTGCGTAATGTTGATGTTGTGCATGTATTGTTAGAGAGAGATGCAGGGGGCCTCAACTGTTGCGTTCTCTCTCCCACCGGCGGACACGAATAGGCCCCAATCTGCCACTCTATTCTTAATATCTCTATGTTCTGAACAGTAGAGACGTCTAGCGCAAGCTATTGGGTGGTTGATAGGTGTAAATCAGTGCATACCTACAAAGATTAAAAGTGAACAAATAAAAGTTACTAAGTGATTTTACTGGAAGCATTGACATATACTCTAACGATAGACGGAACATTCCCTATAAATATTTTGTTCAAATTGTCTAATGTATGACGTCTAATCGTACTAGCGCAACACGCAGGCGCAAGCAGCGCCAATGACTTACAGTGTCAGGTTATTATTATAGCCAATCAACAACAACCAGTCCTGGCATCTTACCAATATGTATTCAATAGTTCTCTAACGCTACTGGCTGCTTATTGCTATTTGCAAAGATTATTTACTTCACAGAAAAGATGTTTTCTGCCTACAATATTTCATCAATATAATAAGAACAGTTTATTTATGAAAATAAAAGGAATTAATTGCTGGGGGTTCATTTAAGTAAAAAAATAGAATCTATAAACATATTCAGATGTTTTATTACAAAATAGAAAAATGTATTCGTGGGTGTAAGTTCAAGACGTGCCTTAGTTGCTTCACGAATAATTCTAATTTTTAAACTTTATATTTATCTTACTATGAGAATTGCTTAAGCATATACACCTAATATATAAGGCAGGATTGTTTGTCATTCTGTAAAGATGCCCTTGCTGACCACAGAGTTCTAAACCTACACATGTGGCAGATGGCACTATGTGCTACCATAAGGAAACCAGCTATTAAAAAAAAATCTATGACGAATTGGCCTGAGTAGCTTAGTCGGTACGGTATCGACACGGTTCGTCGTGGTCGCGGGTAGAATTCCAACCAAAAAAAATTTTTTGAATTGCAGTTAAATTTACTCTAGCAAGAAATGCTCAAAAATATATTTTAATAACTATTCAATTGCCACCAAACACAATTAATTTAGTGGTTTTTTGTCTATTGATCGGATAATGGAAATCAGGATCTGTTTTGGTCTCATGGTTCAATATTATTTTTGCGTATTTTTCTATAACTGCAAATGTGTACCTACTATGATGAAGTGTTGAAATATTCGTTAATTACAATCAACTTACCAAAAAATAAAAATAACACAGAATTAGTGTTATGCAACGTCAAATTGGTTTTATAACATTAATCAGACTAAAAAACTCTTAAAACCAATACCTTCATAAAGTCTGGTCTTGGTCATATATTTTACCTACAATCACTTGCTATGTATTTCTGCATAGTAGTTAGTCTATGATCGTAAATGACGTCACATAAAAATAAAGAAATACATTTTAATGTGGTATTATGATACATTTAACTCTTTTATTTACATAAATAATTAAAAATATTGACTAACGCTTCTATAGATACAAGTTTTGATTCAAATTGTAGTTACTTGATCTAAGTCGTCAGCATGTGTTAGGGAAACGGAATACAGGAAACTGTAGAATTTATAAGAGAACACAAAGATAAACGGCTGCTCGCAGTAAACAAACTTTTATTTACATTCCAAATTACTTACATAATATTTAATTATAAAGTAGATTTTGGTTCGGCGATTACACCGAAACCGGTACCTATGTACCTAGGCGATCTGGAAAAATTATTAATATTGTGGACTGTAGGAGGTGGGTTCTGTTGCCTAGGGAAGGAAGAGGGAGTGGAATTGGAGGAATTGTAGGAGGCGGAAGGATGAGGGCACACCTACCTTGCAAATCAGTCTTCTTCTTCACAAATGGCAGCCTCCTGGTGTCTTCGGGAATCCTGAAGCTGCACTAAATCACTCCACTACACTCGCGCGTAGTTTAGTTCTCGTTGTATATCACGGGAGCGGTAAAAAATAGGGCAGTATGGGTTTGCGGGACGCGTATGCTATACACCGCTCGTCAGCCGAGTCGTTGTTTCTAGACTGTTCGTAGGCGTGCCTTGGGAGCGAGGGAAGGAGACAAAGGATCGCTCGCATTGGACAAGCAAGCGAAGAACGATTGACGTCGATGTAATTAATTATCGATAGAAAGGTAGATGGCGCTACCATATCCCCCAGGCCCTAAAGGGTTGCCTTTAAAAAAAATAAAATTGAACTTAGCTATGTTGAGTGTACTACCGCATAACCTATCAATAGGCTAAGACAGCGATATGATAATAAAATTAATCTAAATTAACTTTAGCGAAAATTACAAACGCAATTATAGCGAAAACTACAAACTTAATACTTAAACTAAGAGGTAGATCCAACTTCAGGCTAGATCTCACTGAGTTGGAAGCGGACAGAGACGTACAAAAAGGCGCACGTAGCTCCCCTTCGCGGTTTTCACGGTAACAACGCGGGTTGTACCGTCCTTGGAAGTATGCAGTTTCTCTACGATGGCTAACGGCCATGAAAGCGGCGGAGCATTAGCATGTATTATGACGACCAACGTACCCTCCTGTGTAGGAGATGCAGGACTATTCCACTTGGATCTAGCCTGAACTGGTGGAGATATTCCGCACGCCAGCGCCGCCAGAAAGACTGCACGAGTTTATCCAGCAGAGTATGTCTTTAAGCTTGAAGAGTCTGCTTCAGGAGCCGGAAATGACGATAATGGCACTGTGTTCAGAAAATGTGCAGGGCTTAACGCGGATGGTTCTGCAGGTTCACTACTCAATGCCGTGAGCGGACGCGAGTTGATCAGCGCCTCGACTTGTGCAAGGACAGTTAAAAGCTCTTCGTAAGAGAGGATCTGTTGACCTATAACTTTGAAGAGATGCGTTTTAATTACTTTCACCATGCTTTCCCAACATCCACCGAAATGTGGCGATGCTGGCGGAATAAACTTCCAGTCAATATGATTTATGGAAAGTTCCTCCTGAAGACGAGTACGATATTCTTCCCTGAGAAACTTATAAAGGTCGCGTAAATAAGAGCTTGCGCCCACGAAACAAGTGCCGTTATCCGTGTCCAAACACTGTATAGGGCCGCGCCGTGAGATAAATCGTTTAAGGGCTGCCAGGAATGACACCGTGCTTAAATCCTTCGCAACTTCAATGTGCGTGGCGCGCGTCGTTAAGCATGTAAAAATTCGTAGCCAAGCTTTACGGCTTTTAACACCTCGACCACGCACTGGCGTATACTGCAGTGGTCCTGCGTAATCACAACCGGTGTGTGTAAACGCTTTATCAACCTGATTGACGCGCTGGCTAGGAAGATCTGCCATGGGAGGGAAAGTCGGACGCGGACGTAATTTGAAACAGACGTTACATTTATGTATTCTGTGACGAATTATTCGTCGAGCGGCTAAAATCCAATACTTATGCCTAAGTAAGGACATAAGCAACTCTGGACTAGCATGGAGGTGCTTCTTGTGATAAAAATCAACAAGAAGGTCGACAACATGATCATGACGCGGCCTGAATGCAAGGATGTTTGTGGTTATAAGGTTCATCCGAATTTGACAGAGGACCCCCAACGCGTATGACGCCGTGTTCATCGAGAAACGGCTTGAGCCTAAGGATAGCGGGAGAGCAAGGTACATTGTTTTTCAAATTTTGAATGTCGTTACTAAAATGGATGATGCAGAAAATTAAGTGGAGTAACACCACGAGACAAGCAATCAGCGCGGTTCTCAATACCCGCGACGTGATTGAAACAAGTAGCAGGAACAAGTTCAATCAATTTGCTAATGCGGTTGGCAACAAAAGTCTGCCAGCGGTGAGGAGAAGAATAAATCCAAGCGAGCACTACTTTGGAGTCAGAAAATGGGTTTATTTTATTAATAGGGTAGTGGGGCAAAACTGTGTCTTGAACCTTGCGGAGCAACTGAGACAGCAGAAGGGCCGCGCATAACTCCAGTCTCGCAACCGAAATGGTTTTAATAGGCGAGACCTTAGACTTGGCACAAACTAACTGCACCGAGTAGTTAGAACCAATGCGGACTTGCAGATATACGACTCCGCCGTAAGCACGCTCGCTGGCGTCAGCGAAACCTATTAAGTTGATGGTACATCCATCTACCAACCCAAGATGACGCGGAATAGTAATTTGATTGAGCGCGGTAAGCTCAATACAAAACTGGCCCCAAGCGGCGACAATATGGTCAGGGGGTGTTTCATCCCATTCACACTTTGAAAGTCAAAGTTCTTTGATCAAGAGCTCGGCGTAAAAAATTGTGGGAGCCACAAAACCCATTATGTCCCATAGTCGAGCCACTGTGGACAGCATAGTGCGTTTTGTGCACTTATCATCTGGCGGTGAGACGTCAAACCGAAAACTATCACAGGATTTGTCCCAGCGTAAACCGAGAACTTTATGCGGTACAGACTTCTCAAACTCAATGTCTGGAGAAGCTTTATGAGACTCTGGTATGCGTGCGAGAACCTCCTTAGAGTTGCTTGTCCATTTGACAAGATCAAACTGGCCTCACTTGAAAAGCTGAATAAGCTCTTCACAAAGCGAAATTGCTAGCGGAGCGGATATGACACTACAAGCAATGTCATCCATATACAAAGCGGAAGTAGCAACAGCTGCTGCGGCGGGAAAGTGATCGCCTTCATCAGCGATCAACTGGCGAACAACTCGTAACGCGTGATATGGGCTAGACTTGAGTCCAAAACAAACACGATTGAACTGATACACTGATAAAGGTTCCTTCTTGTCAAAACGATAAAAGATCCGTTGAAATCTACGATCAGATTCGCGAACGCCGATATTGAGAAACATTTGGCGGCAATCAGCTGACAGAGCGATTTGGAAAAGACGAAACTTTATTATGATGTTAAATAAATCACCCTGTAGATTAAGGCCGGCATGCAAAATGTCATTAATCGACTGACCCGATGTAGTCCTACAACTAGCATCTAAAACCACACGAAGTTTAGTAGAGGTTTTATCTTCGCGAACTACGCCGTGGTGCGGGATATAATATGAGGCAAGAGAATTGCCCTCGTCGTTTACAACTACACTCAAAAAACCTTTATTTAAGTAGTCGCGAATGACGTCATTATAGGCGCCGCGTAACTTAAGTGATGCATCAAGTTTACGTTCTAAACAATGGAAACGTCTAAGCGCAGCAGCATACGAGTCGCCTAAAGAATAAGGGTCACCATAGAATGGCAACGCCACAACGTATCTGCCACTGTCGTCACGAACAGTGGTAGCGCGGAAATGTTCTTCACACTCGAGATCCTTCCGGCTCATCGAGGGGGGTGCGGTAACCTCTTCAAGCTCCCAAAATCGCTTGAGAAGAGAATCAATATTATTTTCTTGAAGAACAGAACAACAACAAGACGTAATATACATATAGAGAAGTATGTAACGTAGGTACGGTACCCATAATCACATACCCAAATACCGTCTCAATAGCGGGCGGTAAATTATATTGCTCACTACGTACCACTTTAGTTAGTAGCAAGTGCGGAAATATTGCAGCTCCGATCAAAACATCAATGTCTGCCGGATTTGCTACTAAATGAAAAAATGGTTCGGCGATTACACCGAAAACAGATCGCCTAGGTACATACCGGTTGCGGTGTAATCGCCGAACCATTTTTTTGATCCATACGAGTCGGATTCATTTACGTTTATACGTAACCTCTCGTTTATATCTCTATACCTAGGCAGTTATAGCACCTAGCTATACTCCTAGTCCATTTATACACCCGTCACGTGGCAATTTCCGCACGCATCCGTAGGTAATATACTTTTATGTAGCTACCTACTAACCCAATTATTATTACTGGAACTATCATAGTTGTCTTGTAAATTACATATTTCAAGCACCTTTTAATTCCACCGCCTTAAAATGTTGCCTACTTAGGTAAAGTGATGGATACATTAGGTATTCTTATTTTGTTTTGGTCTCATTAGCTTATACTTACGTAAGCATGGTACAACAAAAGAAGCCACGCATTTCGGCAGAAAAAGGGCTGACAATCTTAGAAGCAAAACGTAATATTTTGTTTGAGCGTATTCAAAACATTTACCAGCGCTCGAAGACCACCGCCGCTTCCGATATTAATAGGGAATTATTCCTTAGTTATTGTATGACAGTAGATATTATTCGAACAGAGTTTCATAAGTTGTTAGACGATTGCTTTCTATTAATCCTGATGAACAACCGAATTATCAGGCGTACACGTCATTCGAAGATATTTATTGTATCATTAAGTGTATACAATCACAATTAGAGGGTAAATATCCGGCACAGCCCGTTTCAGCGGCTCGCACGCCGAGATTACCGCCAATCGAGATTATGTCGTTTGACGGAGATATACGAAATTAGCCGTTATTCTATGCGAGTTTTAAGTCCACAGTGCACGATAATGGTTCTCTGACAGATGCTGACAGGTTGTACTATTTAATAGGTAAACTGTCAGTTTTTATGTTTTAAAAATATGTTATTACGGAACAAGGTGGAAACAGATAGCACAACCATTCCTAAGAAGGGTACAATTCCATTTTATTTTAAGTCGATTAAAAATATACATTCAGGGGACAATTATCATGAAGTTACGTCTAACACTGACTCTGCAAACTGGAGATAATGAACAACGAAACCCATAAGAAAGGAACCATACCTTATTATTTAAAAAAAATAACACCATGTTTAATTAGGCAGTCTGACACACAGTTGGCGTCACAAGCGAAAAATTGTTTTCGTCCTTAATTCAAAATATAACTTTAAAATATTTCACCAGAATATTGTTGGTGCTATAAACAAATCTGAAGAGTTAACATTTGCAATCCGCGAGCTATCACATACAGGTCCAAGAATAGATGTTGTTTGTTTGACGGAAACTTTCATTAAAAAAGGTACAGAAATGCTTTTAAAAATTCCTGGTTTTAAAGTAGCTGCATCATATTCACGTGACTCTAAAAGAGGAGGGGTATGCATAATGATAAATAGCAATATAAAATTTAAATTGTTGACTAATATTAATGACTTGACATGTAAATTTAATTTTGAATGTTGTGAAAAATAATGATTATTTGCTTATATAGTACGCCTAATAGTAACCCACAAATATTTCTTGGAAAACTAGAACAACTATTAGAAAGACTTACTAGAAAGCATAAAAAAATATTATTTGTGGCGACTGGAACTTGGACATCCTAAAGCCAAACAAAAGTTGCGGTGAATTGAAAAGTATATTAAAAAACTCTAATATCGAATTGCACATTAAAACACCAACAAGGAAATTGTCATGTCTGGATCAGTTAGCAAGCAACATTAAGCAAGTTAAAGCAGAGGTGCATCACCTTGCACTGTCCGACCACGAAACAGGGCAAACTCATAAAAAAGTCAACTAAAAAGGGAACCACAAGTGGTTAACGAAGGGTATAAGAAGGTCCTGTATAAAAAAGAGATATCTATACTTAACCCAACAACACAATAAAAAAATGGAAAAATGTTAAATAAAAAATATAAATCATACAGCTGTATATTAAAAAAGTGCATATATAAGTCCAGACAAATACAAAATAAGAAACATATAGACAATAATAAAAATATATGTAAAGCCTCATGGGCAGTAATTAATGAAAACATTGACGACCAAAATACGAGAACACAAATTGACAAAATAGTTTTAAATAATCGGACATATGAAGACCCTTAGGAAATAAGTGACATATTTAATAATTTTTATATACAATTGACAAATAGTAATAATTTTAAATATAACTAGAGGACGCCAGCAGCTACGCCTGCATTTTTTTTATTTACCCGTTTTGGCCGATCCCGTGGGAATTTCGGGAAATCCCTTCTTAGTGCACCCCTACGGTCCCCAATGAACATACATGCCAAATTTCAGCTTCCTGCGCCCAATAGTTTCGGCTGTAGCGTGTCTGTCAGTCAGTCAGTAACGCAAGGATTTTATATATTAAGATGTTGACGAGATTAACAAAACTATTGACATTAATTGTGAACATACAATATTTCTCCAACCGACAGATGCCATGGAAACATTCCGCATAATTAAAAATCTTAATAACACCAACGCAGCAGGAGTAGATGACATAAGCACCAATGTAATAAAATTTTGTGCACCATACATATGTCAGCCGCTGTGTTATTTAATAAATTTATCTTTTGAGGAAGGTACATTTCCAAATATATTGAAAAAATCAATAGTTAGGCCACTTTATAAAAAAGGCGACAGCACTGCCATGAATAACTATAGGCCAGTGACGCTGATTCCAATTATAGCAAAAATCTTCGAGAAAGTCATGCTGAAAAGGCTTCAAGAATTCACGAGAAGTCATGGTCTACTTAAAGATGAGCAATTTGGGTTTAGACAGATTGGTGGCACTTCATTGGCATGTTTCAATTTGATAAAAATTGTCACTCAAGCTATAAATGATGGTAAACCAGTCGCGGCGATCTTCCTAGATATGAGCAAGGCGTTCGATTTTGTCGACCACAAATTGCTGCTGCACAAATTAGAAAAGTATGGGATAAGAGGAACAGCAAACGACTGGTTGAGAGACTACCTAAATGACAGACAACAATGTGTGGAAATCTCTAAAATCCATAAAAAGGACAAAAAGTAGTATTTAGAAGTGCCTATCAGAAAAATAATTTTGGAGTGCCCCAAGGCAGTATATTGGGACCATTTTTGTTCCTCATGTACATTAATGATCTCCCAAACAGCGTTTGCCATAAGACAATCTTGTTTGCTGATGACACAACCCTGATTATACAAAATGAAAACGCCAACACGTATGAATCAGACATAAATAAATCAATAGAAAACATAATACACTGGTTAAATTCTAATAATTACAAATTAACATTGAAAAGACAAAAATGATCCAATTCCAGACATATAAAAGAAAACCATTGATATTAAATATAATAATACGACGATTGAGGAAGTTGTAAGTACAACATTTCTGGGTATAAAGTTGGATCAGAATTGCAACTGGAAATCACATGTAGATTACGTTTGTGACAAACTCGACAGATTTGTTTATGCTATAAAAAGATTAAGGATCACGGTATCCATAGAAGCTGCTCTGTGTGCATATCACGGATACGTTTCATCCGTACTCTCATATGGTCTCTTACTGTGGGAAAATTCGGTGGATATTATAAAAGCGTTCAGAGTACAAAAAAAATGTGTGCGTGCAATCTGTGGAGCCCGGCATACAGAGAGTTGTAAACACTTGTTCAAAAAGTACAATATTTTGCCATTACCTTGTATGTACATTAAAGAATTATGCGTATTTGTACAACAACATCCGGAATTTTTTATTAAGATCAAAGATGTAACGAAACGAAATGTAGCTCCCAGAAATATAAGCATAAATTATGTTTACCGCAATGCAAGCTAGAATTGTATAAAAGGAACTCGTACATAAATGCCATAAAGGTATATAACAAATTACCCAATTTCTTTAAAGATTTACCTTTGATCAATTTTAAAAAAAAGTTGACGCAGTGGTTAAAAGAAAAATGTTTTTACGATCTTAATGAATATATGTTATATCGCGGAGAAGAAAATTAGGTAATCAATAATATTGGTATATACCTTATGGCTATAAATGTAAATTCAAATGTAGTAATAAATGCTTTGACATTTAAAATATAATTGTGTACTAATGTAAGTAATTATTATTATTATAGACATAAAATGAAAATAATTGCTTTTAACTGACATACATACTATATTAAAATTATTTTTTTTATCTTCGAACTGACATACAAATTATACCTTTGACATTGTTTAATTAATTAGTATCAGAATTATCATTTACGGGAGTTCATATTAATTTGATTTTTTATTAAGATTTTAAAATAATTATCATTAAAATAATATAAGTAATTCATGTTTGTCTACTAAAGCAAATATTTGCATACCATATGTAATGGTAGAATGTAAATGGGCCATTTTATATTTAAGATCATACTATGTATACGTACATTCTGGCAAATAAAGGACTTTGACTTTGTCACCGAAGGCCCAATCCATATTTGCAGGTGTCACACCCAGTGCTGAGAATTATCAGATCATATTTCAATCACTACTTGATAGGTATCAAGACACTCGTATCCTAGCGTCTACTTACTTTCATCAAGCTTTAAATCTCAAATTGTCCGGTGCCGCGTCTGTTTCGAATTTCCAGCTGTTTATAGACAACTTTGTTACCGCGGTTAATTCCCTTCAAAACTTAAAATTAGAAGATCTTTCCGACTTTATGTTTCTTCAACTCGCTTTAAAAAAGTTGACACTGAAACAATTCGCGCATTTGAAATGACGGAACGCAATAATAAAATACCTACACTAGATAGTTTTATTTCTCTCATCAAAGATCAGTGTCGAATATTTCATAATACGCAGTCTAGCTCGTCCAATAATAATAATAATTCAAATTCAAATCATTTATTGCAAAACTAAGTGTACATGGTGATGTTATACAATGGTATGTGCTTAAGACTTAGCGCCTTTTTCAAGCATAGCAATATTGAGAGCTGACTAGCAATTATAAGATAAGTAAATAGAAAACATTGTTATAATTGTTATGTACAGTTAATAGTTGTAGAGGTAGTCCGTAGTACAATTAATTGAAGATTATATAACATTTTTGAAATTAGGAAACATATAATTAGTATTAATAGATCGATATAGAATTAGAAAATACAAAAAACTAATTATATCCTTATTTAAAATATGTCAAAATAAATCAGCTCGTGTAATCAAGAGCTTCGTCATATACGTATTATTTAGACATGTAGGTATTATTATTATGAATAGATTACTTTTATTATTATGAATATATTATTATGATTATATTATTATTATGATTATAAGTATTACTATTATTATTATTACGTTTCTAACAAATCAATTCTAATCATTTATTATTTAGGTATTCTGTAACAGAATAATAGCATTTTTGGATCAGAAAAAAATTGAGGCGTTTAGTAAATGTTCTTTCAAGCTTTTCTTCTTTAATTTAGGTAATTTATTGAATATCTAAACAGCCATGTAATATGGGCTCTCGTTGAGCATTTTTGTTTTTGAAGGAGGTAAGTGTAGTCTGTCTTTATGGCGTGTATTTAAATTGTGCATGTCTTTCACTTTATTAAAGGAGTCACTGTGTCTGAAAACGAATGTACATATATCGAGTATATATATTGATGGTAGTGTTAGGATATTTAGTTTAGTAAAGTAAGGTTTACAGCTTTGCGTATTGTCTATATGTGCTAGTATTCTGACACATTTCTTTTGAATTATAAATAATTCCTCTACATTAACACTGTTACCCCAAAGCATGACCCCATACCTCAGCCAGGAGTATGCATATGCGTAGTATGCCGACAATGCTGTTTGTGTGTCTGTGCTGTGTTTAATTTGAAATAGAGCGTATGTAAATTTAGATAATTTGGATTTGATGTGATCTATATGTGTTTTCCAGTTTAAATGTGTGTCTATATTTATACCCAATAAACTAAAAGTGTTGACCTCTTCTATTAGTGTATTTTCGTGTGTTATGTGTAGAGAAAGGGTTTTTTTTGTATGACCTGAACTGCATTACTTTTGTTTTGAGTGTGTTTATTTCTAAAATATGTTCTTGGAGCCATTGTGTAATAGATTGGAGAGTGTTTTGGATCTGACTATTATAGTTTAAGTAGTCGCATTTTATTAAAATCGAGACATCGTCAGCGAAAAGTACTGGTAAAGATTTTCCCGAGTCTAAGGTTTTTGGCAAGTCATTTATGTATATTAAGAACAATATGCATCCTAGAACGCTTCCCTGAGGAATTTAGCATGATAGATGTATAACTTGAGATCGAGTAGATTTTATTTCTTTTGAGGTTCTTTCAAAATGTTCAATTTGTACCATTTGTGTCCTATTATTAAGATATGACTTGAACCATGAGTAAGCAGGTCCTCTAACTCCGCAACCCTTTAATTTCATTAAGAGTATGTTGTAGAGTACCTTGTCATAGGCTTTGGTCATGTCGAGCAACAATCCAACAACATACTCCTTATCATTTAGGTATTGTAGTGCTCTCTGAATATACTTATAAACCGCTAATGTTGTTGATCTACGTTTTCTAAACCCATTCTGACTATCGTCTAGTATATTGTATCGTTCTAAAAATGCGTACAGACGGTTGCACATTGCTTTTTCAAAGATTTTTGAAAATGTTGGGAGTAGAGCAATCGGTCTATAATTGTTTGGGGTTAGAGTGTCCCCCTTCTTGTGTATGGGTTTAATCAATGAAATTTTAAGTAAATCGGGAAATTTGCCTTCTTGAAAACTTTGATTAATTAAATGACTCAAGGGAGTGGAAAGTTCCATTGCACATTGTTTTAATAATATAGGTGGTATGTCATCTATGCCGCTGCTATGTTTGTTTTTTGTGGAGTGTATAATGTTTATGATTTCTTTTTGGTCGACTGGCCGCAAGTACATAGAACATACTGGTGAGTTTATGACATGTTGTCCAATTGGTTTGTGTGAATCTGTGTGATTAGGATTATTACCTACCGTCGCGAAATAGTTTTAACTACGGATTTTAAAGTTTTTGTGTATCTTTTGAAGTCATTTTTAATAATTGTGCTTTTTGTATCATTTAGGATTGTTTTTAAAATTCTTTTGTGTTCACATGATTTTTTTAAACCAGTTGTAAGCCACCCTTTTTTACATTTATTTTTTATTTTAATTGTTTGTACGGGTATATATTTATTTAAAAATTGTGTTATTAAATTAATAAAAGCCTCATAGTTTGTATTTATGTTATTATTTTCTACTATTATATTATCCCAGTTCACTTACTTTAAATTATCTTTTAAGGCATCCATTTTCCTTTGGTTAAATATTCGTTTTTTTAAATACCATGTTTTTATTGTAGTTGTTAAGTTTTTAAGATTTAATTCTAATTTTATCGCTTTATGGTCTGAGAAGCCGTAGTCTATAATTGATGATGTTTTTATAAAGCTAGAGTGATTAGTAAACAATAGGTCAATGCAGGTGGATGTGGTTTTTGTTATCCGTGTGGGGTCGCGTATTATTTGTTTAAGGTTGTGCGTTTTCATAAAATTGATTAATTCTAATGTTTGTTTATTGCTGTGCAGAATATTAATATTAAAGTCACCTCCTATAATTATATGTTTTTGTGAATTTTTTATATCTAATCTACGTAAAACTTTTTCCATTTGTTTATAAAATATATCTATATGACGATCTGCTCTATATAATCCTATAATTATACAATTACTCTTAGGTATTTCAATTGTACTAAATTCTATGATATATTCTTTTGAAAAGTTAACAATATCCTTTTTCTCAATATATTCTAAAGTGTTTTTAACTATTAGACTGACCCTTCCACCTTCACGCGTCTTACGGGAAGGGAATAATGGATTTACAGTAATGTTCGTTTTTCCATAGTTCTGACAAGGATAATATATCTATGTCACAATCTAATAATAGTTGTTCGAGTAGCTCTACTTTATTGCCTATACTTTGGATATTTTGGAAAACGATGGTCAGATTAGTATCGAAATGTCTTACTGTCGTTTGCTCTCTCTTCCGATGTTGGATACTTTGCTGATGGGGATGATGTTTGCGACTGTGTGGATTGTATATCGCATGTATTACTGTGTATAAGAATTTCACTGTTGTCTGGATTTGTATGACATCTGTTGTAGGAGCAGTACACTTTAACTCTCTTCCATTAACGTATAGTTTGTTATCTCTTATCACAGCATGATCACCATTCTTCCTAGCTTCTATGAGCTTGTGTTTGAGTCCTTGGCGTTGTTGTAGGGTTTTTTTGTCCATATATTGTCCAACAGCTAATCCTGTGTTTTTGAAATCTCTAGCATTTTATATTTTATATATATTTTTTTATATATATTTTGCCATACGTTTGCTGATAAGTTCTATTGCCAGCGGTCTCTTGTTGCCACTTCTACCTATTCGTTTTATGTCTTCTATGTAGGGGTCAATGTTAATGTTCATTATTTCCTGGAAAGCTTGTGACACGCGATCATATAGTTCGGGTATAGTTTCGTTGTATTTTTCAGTTAGGCCATATAATACTACTTTTTTGGAATTTTTCAAGTTATATAATTGTTGTTGGATATTTTCAATTTTTTCATTAGTTTTCTGTATCTTTTCCGTTATTACTTTTTGTTCTTTGGATAAATTTTGTGTTTTGTGTTCCATATCATCTTGCAGATTTTTTATTGTTTTGTTTATTTCTACTTGGATTGAGCTTCTAATATCTTGTAATATAGAAGACTTGATGTTCTCTAATTTTATGTCTAACAAGATGTTAATATTTTCCAGAGTCAGCGGTTCTTTTGTAGTGATTATCTGATTTTCAGACCGGCGGCCAATGTCATCTACTATACTATTGTTTAATGTGTTCCCAATGATGTCGTCTACAGATATGTTATTTTCACAGCTGTCACTGGTGGGTGTGCAGTTTGTGATGAATGAATTGTGATGTTCATATCAGTAATATCATGTTGGGATGCTCTTATTGGTGTGTTAGTGTTGTCTCCTTTTGGCATTTTACATTTGCAGGCTTGGCATTTTCACGTGTTGAGGTGGTTGGGTGTCAGAGTTATAATTGCCTAATAGTATATTAGCACATTGTAAGTCGTAATGTTTATGACAAAGTGAACATTTTAATCGCTCTTTACTTGGAATGTTTTGTTTACATCCTGCGCATTGAACCATTTTTGTGTAATGATTTTCTTTAATGGTTTAGAATCGTACTCGTATTGCCCTCTGTTGGCAAGCTCTGGAATTAGTTGTTCTGTGATATGTATATCGATTGCAACTTAGTGCTCTCTTGCGGCAATCCTTGGTACTATGATTGACCCGTTTCAAAATCGAGATGGCGCCAGTGTGAGGCGATAGTGCATAATATTTTTTATCATTTACTGGGCAGTATATCTGTATTGTCTATGGTATGAAGTTTGCGTGACAGAGCGATATTTGAATCTTATAACGTAAACAAACTTTTGTATTAAGTATAATTATCAGTTGCAGTAAATACCTTTGGGAAAATTTGATATTATGTTGTCGTTGTTTGCTAAGGAGCCGTCCTTTTCTTGGCTATATTGTTGTTTCCATTGTTTTGTTCACTTTCACAAAATTGTTTCTCATTTGTAAACAAACAGTTTTTTTATCAGATCTCACTCTTAAAAGGTTATATTGTCACTGTTTCACTGTGTGTCTTGTAGTGTTATTGTCTATAAATTAACTTTAGTATTATTTTAAACGTATTTATGCACTTTAATTATTTTTAAACTTGAATTAATCGCGAACAACTTAGAGATACGTGTTTACGGCAGCAGTGTTGCCAGCTCTCAAACAGCAAACAAAGGTAATGCTAATAGCAAACAAAGGTCGAATAAAGCGCGAAATAGTAATAATAACTCGGTCCCTAATCCACAACCTTACGTAGCATGCTCGGAATCTAATAATAATAATTCACAGAAGTGTCTGTGCAGTAATATAGTACACGACCATTTCTATAAATGTCCCGCTTTTAATAATTTAACTCCGACTGCTCGTTTTAAATGCGTCAAAGAAAACAGGGCTTGCATTAATTGCTTAAGCATCAAACATAAAACGAGTGATTGTTCTAGTAAGACGAAGTGTTGTTCATGTAATCAGCGACATCACTCATTGTTGCACTTTGATAAAAGTAGTCCGTTGTCGAGCCAAGCCGGTAACCTTGACACACTTACTACGTCGCAAGTGCAGGCCACGATAACTGCGCCTTCCACGTCTCAGAGCGAGATATCGTTGTGTACGACATCCAATGCGCGGGCGATGCGCACGCGCGGACGGCCCTCGCGCATTTATAATGATCAGCGCGGGGCTAAGCAGCAATATACAGCGCCCAATACTGTTCTGTTAGCGACAGCGCAAGTTATCGTTTATGATATTAATGGCGCGCCTCACATGGTACGTTGTCTGCTCGATAGCGCGTCTCAGAGTAATTGCATAACTTCGGATTGTTTCGAACGCCTCGGATTGTGGAATAACTTTAAAAATACTAACTTAGTAGTTAAAGGGATCGGGGGTTCAGAAAAACATTGCAAGGATTCCGTAGATGTTAAAATACATTCGCGTTTTGATAAGACTATTAATTTTAACATTTCTTCGCTTATCGTGGAGCGTATTACGGACGCATTGCCGAACGCTAATGTGGACGTATCATTACTCACTCACCTCGAGTCATTGCCGCTGGCAGACTCGGAGTTTGCGAATCCAGGCTCGGAGGACCAAAAAAATGGTTCGGCGATTACACCGAAACCGGTATGTACCTAGGCGATCTGGAAAAATTATTAATATTGTGGACTGTAGGAGGTGGGGTCTGTCGCCTAGGGAAGGAAGAGGGAGAGGAATTGTAGGAGGTGGAAGGATGAGGGCACACCTACCTTGCAAATCAGTCTTCTTCTTCACAAATGGCAGCCTCCTGGTGTCTTCGGGAATCCTGAAGCTAAACTAAATCACTCCACTACACTCGCGCGTAGTTTAGTTCTCGTTGTATATCACGGGAGCGGTAAAAAATAGGGCGGTATGGGTTTGCGGGACGCGTATGCTATACACCGCTCGTTAGCCGAGTCATTGTTCCTAGACTGTTCGTAGGCGTGCCTTGGGAGCGAGGGAAGGTGACAAAGGATCGCTCGCATTGGACAAGCAAGCGAAGAACGATTGACGTCGATGTAATTAATTATCGATAGGAAGGTAGATGGCGCTACCAGATTTAATTGTTGATTAATAGCGTCAGTACATTGCCACCGTATCGATACTAATATTATAAAGCTGAAAAGTTTGTTCGTTTGTTTAAACGTGCTAATTTCAGGAACTACTGGTCCGATTTGAAAAATTATTTCAGTGTTAGATAGCCCATTTATCAAGCAAGGCTAGAATAATGATCTAAAATCGTCTATTTTGCCCTTTTGTGAGCTTGCGCTGCACATCGCAGCAACATAATGATCAAGTACTGCACGTGTATTTATGGTGTTCTAGGCCGGCGGGCAGTCACGATGCCTTACGTATTTTTTTATATTTTCACCTTTTAAAGGTAGCGTTATCTCAATCTAACTATTCAGCGCGGTGCAAGTCGCGGGCGAAAGTTAGTAATCAATAAAAGTGCACTGCGACGACTTGTCCAAAAATTGAAGATCTCCTTAAAAATTAAATTTTATTTCAAATAAAACAATCCAGGTGTACAATGGGATAGCAGCCCTACGCTACTAACCCTGCTGTACAAGGGGAGTACTAAGGGCCTAATCTAACTTGTTAACCTACACTATCCTAGAGCCGTAGCCTATCACCTATAATATCCTATCCTAGTTATTCTAATCCTTAAACCTATATGTATCCTAAACCTATCCTAACATGTACCTAGCGTATAATGCGTATAGGCTTGATGCTCTGTGGTATTCTGTGATACAGACTAGCACTTATACGTACTTATACGTACCTACTACTAGGCCCTTAACCTATGGTACGTACTATCGTGGTACTACTGTGGTATGCTGTGATACAGACCTACGATTCGTACGCGCCTAAGATCCTAATCCTATTTGTCCCTACAAATCCCTAGACCCTAGCCTACCATAAGTATTAATATATACTTATATAGATAGGTGCGGGATATCTGCCACCGGAGACCTATGATGACAGACGGACTGTGGGTAGGAATTAGGTATGGTGGAGATGGTTTTCTGACGGCCAACTCGACAGACTCACCGAGCTGATCAGTACTGATGGCTAAAGGTGTCTTGGCCACCGTCAGAGGTGTGGGAAGGGTATCGAGTCAAAGTCGGATTAAACTTGTGACTGGTTTATTTCTTATAATACCTACATAATCTTATATACTAAACTTATCCTATGTACACACACACACACTTTACAGTTGTGTACTGTGTGTGAAAGGTGCCATCTCAGCGGTATATGCCTTACATGAATACGTGATTATTTCTTAATTTAATTTAAATCACGAACAATCTGTGTTGCGGTAAATACTTACGTAGGAATATATCGCTGATATGGCATGTTCATGTGTGAACACTAGGTTTACCTCAGGGACGCAATTCTGGACCCGCTTCCCATAAGGTTATGTTTGTCAGGTGACTATCAGAGTTATCGTTAAATGGTTGTTGCAATAATCTACAAGCCAATATGAATAAAACAAAGTTTAATTAATTCTGTAACAGAGGAGGTAAAAAACATCTCTCCCCGCGACGCGGCTGGGCGGAGCTCCGCAGATACAAATGTAGAGAGCGCTTTTCGGTCGGTAAGCTCTTCGTTTATAACATACACTTCTGTCCTATGTTCTTAGATCATTTTCTATTATTAATTATAAAACTTTTGAGGCAAAAAATGGTTTTTTTTTTTCTGCCGAACGAATTGACTCCATGCTGCCTGATGTTAAGCAGTCAGTGAATTCCCACAGTGATGACCATCATCCCAGCAGACAGCATGGCATTATGGTACGATGGCCTTCACCTTGACGGCCTTGAGTAAAGCTTTTTCACGCCCCGCTTAAAGGACCCAGGATCATAAGTGGAGGGAAACACGTGGGCTGGCAAAGAGTTCCACATCTTAATGGTACGGCAGAGATAAGAGGCGCCGAACCGTTTGGTGCGTGACGGTATCTGTTCTACCGTGTAAGAGTAGCACCTCAACCCAACACGTGTCGTTCGGGATAGGAAAGGAGAGGGTGGGATTAGTTGAAAGAGCTCTTCGGAGCACTCACCGTGATAGATGCGGTAGAAGACAGCCATTGAGGCCACGTCTCTGCGTAATTGCAGTGACTCATGAGTCTTAGTGGCCTTTGGATCCCCAATGATACGGACAGCACGCCGCTGCAACCTATCGAGGGCGTAAGTACTGAGCGGAGCCATTTCAAAGGTGAGAGCAGTATTCCATGCAGGAGCGAACCTGGGTTTTGTATAATAGACACAACTGCTCCGGCGTGAAAAACCTCCTCACCTTGTTCAGGACTCCGAGTTTCCGAGATGCGGATTTGATGACACCCTCGATGTAGTTCTTCTGGTTGAGATTTCTGCGTATGTCCATACCTAGGATATTGAGGCTGTCTTGAATCGGTAGTGGAGTGTCCAGAAGAGAGGGATGGGGAAGGAATGGAGATACCTTGGCTGAGAATGCGCACACCTGTGTTTTCTTGGCGTTGAACTCGACCAGGTTCTCATCACCCCAATGCGAGATGCAATTCAGAACCCAGTCAAGCTCAGCAACAAGTGCTCGCCTATACTCCTCGGTATCGGTTTGCTTAGCCGCAGGGTGTCCGTGATATCGCCCATGTACAGTACTGTCATCTGCATAGCAATGTATGCCCCCAAAAGTGAGCATATCATTGATATGCAGAAGAAAAAGCGTGGGCGATAACACGGACCCCTGAGGCACACCAGCATTCACCTGGAGAAACTTCGATGACTCACCGTCACAAAGGACTCGTATACGGCGCTCATGCAGGAAGCTGGCAACCCACTTGCACAATCGAGGCGGCAAGCCGTAGGCTGGAAGCTTGGAAAAAAGCGCACGATGCCAGACTCTATCGAAGGCTTTGGAGATGTCGAGACTAATAGCCAACGACTCCCCATGCCTGTCCATCGCCTCATCCCAAAGGTGTGTGACATACGCTAGAAGATCATCCGTTGATCGTTTCGGTCTGCAGCCATACTGACGATCACTGATGAGAGAGTGATCTTCGAGGTATCGAACGAGTTGGTTGTTAATTAATCGTTCAAACACCTTGCAGAGGATAGGGGTGATAGCAATGGGTCGATAATTGCCCGGATCAGAACGATCCCCTTTTTTGGGAATCGGTTGCACGTTCGCCTCTTTCCAAGCCTGCGGCACTACGCCAGAGGCATATGATAGGCGATACAGGCGTGTAAGCATTGGAGACAACTCGGCTGCGCATTTCCTAAGCACAACCGCTGGAATTCCATCAGGTCCACTAGCTTTCCGGACATTGAGAGATCGCAGTGTCGCGCGAACATCGCATTGCCTGATTTTAATATCAGGCATGGAGTAGCCGCAGTAGGGAATCGAAGGCGGCTGCGCACTACGATCATCGGATTCGGGAGTTGGCCGCAAAGAGATTGACAAGCAGGTCAGCTTTTTCTTGCGGCCCATGGGCCAGTGATCCATCAGGACATCGCAACGGCGGCAGTGAAGGCTGGCAGAAATTAGATTGCACGGCTTTGGCCAATCGCCAGTATCCACGGCTGCCGGTGGGGTGCGACAAGAGTTCTTGACCAAACCGTGCAATGCGCTGGGCATCCGCTCTTATGTATGCCCTCTTGCAGACCTTGGTGGCTCTATTATAGGCTGCCTTGATGAGATGGACATTCGGATCGTGACGAGACCGAGCCCAGATCCAAGCGCGGTAAGCCGACTGTTTTTGTTTAACAGCATCGGCGCACTCGCGATCGAACCAAGGCCGTACTCTGCTGCTGCTGGAGACGTTAGTGGATGGAATATAATATTCCATACCCAACATGATTTCCCCAGCAACAGCAGACGCACACTCCGACAGATCCCTCCCACCAAAGCAGCGTTGAGACCACGGGATGGACGCATAATAGTCTCGCAGGCCACTGACGAGTAGTGCCACAAGCGTAGTGCGAACCAGACAGTGGTCGGAGGAACCCAAAGGGGCTTGTACCGTCACACTGTACTGGGCCGGGTTACTCGTCAGCACAAGATCAAACAACGAGGGCGCTTGACCCGATATATCCGGTATCCTGGTGGCTGGAGTACCAGTTGAGTCAGGTCATGCGTGAGAGCGAATGCGTCAGCAGCTCGTCCCGCGTGGTCCGTTTTGGAAGAGCCCAGCCAGGTCTCATGGTGGGCATTGAAATCTCCCAAAAAGACCAACTCGGCTATCGGGAACTGCTCCTGCGCATTATCTGCTGCCTGACTTAAGTAGTCAAACAGTCGAGTTGTCTCGGCATCTCCGGTATGGGAACGGTAAAGGCACACGTAAATCCGGGCCAATGAACCCAGACTTACGTGTACCCATAGGACAGAAAATGACGGGTCCACTAGGCACCGTAGACGTCGACAACAAATATCCGCTCTGACGAACAAGCATACCCCGGCTTTTGCGTGGAAGTTATCCTCCAGTGCATAACCGGGATAATGCAAATAAGTCGTGTCGTCAGGACGGCGTATTTGAGTCTCGGTCAAGAAAAGCATGGCCGGTCGGGCCGTCTCGAGATGATGGTGGACGGCGTTGAGATTCGAATGGAGTCCGCGGATGTTAGCGGACTCCACCTCAAAAAGTGAGTTGGTGGGGAACGAAGACGCCGCTGTTTGACCGGAACCATTTCTTGGAGCTGCCATAGAAGAGGAAAAGGGGGCGTGAAAAGAGGAGGCAGTCAACGCAGCAGCGCGTGACAAAGCGCAGAGTATTGTGTTGCCATTATACTGTGAGGTATAGCGGTGGCCGACCCGCCGGACGGAAGGGTCCCCGTACCCTCCCGGAAGTGGTCGCCGGGTGCCACCGTCGGGTCACCAACCGGCACGACGAGCCAATCCGAGATTATGCGCGGCCTTGTGGGGCAGCCTCCCAAGATGGTTAGTCCAAGTTGGGCCCCTATACTATACCGCGGGCGGCCAGCGGCACCACCGTTTCTACAGGTCTCCCTGGCCGGCGGGTCGACCCACACTACCCACACAATGACTCCACGGATACTCTTCTGGTCCCACGTATGCTGCGGTAACCGCCCCTCAGCGAATCCTCCTCATCCTCTCCTCCTTCCCAATATGGGTAATGAAGAGAGGATGGGGAGGGTATGGTTGGGCCTCCCGCTCTCCCACTCACCGAACGAAACGCAACAGCATAGAACATACTGTTACTTTACGTCGATCTTCTGTGGGAGGGTGGTACTGCCCCGGTCGAGCCGGCCCATTCGTGCTGTAAACAGCGTGGCCTTACCACCTACAAACTGCCTGCTCATTACCGGTGTGCGTACGAATGTGACAACTTAAGCTGCCTTTCTGTTTAAAATGTTTCAAACATACATCACATTTGTATGGCTTGTCACCAGAGTGCAAACGCATATGAGTCTGTAAACTGTCCTTCCGGCCAAAACATTTCATACATATATCACACTTGTATGGCTTGTCACCAGTGTGCAGTCGCATGTGCTTCTTTAAATTACTTTTATGGCCAAAACATTTCATACATACATCACATTTGTATGGCTTGTCTCTGGAGTGCAAACGCATATGAGTCTGTAAATTGTCCTTCCGGCCAAAACATTTCATACATACATGACACTTGTAGGGCTTGTCACCGGTGTGAATTCGCATATGAGTCTGTACACTAACTTTTTGGCTGAAACATTTCATACATACATCACACTTGTATGGCTTATAACAGGAGTGCAAACGCATATTAATATGAGTCTGTAAACTATCTTTTTGGCTGAAACATTTCATGCATACATCACATGTGTATGGCTTGTCACCGGTGTGCAATCGCATGTGCTTGTTTACATCTCTTTTTTGGGCAAAACATTTCATACATACATCACACTTGTATGGCTTGTCACCAGTGTGCAGACGCATATGAGTCCTTAAATAATCCTTCCGGCCGAAACATTTCATGCATACATCGCACTTGTATGGCTTGTCACCGGTGTGCAATCGCATGTGCTTGTTCAAACTACTTACATGGCTAAAACTTTTGATACAGACATCGCACTTGTATGGCTTGTCACCGGTATGCACTCGCATGTGCTTGTTTAAATCACTTTTTCGGGCAAAACATTTCATACATACAACACACTTGAATGGCTTGTCACCAGTGTGCAGACGCATATGAGTCTTTAAATGCTCCTTCCGGCCGAAACATTTCATGCATACATCGCACTTGTATGGCTTGTCACTGGTGTGCAATCGCATGTGCTTCTTTAAATCACCTTTTCGGGCAAAACATTTCATACATACATCACACTTGTATGGCTTGTCACCAGTGTGCAGACGCATATGAGTCTTTAAATGCTCCTTCTGACCGAAATATTTCATGCATACATCGCACTTGTATGGCTTGTCACCGGTATGAATTCGCATATGAGTCTGTAAACTACCTTTTTGGCTGAAACATTTCATACATACATCACACTTGTATGGCTTTTCACCAGTGTGCAGAAGCATATGAGTCTTTAGATTGTTCTTCTGGCCGAAACATTTCATGCATACATCGCACTTGTATGGCTTGTCACCGGTGTGCAATCGCATGTGCTTGTTCAAACTACTTACATCGCTAAAACTTTTGATACAGACATCACACTTGTATGGCTTGTCACCGGTATGCACTCGCATGTGCTTGTTTAAATCACTTTTTTGGGCAAAACATTTCATACATACATCACACTTGTATGGCTTGTCACCAGTGTGCAGACGTTTATGTATAATTAAACTGCCTTTCTGTGTAAAACGTTTCATGCATACATCACACTTGTATGGCTTTTCACCGGTGTGATCACGCATATGCCTGACAAAATCACGTTTTCGGCTATATCGTTTCATACATACATCACAATTGTGTGGCTTGTCACCGCATTGATACAGCTTTGCGGCAGTATGTACACGAGAATGTTTAGCTGAGGTAGAATCATCACAGAAATGTTTATAGCAAACATCACATTTAAACGATTTCTCAGCAGAATGTTCGCGAATATGTGTTATTAAGAGATTCTTGTCGCTAAAGCACTTGTTGCACGTATCACATATATATGATTGTACATTACTACGTAAACTAAAATTAACACTACCGTCTCTATGTATATTGTGTTTGACCTCCTCTTCGGTGTCATCGCTGTGTCGCGTTGAAGTATTATCTGCAGGATGTTGTCTCTCCTTGTCATGGCGCCATGTTCCAGAAGCACCTACAAACACAGAATTAAAAATTATAAAACGCAATAACGCAAAATACAAATTCACGTGAATTATTAATAAGCTAAAGTCCATGCCACGAAAACATGGACTTTTTAGTAAACAATTTCTACTAAGTGGGTACCTACGAGACAAATAATGTCAAATTGAATGAGCGCAATGGTACATAGACTACATATATACGTGTAATTAGAAACTAATACGTCAATTGACAAGTTTTTATCGATATGTGCTCTGTCAATAGGGTCGCTTAATGTTTTATGGTACTCGAACGCGTCCGGCGCCTGGAACTGTTATACCCTTAGAATGTATAAGAAATCGCTGAAAATGACACACTCCTATTATAAGCTGCTGCGTTAGCAAATCGATTAACTCAGCTATGACTTGACGGTTAGAAGCTAGTCAGTCGCTCTTAAAACTCGGTTCGGGTCGGACCACTTCTAGCTCCTAAAATTATATCTCTGTATCCTAATCTACCAGTACAGTATTATAGTGATCTTCAGTGTATTAAATAGTTTTTTTTTTAAACCTAAATACGATATCCCGTATAACAGAACGTCAACATTTGGCGTTATTCAAATGAAATGTTTCATTCTTGGGCTTTGCATGCATTAATCAGATTATAAAATTTTATTTTTTGATGTCTAGAATGGGTTTATTAAATTTAATTCTGTCCAATTTAGGTGATGACGCGCAAATCTTAAGCGAGCTTGTCTGTGAGCTACAGACAACTTTGGACCATTTGCTGGTCTAAAAGGGGTGATATCCGCTTCCTTTAATGCTTCTACTTATTGTTCGTTCACTCACATTTTCTCCATGCACTTCATTAACCTCTGTTTTGATGTTAACTGACGTGAGGAAACGAAATCGGTCATCACGACCGGTGGTTGCTCGAGTCCTGCCTGTATCACGTCTCCGTCTGTAAGAACCTGTCTCCACAAACCTTCTGTATATTCTAGAAACCGTAGACTGGTTTAAATTTAAATTTCTACCAATCGTTCGTTGATCCAATCCCTCAGGCACCAGTGCTACAATTTGAGCCGTTGTTCGGACGAAGCATCCATGTTATGGTTCAAAAACTCTCGAATTATAAAAGCATCTAAGTGTAATGAGTAGATGAATGTGAAGCAAAAAACATATTTATTCTGTAACCTCGAGAAGATACTGCGTAAACTGTTTACGTTGTGAGTTATTTTAGGTAACAAATTGTGTTCAAACAGTTTTAATTACTTGAAGGTTTATCTATAAAAAGGCAGGGCCGAACCGTCCCTATGTGCAATGTGCGCGGCGCACACAGGCGCCAGGGTGACAGGGGCGCCGTGCGCCGAGATATGCGTTAATTATAACAGTTATTTTCGAAAAAGGATGCCAAAATGCGCTTCACAGATTTCGCATACATGCGCAGTGGCGTAGGAAGGGGCAGCGGCGTTGGCGCGGTCCGCCCCGAGTGCCCACAAAAAATGTGAAAAAAAAGGTGTCATGGCCACCGTCAGAGTTGTGGGAAGGATATCGAGTCAAAGTCGGATTAAACTTGTGACTGGTTTATTTCTTATAATACCTACATAATCTTATATACTAAACTTATCCTATGTACACACACACTTTACAGCTGTGTACTGTGTGTGAAAGGTACCATCTCAGCGGTATATGCCTTACGTGAATACGTGATTATTTCTTAATTTAATTTAAATCACGAACAATCTGAGTTGCGATAAATACTTACGTAGGAATATATTGCTGATATGGCATGTTCATGTGTGAACACTAGGTTTACCTCAGGGACGCAATTCTGGACCCGCTTCTCATAAGGTTATGTTTGTCAGGTGACTATCAGAGTTATCGTTAAATGGTTGTTGCAATAATCTACAAGCCAATATGAATAAAACAAAGTTTATTTAATTCTGTAACAGAGGAGGTAAAAAACATCTCTCCCCGCGACGCGGCTGGGCGGAGCTCCGCAGATACAAATGTAGAGAGCGCTTTTCGGTCGGTAAGCTCTTCGTTTATAACATACACTTCTGTCCTATGTTCTTAGATCATTTTCTATTATTCATTATAAAATTTTTGAGGCAAAGAATGGCTTATTACCGATGTGCGTACGAATATGACAACTTAAGCTGCCCTTGTGTTTAAAATGTTTCAAACATACATCACATTTGTATGGCTTGTCACTAGAGTGCAAACGCATATGAGTCTGTAAACTGTCCTTCCGGCCAAAACATTTCATACATATATCACACTTGTATGGCTTGTCACCCGTGTGCAGTCGCATGTGCTTCTTTAAATTACTTTTATGGCCAAAACATTTCATACATATATCACACTTGTATGCCCTGTCACCGGTGTGCAGACGCATGTGCGAGTCTATAAGACTTTCATGGCCAAAAAGCTTCAAACATACATCACATTTGTATGGCTTGTCTCTGGAGTGCAAACGCATATGAGTCTGTAAACTATCCTTCCGGCCAAAACATTTCATACATACATCACACTTGTAGGGCTTGTCACCGGTATGAATTCGCATATGAGTCTGTAAACTACCTTTTTGGCTGAAACATTTCATACATACATCACACTTGTATGGCTTATAACAGGAGTGCAAACGCATATTATTATGAGTCTGTAAACTATCTTTTTGGCTGAAACATTTCATGCATACATCGCACTTGTATGGCTTGTCACCGGTGTGTAATCGCATGTGCTTGTTCAAACTGCTTACATGGCTAAAACTTTTGATACAGACATCACACTTGTATGGCTTATCACCGGTATGCACTCGCATGTGATTGTTTAAAGCACTTTTTTGGGCAAAACATTTCATACATACATCACACTTGTATGGCTTGTCACCAGTGTGCAGACGCATATGAGCCTTTAAATGCACCTTCTGGCCGAAATATTTCATGCATACATCGCACTTGTATGGCTTGTCACCGGTATGCACTCGCATGTGCTTGTTTAAAGCACTTTTTCGGGCAAAACATTTCATACATACATCACACTTGTATGGCTTGTCACCAGTGTGCAGACGCATATGATTCTTTAAATGCTCCTTTCGGCCGAAACATTTCATGCATACATCACACTTGTGTGGCTTGTCACCGCATTGATACAGCTTTGCGGCAGTATGTACACGAGAATGTTTAGCTGAGGTAGAATCATCATCTTTCTCAGCAGAATGTTCACGAATATGTGTTATTAAGAGATTCTTGTCGCTAAAGGACTTGTTGCACGTATCACATATATATGATTGTACATTACTACGTAAACTAAAATTAACACTACCGTCTCTATGTATATTGTGTTTGACCTCCTCTTCGGTGTCATCGCTGTGTCGCGTTGAAGTATTATCTGCAGGATGTTGTCTCTCCTTGTCATGGCGCCATGTTCCAGAAGCACCTACAAACACAGAATTAAAAATTATAAAACGCAATAACGCAAAATACAAATTCACGCGAATTATTAATAAGCTAAAGTCCATACCACGAAAACATGGACTTTTAGTAAATAAATAATTTCTACTAAGTGGGTACCTACGAGACAAATAATGTCAAATTCAATGAGCGCAATGGTACATAGACTACATATATACGTGTAATTAGAAACTAATACGTCAATTGACAAGTTTTTATCGATATGTGCTCTGTCAATAGGGTCGCTTAATGTTTTATGGTATTCGAACGCATCCGGCGCCTGGAACGTCAACATTTGGCGTTATTCAAATGACATGTTTCATTCTTGGGCTTTGCATGCATTAATCAGATTATAAAATTTTATTTTTTGATGTCTAGAATGGGTTTATTAAATTTAATTCTGTCCAATTTAGGTGATCACGTGCAAATCTTAAGCGAGCTTGTCTGTGAGCTACAGACAACTTTGGACCATTTGCTGGTCTAAAAGGGGTGATATCCGTTTCCTTTAATCGTTCTTCTTATTGTTCGTTCACTCACATTTACTCCACGCACTTCATTAACCTCTGTTTTGATGTTAACTGACGTGAGGAAACGATTTCGCAGGGAAGTTGTAACAATAAATCGGTCATCACGACCGGTGGTTGCTCGAGTCCTGCCTGTATCACGTCTCCGTCTGTAAGAACCTGTCTCCACAAACCTTCTGTATATTCTAGAAACCGTAGACTGGTTTAAATTTAAATTTCTACCAATCGTTCGTTAATCCAAGCCCTCACGCACCAGTGCTACAATTTGAGCCGCTTGTTCGGACGAAGCATCCATGTTATGGTTCAAAAACTCTCGAATTATAAAAGCATCTAAGTGTAATGAGTAGATGAATGTGAAGCAAAAAACATATTTATTCTGTAACCTCGAGAAGATACTGCGTAAACTGTTTACGTTGTGAGTTATTTTAGGTAACAAATTGTGTTCAAACATTTTTAATTACTTGAAGGTTTATCTATAAAAAGGCAGGGCCGAACCGTCCCTATGTGCAATGTACGCGGCGCACACAGGCGCCAGGGTGACAGGGGCGCCGCGCGCCGAGATATGCGTTAATTATAACAGTTATTTTCGAAAAAGGATGCCAAAAAAGGCGCTTCACAGATTTCGCACACGGGCGCAGTGGCGTAGGAAGGGGCGGCGGCGTTAGCGCGGTCCGCCCCGAGTGCCCACAAAAAATGTTAAACGACTAAAAAAAAAGGTCATACGCCAACTTCCGGGTGCCACCCAACAGGCGCTTCATGGATTTCGCACACAGGCGCTGGATTGGGTCAGAACAGCCCTGTAAAAAGGGAATGATGTACATATTTCGCGCATTTATTGCTCAAAATGAAGTCCGAACGCATGCGCGACCAGTGACTTCTGATACGTTGTATAAAACTATGGGCACTTGTTCGGGATGTCTTCTTTATATACATATTTACCTCAACACTTTTTACATATAAATTACGATAATGTACCGTAAACATAAAATAATACCATATCACTTTTTTGTATCGTGTGGTTGACGGCATAGAATACAAGTGTCACCACCCTATCTTCCCGTGGGTGTCGTAAGAGGCGACTAAGGGATAACACGATGCAAATAGCATCTTTGCGTATAGACGGAAAACTCGACATCAAACCCTATACGATTGCCTCGTTGGTCTCGCGGCATAAATGTGCGCGTGGGATCGGGAGGTCCCGGGTTCGATTCCTGGGTCAGGCAGTGTTATTGGGTTTCACTGTCACGAAATTCTCAGTAGCAGCACGGAGTCTGGAAATGTGCTCGGTACGGCAATAGGCTCGCCCCTTATTACGTGGGACTAAAGTATATCTGGCGAAAAGTGGGTGTAGAAATACACCTCTGCCTACCCCTTCGGGGATAAAAGGCGTGACGTTATGTATGTATGTAACTTTTTTATGGGGCAGTGTATACGCTTTTATAACAGTCTCCCTCGTAATATAACTTTAACGATAAATAATTTTTAAAGTTATTGTTAAAACTAAATTGTGTTTAAAAGTATATTATAAAATTTCCGATTAGTACGACAAAAACGCTTGGGATTGAGCTGCTCTAAGTCAACACAAAAATATAAACTTGAAAAACTGATAAAGGAGAAATACCAAATACGGCCTGTAGCAGCCAGATAGTTGTGAATCGTTGAAATTAAACATATAATTTTTTAAATGTATACATCGTTTTCGTTTCTTAATAGAGCTTCGGTGAAAGATTTTAGTTTTTAAAGATTATTGTTTTGAATAGGCTATGGTAATAGCGGATGAATGTCTTATGTTGCCAGCATTATAAATAAAATGAAGTATGGTAGGCAGAAATTGTTTAAAGGGAATAATATTTTTATTATTATATTAGAAAACAATATCTCTTATTTACTTTATAAATATATTCGTAAAATGAATCAAGAAAAATATAATTTAGTATATATTCCATAATTATTAATCGGTAAAAATCGTTTTGTTTTTTAATCCATAGTAGAAATATTTTTTCAAACCATTGCAACACATTTTTTATTTGTTATGTCATTCGTGTTGCTTCTACCCACAATATACTTATCTATAGTTGATGAATGAATGTAATGCTCTGTATTATTGGTGTTTTCGTGCGGGTTTAATTGTAATGTAGTTGAATATAAGTTCAATAATAATAATCACTACCTTCTACCCATGCTAAGAATATGCAGCGGTGTTCGTGATTGTGGTCAGTTTTTTTGGACGAGTATAGTACGAATTTCCCTAGTACACAGGTGATAATTCATTATATTATTGGCCTCTCTTTATGTAGTTTTTGTTCTATATGACACAAAGACATACCTTTATTTACGCCTAGGTTTTATATTTATGTTAAAATTCAATTTTAAGGTATATTTAGTTGTGGAATAATTTCCATTTCAAATATCTCGTATCTTATTTCCACCAAAAGTTATTTAAAAACAAATAATACAGTGTAATAGAGTAGTCATTTATCTTCAAAACACACATGGTTTCGTGTTTGTCCTTGCCAGGCCCATAATGTATGGCCAAATGGTACATCTCCTTTAAAATTGACGTTTCCTAAGCACTTTAAAAAAGTTAACACGATATAAACAATCATTTCATTTCACAATAACAATACATTCACATAATATAAATTTCAACTAAGGGGAAATTGTTCTTATACGCGCAGCAACACTGAATGACGTTTTTGGTCTAATGTAATTTTATGTTGAAAGGGTCACGGTCAAAATGGGCGTAAAACCAACAGCTTTAAAATATATTTTATGTGAAAGCTAATGACCATTACTTAATTTTATACTATGACGGCAATCACCCAAACAACCGGTGAGCAGAGATATTCAGTGATGTTCAAACGTACTTTTTATAGAATCCAAAACAATCGATAATACAACGGAGATAACACGACACGATGTTGTGCAGAGCTAGGCCAATGAAACCAATCTATTGGTTGGTAACCTAACGGAATTACTACATTCCATACCTTTCTAACTTCTCTCTTACTCAGGCACCGACCAAAACACAAGCGTTCACAAGCAGGCCGGACAATGCGCGTCAGTCGTTATTTATATTTAATTGAAGTGTATAGAGAGGAGTCATTAGATGATTTAAGGCGAGGACATATGTGAATTGGGCGTCAACATATGTGATTTTCTCCGTAATTGTTATAAAAATCAAAAAAAAATATGAATCTACATCATATAAAGCATTTTCTCTTTAGTACCAAATCCTAAAAAATGTATTTTAAATATCTGGATAAAATATGCAAAGTAACCTCTGTTTTTGTAGTTATTACCTTTTTCTCCTAATCTATCAATCATAAGATTGTTTAAATTGAATCAGCCTCTTATATATTAGAACACCAAGGGAACCTTCAGCTTATTTTTGCAAATAACTTTACTTATTATTTTCTTAGTATTCTTACGTCACCGATACTCGCAAATCGCGCGTGGACAACTAACCAGTAGTACGAGCAAGGTCAACGGCGTATATCCACCTCTTAAACAGATGTAAGATTCTGCAAACTAATGTGTGGTTTCTTCGAATTAAAAGTCAACAGTCGCGCTACATTTTGATCGATAGGGACCAAATCGGTAGAAATGCGATAGTTGAGCATTACTGTACTTGCTTAACAGGCAGAAGAACAGTAGGAAGTTGTGCCCACATAGTTTCAGTTTTGTGGTTTTTAGGGTTAGGACGGCACGAGCCTTTCATTGCACCCACAGAACATTTATTAGATGTTATAGTTGATGATAACCATTGATATTTAAATAAAAGGTATCAATATATAGTAGTTTTTAACAAATATGTGTGTTTTATTTAACCAATCTTTGGGATTTTATTGCAGTGATACCCGGTCGATATTTGGGTTAGCAAGTTTATAGGGGGTATTTAGAAGTACAGTAAAGTAAATTACAACACATTTTATTTCTGTTGGTTTTACGCCCAACTCTCATACAAAAATGCCCATGATCCTTTCAAAATTATTCTTATCTTACAAATGGTAATGTGATCTCAGAGTCCTTATTTTTTGTTGTGTTATTTTAACACAGGATAAAAGCGCAAGTTACGAATTATTTCCGTAATTAATTTGATCTTGATTTGATGGGTGTATGCACCTCACACACGGCTGTCAGTGTGACAGGCTCAGCCACTCCGGGCCGGCGTGGTTTTTATTTTGCCGCATTTTTCAATTATGAAGGCGGTATCTAGTATAGCAAAGCGATACCAATAATTTATTTAAGGGCTTAGCATGCATTTATCAGAGGATACAATTTTATTTATTAGATGTCAAGAGGGGATAATGTAAAGTTAATTTTTAATGGGTAGCGGGACGAGTGCGGACAAGGCGGTGCAGAATTGCCGATGACAAACTAATAGCCGCACAGAATATTATTTGTACCTCAATGAAACATATTGCGTTTTTTAACAAAGCTTACCCCGAATTTAATTTTACCGTAACTTTTAACTGATTTTGTTTAAGTTCATTCTGTCGTTTTTATTCATACATAACGTAAAATCCCGCTGCAAATTTTAATGCGTTTTACTAGCTAATTGTCTGTAATATTATTCATTTGTGGTAAGCAAATTAAAATTTCAGGTCAGATTAGCCATTTTAAGGAAATTATTTGTTGCCTGTGATAAAAAAATATTAATAAAATTATTGAGTACTATCTACATACAGGATGTCACAAGACCAAGCCGAAGTCTACTCGTTTTGCACATCATGCCAAGTCATACTACGCGAAAATAATAGTAGTAGAGATGTCCATAGTAGAGAGGATAGTGTTGTAATACAATTGTCAGTTAGAAAACCAGTTTCTAAAAGATTATAATTTTAATATTTAAGGTTATTCATTGTGATTTTTGTAGATTTCCTAAGAATGAAGATTTGAAACTAAATTGGGTCCGAAATATAAGAAAGGGAGAATGGCAACCGTCCAATTCTTCTAAACTTTGTTCGCTTCATTTTGTGTCTGCTTGTTATCAAGAAGGATTTCAAAGTTAAGTTAAGTTAAGTTAAGTTTTGCATTCTTGTGCTCTGCCTACTATTTTTACTAACCAGATATATCTTCTATATCTATATCTTTATTTGTTATTGTTTTATTAATCAGATAAGGTTTAGATCGAGTCTACCGTACCCCTATTAATATAGATTTGACACAGATTTGACACTGCGATGGCAGCGTAGTCGGTCGGTTCCAATGTGAAACATTCCAAAATCAACAACTACTTACAAATTAAAAATTAACTAAAACACATTTTTCTACTACTAAACTGTGAATCTAAACCATTCTCAAGTCCCCTTGAACACACACAAAAAAATCATCAAAATTGGTCTAGTTGTTTAGGAGGAGTTCAGTGACCTACACACGCACACAAGAAATTATATATATAAAGATGTATTTCATAAACACATTTGTTGTAATTTTCAGAAATGTCCGAAATAACGAAAACTTCAAGAGAGAACATAGCTTTTATTTAAATGTTAACTGTTTCCGCCATGTACATCCCATTTTGGTAATACATATAGTATCACACCTGCCGGGCAGTTATCGTGTGCGTCACTTTGTGGAATAAATAAATGTTTTTGTCAATTTTGCCTTTTTTTCAATTATTTTCCAATACCAATGTCACAAAGAATGAGAACATAAAATAACTCGTTCATTGCCAATACACTGGTCAGTGCGAGACATAATAGATTTTATCACACATAATAGATATCATTGTGTCTGACCAGTCGGTATTGCAACATTCAACTGGTTAAATATAATAGCGCAGTTTTTCACTCCTTCAAAAATTGTATATATGTTTCAGTCTCAGATCATAGAAGTAATAGATATGTAATGAACGCTCGGCGCGTGCGAACGCAGTATGCTCTACGTCGCATACTCGCCGTCGCGCGCCCGTATGTCGCGATCAGTTGCAATTTGAATGCGCACCCGAAACTTACTCAATTTTTTTCAAAATGCCTAGCTGTGCAGTGGTTACGTGTCAAAATACGAGCAAAATTCAAACCTATGCGAGTAATGAAATCACATACTACATGTAACAACGACAATTTTACTATTAATATGCATAAAACAAGATATTTCAAATAAAAAATCTGTCTCTACAACGATAACGTACTAACACTATCCTTCGTCACAAAACTGCACTATAATTATTTCCATTGATGGTTTTGTACTGTGAAACTGTCAGTTTACACTTATTTAGAGCGCAATGGAATAAACACACATCGATACCGCTGACTATTGTAGGCATTTGTAGTATCTGCCGCTGTGAGCGTTGGGTTGCATCGCTCGCCAAAGGAGCGAATTAGTGGTGTACCACGAGTAACTGCAATTTGCATAACATCGGTATAAACATTGCAAAATAATAATATGAGTTATAAACAATATATTTTTTGTTTTTGAAGCGCTATTGTTTCGTAAGCAGATAATGATTACACTGGCGTTTGAAACAGTAAAGATGATTTTAATATAATGTTATAACTAAAACTAAATAAATACCTACATTTTACCGGCCAGTGATATGATAGCGTAGAATATGTACATATATTCTATTTTACAGAATTAATAAATATTTGATAACAGTGTTGCGTGAATTTTATTTAGTTCTCCCTGTTACATTACACTGTATTTACTCATAGTAGGTATATTACAAAATTTCAAAATATACCTACCTAAATAAGTAGGATCACTTTATTTCGTTTCATATTGTTGTGTTGTTCTGTTTCTTTTCTTCTGTGCTTTTATTTAATATAATAATTACAAATGACATGTACATTACATATATAAAATGATTAATTTAGTTACTTTTATTTATATACATTAAAGGAACATAATGATTAATTAATTATGACAAACAAACACACACTCATTTTTATATAATTATTATTAGACGTGCTCAGTACTTAAATGAAATGAAATAATACTATAGACAGCTGACACACGGCCATCTGATTTCAAACTCAGCAGTGCTTTATTAATTCTTATATTATAATATTTTGGATGCATAGTGTTCCCACCAAGAACTTAGGGTCACAAGCCAACCTCACCTGCAAGTGGTGCACCGGTCGATTAACGGACGATGCTCTGGCAAATAAAACATCCCGATAAGCGGCAATAGGGTCGCCACCTATAACGTGGTATCAAAACATTGGCGAAAAGTGGGCGTTTAAAATTCCTCTGCCTACCCCTTCAGTGAAACAGGCGTAAGGTTATATATATATATATATATATATTACTATCTACCGCCCGCAGCTCCGCTGGCGTGGAATGTTAATAAAAATAGTCAATCCAAGTAATAATCTATCTGTGTACTAAATTTCATCCAAATCCGTGCAGCCGTGTTTGCGTGATTGAAATCCAAACATCTAAACATCCGTACTCTCACATTTATAATATTAGTAGGATAATATTTTAAAATAAAAACACATTATACATAAATTATACTCAAACACAGAACAAGTCATTGAGCTCATCATAATATATTAAAATGTCCTAGACGGGCATTCAATCCACGACCTCAGGCTCAGCAGACAGCGTCACTAACTAATAGCCTAACTAGCCAGACAATACATTTACACAAAAAAATATAAATGAGCTTTTATTATCGATATTTTATATCGATAGAGTCAACCCCTAATGTAATCGTGTAAATGTTATTACATTTATCAATGTGTGAGTAAAATGCTATCTTCTTCATGCGCACGTACGAGACATAGGCGATGTTTCTTGTGAAGCGTGAATTTACTTGTGTGAGTGGCGAATGGAAGCGCTGTTATAGTTATGTGCGTGTAAGAAGCGAAGCGTTTATAGAGCGCAGGTGTGTGGGTGTAAAAGAATTGGCGACACTGGCTCTCTAGGCCGGGGCATATCTCCTTACTTCAATGATCTGAGGTTTCAGTATTGTCAATTTAAGAGGAATTAAAGGTAATTATTTTCTGTCGGATTATAAGAGTATTGTCAAATTGTGATACCGAGCAATGCTTAACTGCGCTGTATACTGTTCCTATCTAGGTACAGTCGAACAACTTCCCGCTAGACCACAATAAGGGTGAGAATCGCTCAGCTAGACATCGTCGCTTCCAGTGCTACTTTACACAAACATTGACATTTGTATACAAACCAGTTTCTAGTGTATCTCGACTCTAAGAGCGAGCCAAGGGTTTTTTTTTCGAACCGGAATACATTTGAGAGGCGCCAACTTACTCGTCCGCTATGTTAGCACGCGCATGACACTGAGTGTACACATGTGTGAGTGTGTACTGTTATATCTACTTGTGTGTACTTACCGACGTGCTTGTGTAAGTGCTGCTGCGCGGATTCAGCCCCGACGTGCGGCTCCTGACTCGACGCCTGTGTATCAAACACAACCAACGAATGAACGACGTGATTGCCTTGAGTCGATTGCTACTTGCTCGCTGTTTGACCCCGACTACATACTACTCAGAACACAATGGGCCTTATTACAAAACAAGGTCTAAATATAATACCAGGTTTAGACCTTGATGGAGAATGTTTAAAATGACTTTTTGACGAAATTATTTATTTATTTTTATTCGACATTATTTGTTCTAACATATTTGAGTGACAATAGTTTTCCAAAAATGTGTCTATAGTGCACGTATAATCAATTAAACGCTGGTAAGTTTAGTACTAAACCCTGATTTAGATTTAGTCCATGTTTTGTAATAAGGCGGAATACGTTTAACCCTTTATTATACAATACGTGATTCAATTCCATTGTAAAAGTAGTTACAACCTACCTTGCGTGTTAGTGAAAGTGACAAGATTATCGTTTTTGTGAAGGCTTTCGACTGTATCACGTATGGCATACGTAGAAGGTGGCGTATTGGACCCATTATTGTTTCTCACATATATAAATGATCTGCCCCAATGTACAAGACATCCTATGATCCTGTTCGCAGATGATCTTATATTATAAATAGGAAAAAAATATATTTTTGTTTGTGTGTTTGTAAAGGATAAACTCAAAAAATTAAAATGTTTATCATCTTGATAGCGAAATAAATTCCACTTTTTCTGACGTCATTGACTGGCTTAATTCGAATAACCTAATTATCAATCTCGGTAAGACAAACATTATAAGATGTACAACAAGACAGAATAGAATAAATACTGTTAGTAATATCCACTGTAAGGACCAAAAAATAAATCAGACTGATAGCACAAAGTTCTTGGGACTAAACATAAATAAGCATTTAAGTTGGTGGAATCAAATAGAAAGTGTCTGTAAGAAATGAAACCAGTACTCTTATATGTTACGCAAAATATTCAATAATAACAGACAGCATATCACGGATTTGTAGTCTCTTTGTTACGATATGGGATCATTTTCTGGGGCAACTCTAGCGGTGTATCTATATGGTATTCAAGTCTCAAAAAGGATGTACCTATACGTTCGAGGTGTAATTTGCAACAGATTGATAGCTGTAAACCATATTTTAAGGAAATGAGTATTCTCACTGTACCTAGTCTATACATTTACGAGAGTGCGGTGTTTGTCAAGAGTAATAGACAGTTATGTAAATTGTAATAATAAAAGATATCCGCACAAACTACAAATACCCTAGCTCACGTACAGCGCTTTTTAGTAAAAGTTTACCATGGCCCCCAAAATATATATAATAAGCTACCCAAACAAATAAATTATATACTTAGACAGTATCATCATCATCAGTCCTTTATACTGTCCCACTGCTGGGCACGGGCCTCTTCCCATTATGAGAAGGCCTGGCCAAGTGCGGGTCGGCAGACTTCACATGTCTTTCGAGAACATTATGGAGAACTCTCGGACATGCAGGTTTCCTCACGATGTTTTGCTTCACCGTTTAGCAAGCGATAATTAACAATTTAATACGCACATAACTCCGAAAAGTCATCGGTGCGCGCCGTGGATTCGAACTCGGACCCTCTGCGTAGCAGTCTGTCGGTCTCTCCACTAGGCTATCGCTGCTTATATAGATATAGAGAGTACAGGCAAATATAAAAAACCCTTGAAACAATATTTGGTGGGCAAAGCGTATTATTCAATCACAGAATTTCTAGATGCCTCGTTGGTCTCGCGGCATGAATGTGCGCGTGGGGTTGGGAGGTTCCGGGTTCGATTCCCGGGTCGGGCAAAGTGTTATTGGGTTTTTCCGTTAGGAAATTCTCAGTAGCGGTTCCACAAGGACGGGCGTGTTTCATAAAAAAGAATTAATTCCTCCAGATCATTTTTACCTCCTGCATCAACGATGGAGCGTAATTCATCATCGTCACTTTGACGAAGGACATAAGAATGGTCCCAACTTTGACGTCGTTCCGCCATTGCTGCGAACGCATACTGACAGAAAAATATCTCGATGCGCTTACATATCAATAATATTGAAGCCCCGCCCCCTGAGTATCGCGGATTTCAAGATGTTTGAATAATTTGTGATATCATCACGATACCGCGATACAGCCTATTACACCATCAATATTACCACGGTATCGTGATATTATTGACAATGTAACATGCCCCAATGACAACAGTGACAAGCTGACAACTGATATAAGGTTTGTTTACAAATTTCATGACGTCACGTCATGGCCGATAGCGTTTTCAGCGATCCAAGCAAAGAGTAAAAAGAAATATATTTAGTTGAAATTATTCAGCCATCTTGCACTTTTATTAACTGAAATCAAAATATTTAGGGTTTGTATGTCAAATACTGCAGGAAATACAGATTTGTTAGGTCAAATTTGATACGAGTCAACTACCCTATTATTTATAAATATGATATTGTTATTGTTAATTTAAGTTTATTTTCAATGACATTAATTTAGGCCCACTTGCGTAACGTTTGATTTAAGTCACTCCTTAATTTAAATTCGTTGAACAGAATTAACAGCATAAAATAATTAAAGTTAAAAGTATTTAGCGTCCTCTTGCACAACGACAACAACGCTTAGATTTAGTTAAACATTTTATGAGGTCGGTAAAGTAGTTTCTACGTTTTGTTTCATGGCATGAAGCCTTTTTGTTACGATTTTAACGATGTTATGCGTATGCTTTCGCATAAAACCTTAGACTATATATACTTTGAGCATAAAACAAAACGCATTGTCGTCGCCTAGCAACGAAATGACAATTGACAAATTATAACTAGAAACTTTTGAGCATTAACCCTAGAACCCTACATGGGGTGCAGGTGCACCCCACACCGATTTGTTTTCTAAATATCTCAATTTCTTTAATATCCACGAATTCGCGCGTCGGAGTATTTTAGTTTGATGTCAACCACTCGCGTTACGTCAATACCGTGACGAGGGACCGCGTTGTGTGGTCGCCTGTATAAGTGCTGTGGGGTACGCCAGTACCCCAGTGTAGTAAAATCGTAAGATTATTTATTTATTACGATTGATGCATTTATATGTAATAAATTATTAAATTTGATTATTTATTAAAACCATAGTCTTATATGAATTAAATACAGATATTTTTAGATATTATGAATGGATGGCTGTCAGAGGTTTGAATTACGAAGAAATAAGCTCTATTCTAGACCACAAATCTGGCGAGGAAGAAATAGAAGTTGGGACCAGTTGTAATTCCTGGGTTCTTTACAAGTGTTCAAGATCAAAGAATAAGCCAAATATAAAGTTTCAGCAGACAGTTTTGAAATTAGGTTTGAAACTGATACATGAACATTTGGAGGACCGTTACCGGATGCCAACTTAGTCCATTGCAGTGATCCTCAAAAAAAGACCAAATCCTACAAGCGCTGTTGCTCAAACTACATTTAACTTTGTGTAATAAGGCTGATTTGTGATCTGAAGTTACCGATTATGTTTAATAAAACGTATTTTCGTGAATTGTTTTTATTTTTTATTTAAAGGATTACAGTCATTTTAGTATGGGGTGTTCCAGCACCCCAGTGTAGGAATAACATGTGCGCCAAATAGTGTAGGATTCTAGGGTTAACAATAACACAAGTAGGTACATTGTTATCAGTTATATCATCATCATCATCATGTCAGCCTAGGGACGTCCACTGCTGGACATAGGCCTCCCCCTGCTGCGTCGTCCGGTCCAGTTATATAATTAAAGATAATTTTCGTCGCTAATGACAAGATGCCAACATCAGTGTGACAGTTCTTAAATGAAATTAGCCACTAAACAGCCGATTTTCGGTAATTAATTTTGACAGTTCTTAAATCATATTACTCGACAAATTTTTCGTTGTGCAAGACGCTAGTGGTGTTTAATATTTTTTTTCTCGTTAAATACATCTTAATTCAATTTAAGAATCGTTCTGCAAGTGGGCCTTATTATCGTATTATTTATTGACTGACATGAATTTAATTTGGAATTGTAAAATACTATGTTTTTATGCATGTTATTAAATCGTTAGTATTATAAAATTGTATTAAAAATTACTAATTTGTATGCCTGATGCATGGCAGGACTTAGACGGTTTACAACGAATTGTAAACTATAACATCTTGTGTAACCTATGTTCTACAAATAAAGATATTGAATTGAATTGAGTAGACTCTTGATAGACTCAGTAATATAGGTATTTGATGATGTATACGTTACTTATTTAATTTCTAGATTGTAATTCATTGCAGATAAAAACACACATACAATAAATACCAAACACAAGGTAAAAACCGGAGTACCACAAGGAACAATCAAGGAACCAGATTATCCATGTGTATGAGTACGCTCAATGGCTAAGGATTTGTAAGAACTTATACTATTTTATAAATATACAGGTTGTCACAAGATGGGTCTTATGACAACCTGTGTTATTTTTGCTTAACATAACTTGTTCGGTTTGGTGATGGGTCACCAAGTCAAACAAGTTATATTAAGCAAAAATAATAACTGAAAAAATTTTTTTTTTCAAGTGGACACATTCGTTAAACGGCTATTAAAGTGTGCGCGTGCAATGCTCTAAATATTTATCTACAGGTTCATAGGACATCTATAGAACATATTGGCGGTAAATGCATCGATTTTGCACCTAATTACAAAAATTTTACTTGACTTTGAGCCTCAATTTCTCCTGAACCAGTAATTGCCCAGGTATGGTGCCGAAGTAAAAATGTTTGTAATTATTGGAATAACATGGGCTTTCAGTTTTCGTTAAGGGTCTTTTTACATCCTGTATAAGAATTACTATAATTCGTGCTGCAATATAGCGCGGCAGGTGTCAGGTATGTTGACAAGATTATACCGACCTCTCCCTCCTCTGCTTGTTCCTCGTGTTTCACAGTAACGACACTGTTTATGTCAAGCGGGTCACATGTCAGTAATGAACTTGCGAGCTGATTTTCAGGAATTTCTTCTCTGAAAGAACATAAAATACTTAATCATTTATTATTTGTATTTCAGTAATGTCTGGATAAAAATACGGAATCTCGTCAAATCGGTATTATATGTAGAAACATTAATAACTAGAATGACTTAAAGGCGTTAGTTTTGTGATACTTACTGCATCAAACAAAATACTAAGTCATTTATAGCGTATGTACAATCGAACAACTTCCCGCTAGACCACCATAAGGGCGAGAATCGCTCAGCAAGACATCACACATTAACACTCGTATACAAAACAAGTTTCTAGTGTGCCTCGACTCTATGAACGGGCCAGGGGATTTTCTTTTCAAACTGGTCCACCGCCAACTTGTTTGATTGTACCTCCCACTGATCTCTGTGGTTATATTATTATTCTGTTCTCACCTGTATTCTTCTTCCACAATGTTATCTTCAGAATCAGAGAACATGGGCTCGTCTTCAACTTTTACTGTTTCGCAGAACGTACCTGTACCATATTTAACCGTGTCGTTGATTTGCTCTTCAAGCTGCAATTACAATAAGTAGGTATAAGCAATGAGCATTTCCTGCTGTGAGAAAATACTGTAGAAATGTTGGTTTGAATTAGTTATCAAACTTATTGCTCGTTCATACTAGAGGATATTTCTTGTGAAGCGATAACTATTGCTTTAGGAATAAATCCAGTGCTGCAGCAGACTTTACAAACATTCAAACAACTGACGAAAGAACACTCAGATTCGGTATAACTGTTAGTGTATCGTACAAAGTGTTGTCACGTGTGGGGATCAGAACGACAATGCTTGAAGCAGTTGTTATCGGCGCGGGGAAAGCATTAACCGCTTACTTCTTTTTCACGTATTAATAACAAGCCAGTCACGTACCTTGTCAGTTTGAGTACCGGCGATGTGGCAGTGCAGGACACTTGTTCGACTCAAGTGCGGGGTCGCGTCCTCGTCGATAGTGATCTGATAAAGGATCTAGTATATAATAGTGGCATAGGCGACTGCTGATCATACGATCTCACGTTCGATTCCCGGGTTAGGCAAAAAGTGATATTGGGTAACCACTCGGTTGCCTTTGTACCAAAATGGAAATAAAATTCTGCCGACGCAAATAAATGGTATTTCACTTTTATTTTCGAATAATAATCATGCGATTCATATTTATACAAATATGTTTGTATAAGTCTAGGTACCTACATTGCAAATGTTTGTAATTATAGATTATCTCGGTTTTTATCTGATGATGGTGACCTATCATTGAGCCATACTGGCAAGTTATGGTGCTCATTGTCAAGTCTCACTGGCAAGTAATATGGTGCTCATTGTTTTCTCAATTATTACATAATTATTGTATAGAGAATACAAAAAAAATCGGGCAAGTGCGACCCGCACACCGAGGGTTCCATACGCATTTTACCTTATTTGAAGTTGTTGCTAATTACGCTAGTCCTCTAAATCTGTATGAGCGCCCATTAAACTTAGAGGACTATTTTAAATGGAGTCTACTATGTATGTATCCTTAAATTTTCCACTTTTTTATTTTTTGTAATTTTTCCTTTATTTGTGCTGTAAGACCCTGCTTTTGGCCAAATTTCGTGATTCTAGTTCAACGGGAACTTCCATATAGGTTTTCGACCCAAAACCTATAGGGTACTTACGGTTGACCTAGAATTGTCAATTTTCGTTAAAACCAAGGTCTTACAGCACAAGTAAAGAAAAAATTTCGAAAATTAAAAAAGTTGTAAATTAAGGTTAATTTTGGTACTTACAAGTTTTCGCAAAAATCTAATTTTGACCATATCTTTTTATCGGGTTGACCCAGGACCCTGATTTTTATTTATCGGTAGTGACACACGGACAGACAGACAGACAGACAGACAGACGGACAAGAAAGTGATCTTAACCCCTCACCTGATACGGTTGCGGCGGCTATGTTGCCGTAATTTGATCGCCGAATTGAGACGCGCCGCGGCGCGATTTGAGTGGGTCACATATTTAGCATTTTATGGCCTTTTTGTGTATAAATACCGGACACATTATATATTGATGGAATCCTTGATAAATTATCTACAATGTTACAGTACAACCGTAACATTATATCGTACTGTGACCGAACTGTATTCAAGAGAAAAATAAAAATGTAATGAAATTGGGTAAATTCTGACTTTCTGATGAAATATATAATAAAATAAACAAATTGTAGTTTTCTCTTTCCTTTTTATTTAACCTGCTATTATAAAGGAATACGCATATTGAAAAACATTTACACCTTTTCATAATAATATCTAACGTAAATCAACAAATTCCATAAGCGGTTTTTGTCGTTTTCATACCGTACGCGTAAAAACTGCATAAAAATGTCTGAACTTTGCACCTTCACTTTGTTCAACATATTTCATTAAACTCATGAGATATATATATATTTAGAAAGCTTGTTTGATGGTTAAAAGAATCACAATAAATTTAGGCGACAGAATTGCATTAATTTTAAACAAAAGGTAAATTAACAAGACCCTCGTTTTAGGCGGTCCAAAGCAGGGCATATTTAAAACTATGCTCATTATAACAAAATAAAACCAAAATACAAAATAAAGACTTATGAGTCTTAAAGAGTATAAAAGGAGCTTTAAATTTCAACAAATGACAATCTTATAGTTATTGTAAATAATTATTAATTAAATAAAATTGCAGTAACAAAGGACAATGACTCGGCCTGACAGCCGGTCATAAAATGACCGACTGTTACCTGCATTATATTTTTCGTGAATATTTAGAAAATACATGAATTTAAGGACTTCTGCATATTATATACTATTTATTTATGAAATTATTCAAACAATACAACAAAAAAAATACCAACAAGTGCAGAAACAATACGTAAAATCATATGAAATATACGGGTGCGGGGCGAATTGGTTCTTACCTAAGGAAAAGTGTCTTTAATCTTAAATTACACTACGAATATTATCAACTTAAACATAAAACGAAAAAATACTTACTAAGGCATGATTAAATTGCTTCGGACTGATGCTGCAGCGTTTTTTTGGTATCAAAATTTATTATTGCGACAGGACACGCACAGCGACGCGGGAACTTTCTTTTGATTAGACGAAACTTTTTTTTATTTTTGGAGCATGTCTGTTTTCGTTTACAATACGCAAGGCGTGTTATTGTCCTACCAACCTAACGCAATCGCAAGCCGCTACAAATCGGTAAAACAGAGAAAACAGACTTGAAATGCGAACATAAAAAATGGTCATAATATGACTACGTATCAAAAATCGCCCTACTTTCTTCGGTCATAATATGACTATAGATCAGGTGAGGGGTTATAAGGGTTCCTTTTTTTACCTTGGGAGGTACGGAACCCTAAAATCAACGTTTTTGGTTTCAAAGTCTGATCAGTCTTTTTGGTTTCAACGTTGGCCGTGTATATATACCTACTGTCCCACCGGTTTAATTCACAATCTGATCAAATAGTAAAAATAAAATACGAGTAGTGCCATGTTCCCAGGAGTTCTATTTTTGAGCTCCCCAACATCGCCTTTTAAATATTCAATTTAAAGAGGCCAGCTCCAAAATGTTTGAAATGAAATGAAAATTCTTTTATTTGCAACTCAAATGCAACAGTAACAATGTAGTGACAAAGTAAAAATAAAAACAGTTTTTGGATCGCAAATAAGGTACCTGCGTCAGTATAAGTTGCAGAATCAGGTGAGACTGCAACACTGATCTTCCCGCAGGACCTACCTACTTGCTAACATACATACACTCTCTTAAAACTAGTTATAATTAATTATAAATAGTACATACACTCTGAATTAATATACGGGTGATTCATTTGGAGGTACCTACTTTTTACAAAAAAAAATCATAAATAAAACCTTATGTATCGGGTTTGAAGATTATTTCTTTCAAATGTTGGCCGGAACTGCGGTTAACATAGTCCATTCTGCCGTTGCAATTTTCGATGGCGCGACCAAGCATTTCGGTTGGTATTATGGCGAATAACGCGAGTAATGTTGGCTTCCAGTTGTTCAATCGTACCCGGCTTATCCATGTAAACTTTAGACTTAACATAGCCCCGAAGGAAAAGTCTAGGTGTGATGTCGCAGGATCTAAACGGCCAACTCACCGGTCCAAAGCGCGAAATGATCTTTTCACCAATTGTTCACGCAATAAAGCCATGGTATCACGTGGCGCCCGCGCCGTCTTGTTGGTACCAAATGTCTTGGAGATCACGGGCTTCATTTTCAAGAAACAAAATAAATAGTCTATTAGCATGGTACGATAACGGTCGCCGTTGACAGTAACGTTCTGGCCGGCCTCGTTTTTGAAGCAATCATCATCATCAGCCTTTAACAGTCCACTGCTGGACTAGGCCTCTCCTTTGAAAGGAGGATTTGGCCTACTATACCACGCTGGCCAAACGGGTTGGTATAGGGTTTGTATCAAGTTTTACTTCTCTTACAGTGCTGTTCTCTGCATAATATGCTCCCTCTGTCGACTCTTACGACACCCATGGGATGATATGGGGTGGTGACATTCCGTATTCTTAATCCGTCACCACACGGACAATTGAAGCAATATGGACCGAGAAATAAATACCGACCGCTGCACGGGGCTAAGTCTTTACATGACGAAATGTCAAACTGTTCTGAACAAATTACCATAAAATATTAACACGATAGACCCTTCATCTGTCAAAAAATCCTTAGACAAAAAACTACCTCTAAATGAATCACCTGTTATAAATATGAAATAAAAATAGGTACATACCTACATAGATTAAATAATCCTAATAAAAACATATACAGAATTTCAGTATATTTCACTTATAACTGTTAATCACAAATGTCAATACTCACGGGAACACTCTCCAGCACATACTGACACAACCTGTAGTGTGACTTCATTACTTTATTTCTAAATGTTACACATTTGCGTAATAAAGCAGAACATTCATAGCACAGCCACTGTGGTAGCCCATCTGTAGGTGAGATCTGAAATAACAGAAATAGTATAAATAAGTCTCTCTGCAGCGGCTGTAAACTTTTCGAGACTAAAGCGATTTGGGATGACATAGGTACCTATCTAAAAATGTATCACAAGATGGCCAGAAAGCAAGTAACTTGTTGTAGAAAAACTCACTGAAAATGATTGATCAATCTTTGGGTAGGTACTCATTTTTGCCTTCCTTGGCTTTCAAAAGCTTTTCTTAAACAGAGATATGAATGATTTAATGCATGATACAACCATTTGCAGCCATGGCGACCATTAAACTCTTAGTCAGCTTGACTTCTAGAAAGAATTGATTAACTGTTTGCAAAGATATGTATAGTGTGGGAATTAAACCAAAACGTCAGGTTAAAGGTAAGGGTCTCTAAGCACTAGAGTAAAGGTCAGTGAAAACCTATATTAAACATCTATATTGTCAATAATAAGAGATATTTACTTACAGTAATACCAGTCAAATCTTTGAATGAAGCTTTAAAAAGCATTGCATTGACCATTGTACGCTCAGTCACCAGACAACCTCTACATATACTTGTTTCTTGATCAACACTCACTGCCACTGAGTCTTGGATTGATTCATTCTGACCCCGATGTCTCGCTTTCTTCATAATGTTTTATTTAATAAATTATCTTTATATTGTAATTTTAATTTATCTAATGTTTTACACTGATTTCAAAATAAAACAAAACACCAAAGAACTGTTTTAGTATAGTTGTTGTGTGTAAGTAGAACCTGTAAAAAGAACCACAAAATGTAAATGGTAATCAGCTTCAGTACATTTAATACGCAACAATATTTGTAAACAAACAATATACAGAGTGTTGATCTGCATATGCAAAATATTTTAACAATACAATATAGATAATATACCATTTCACCTAAAATTATTTCAAACAATATGCAATGATATAAGACCCTATTTTTCATTAAATGTTACTTGGATACTAAATCAGAATAAACTGTTGACTGGTGCAGAATAATCTTCCTTCCACTCGACACCACCAAAACGACACCATCGGTGCTGTCGTATGGAATCACTAGTCCATACGACACCACCGACTAATAGTGAGGTTACCTACATACAAAGTTGTTGATATGAAAACTCCAATTAAGTTCAAGCAGTTTCATTAATTAGGTATGTCATTTGATAAAGTTTATATTTATCTGCCACTCAAATGGTCATCTTGACATTGTTCATTGCAATTTGCATATTATTATATAACTTGAAATAATAACTTTGGGGTCGGATCAATGTATGTGATGTTGTCTGATATTTATTTATTTATTTTAATGAACTGGGAGCTGTTAGTCAAAAACACGCGTTTCTGGACATCACTAGGGTGGTGTCGTATGGACTAGAGATTCCATACGACACCACGGATGGTGTCGTTTTGGTGGTGTCGAGTGGAAGGAAGGCAGAATAAGACTGCATGGTAGGTACATGTGCTTGTGTGTGTTAGGTACCTGCATTGCGAGCTCATGGTGATACTTAATCTGTAACTTATCTAGTCTAGATAAAAAGTGGAAATAGCCAAGTTAAATAATATTTGTATGCTGTTTGAGACTTCACCGGAAAAGCTATGAGATTTTATCTAACATGGTGTGACAATTTTCTTTTCTTATAATGTATTGTTATTTCAGGTTGGGTAATTACAATGAAATAGATAATAAAAATGAAAGGAAATAGATAATGAAAGGTAATGAAAATATTGAACCACATACATTAAAAATATTCACACTGCAACCAAATCAAAATTATCTTCACTGAATAAATTGTGAAACAGATTTGCTGGTAACAGTATGATTGTGTGTGCAATCAAAGTTAGTCAAGAGACTAGAGAGAGTAGCCTATAGCAGCAAAATACTCTATTCAGAACAACACAACACACAAATATAATATTGTGGTTCATTCTAAGTACCTACCTACCATTAATATGTGTCCACTATCCACATTTAAAGTGTAATCAATAGAGGTAATCCTCTTCAGACTATTTCATTGTACAGGAACATCATGTGTTACATCCATACAGGTAAATAAGTACTACCTTGGGTTGGAGTGTAGATAAGGGGGGCAAGGGGATTGGGACAACAGAGATCTCTTTAAATCAAACATGGTTTGTTTGGAGTGAAATCCATCATCACTGTCTATATTCTATACCTCTTTTCGCAAATAATGTGGTTTACATGTATTGATATTAAGCATTCGGTATGGTTGTGAAGTCCCATCAATCACTGGCCATATTTGATATGGTGGGTGATCTGGAGGACCTGAGAGACATCGTCATCCTTCATCGGTGCTCACCAACACACTAGAGTGACTAAAGAGAATCTAAGAGAAAGAGACGAATAAGAACTAACTTAATAAATACAACACATTCACTTACAAAACAGCTCAAACACGTATAGGATAACAAATATAACAACACCAGTATGAAAACGCGCTTCTGCACAAACAATCACTACGATGTTGAAGTCATTACGGACTGAGCCTCACCTGATTCGTTTTCAATCAGTAATCTATGCTTGTATGTTGTTGTTAAACAAAATAGAAACCCAATTTCCCTCACTATTGATATACCCTTGTACCCAATGAAAAATTTAACAGCAGCATCTCCGTATATAAAAAGGTACTCTGTGGCAGCAGGCGCAGCTGACTGCTGATGTTGATCAGTGTTGCCAACAGCGCTTGCCCTAATGTCGCCGTTTTTCATGCGTGAAGTAGCCTAATATCGCCGAATTTACCTAAAGCAGCCCAAACCTCAAAATATCAATATGAATAAATAAAATGTAGTTTTTAACAACTATTTATAAGAGGTTTATATATAACGCACTGGTAAACAGGCTTAAGCCATCTTGAAAACACGTTAATGAATTTAAAGTTAATATTTTAAAAACTACTTAAACAAATAACAAAATAGGGTAAGGTACCTATTCTGATTCGTCCTCTGCTAGCAATAATAAGGCAACACCAAGACTTTCGCCGTCTTCAGTAGAAGTTGATGTGCTAGCTGGCGCAAGATCCACCGGAAACATACATTTCTCTCCCAGCGTGCAAACTCACCATGTGATTGCTTGGTTGAAAGTTGTTACAACACATACTTCTTACATTCATAAGGGTATAAATTCTAAGAATGGCGATCAGCATGGGTAGTTGCATGCGATTTCATAATATAAAAAAAATGTCCCTAGAGTAGCCTAATTGGCGACCAGTCGCCTTTTAGATTTTTTCATCGCCGATTCTCGTTCTGAGTAGCCTAAATGGCGAAATATCGCCTACGTTGGCAACACTGATGTTGATTTGATGTTGTTCTGTCAACTGTCAGAATGACAGTTTTTTTTTTGGATTTTATGACCTGGTAACTGGACCTTTAGGTAAGTCTTATTTTATTTTAACGGACACTGCACATTCACTTAATTTTTTAATTCTTTTAAAAGTATTTTTAATGTATTTATATATCGGTTTGTAAGTATTTTTGTCTTTCAATAACTCTTCGAGTGGCGGCGGGCGGGAGAAAGTCAATCTGTCAAGCAGGAAGTTTTGACAGTCAAAGATAAGATGCTCAACGGTTGCAACAACGGTTCCTTCTTGGGATTCACAATGTGGGCATGTATTGCTTGTAGGACTGTTGATAAAATATCGATATATCGAAATATCGATATTATTATTTCCAAATATCGATATTTATTACTAATATTTTTTGGACGATATATCGATGATCGATATTTTTTTTAATAATTTTTAATTTTTTCGTAATTTATTTAATCTACAAAATCATCGTAAGCTTAATCTACCGTATTTTATTTGTGAAAATTAAGTTAGCCGACACTATTTTTGATTTTTTTTATTAATTAAAAAATTGAATTTAAATAACTATTTTTGAAAAATTCCAGGTATAATTTTATTTTAAAAAATTTCACGGATAGAAAATTTTTAAAAATTATTTTCTCATCAAATGCCCTGAAAGAGGCATGCCAGATTTAGGCCCAGAACTGCACAGTTATTAGATTATACAAAAAAATTGGTTGCCTGTAAAGTCGGTATACGGGCGAAAGTTTTACGTGACAACGACTTTGAGTGGTAAAATAATTTTAATGTGAATATTCATTCGTATAGTAGGAAGAAGGATGAAAGACGCGTGCCTTTCACTTTTTATGTCTGTCTCTCTCGCTCTTAGGCGGGACGCGTGCCTCTCACTCGCTCTCATTGTGAGCGCATAACGTGAGCGGAGCGTAACGCAGTTGCTTGAAGTGTCACCCGGCAAACCAATTTATAAGACGTTGTCACGTCAAAAAATATATTTATATTTATCCCAGTTCTTCCTTCTTCCTTGTTTTCATTAGTTTGTGCAAGTTGGTAATATTTTTCCTAAAATATTAAACCTATAAACGACTACGCTTGGAAGGATACGATACATTACCGTAAAAATGTTGCCCCGATAAAAAATATGTTGACAGATAATTAACCGGCAAAATATATTTTTTTTTTTTTTTTTTTTTTTTTTTGGATTCTTGCTGGGTATTCTATGGTGAACACATGTGCGAGAATTTTCCATAAGGCTTATTGAAGTTGAAGTCTATTTTGGTGTTATTTGTGGCGTAGTATCTGTTTGTGTTGTTTTAGTTGTGCCGTGTCTGTATTTGTTTGTGTGATTTACTGGTAAGTTCCTTTGATTTTTTTTAACCCTAGGCCTTATGCCGGACGACCATGGAGATAGATGATCTGCCTCCTGGTCGCCCGCCAGACCCGTGTACTTCACGCGACTCTCAGAATATTACGACGGTTTGCACTTCCCAAGACGTTTTTGCGTATTCGCCGGGCTTAACAACTTCTCTCTCCAATTTTGAAGCCGCTGAGAATGCTTTGCGACGTAAACATATGTCACAGGGTGATGTGGATGGTCCGCCTCCCCCCAAAAAACATAATGCGGATTCGCAACCCCAAGTCTACAGCCGCTCTAGATATTCCGCTATGGATGTAGCTCCCTTTCTGGTCCACGTTTCAGTCAAATCCGAAGATCCTGCTTCTGCCACCTCAATTCATCCAATTAACTTTGGACGTCTAATGCTCAAACTCAACATTAAGAATGTTCTAGCTGATGGCATTAAGAAGGTTGGCAGAAACAGAATCTCTGTGGAATTTAAGTCTCCTGAGGATGCGAATGCATTTATAGGCAACTCGGAGATGGTGGAAAAAGGCTATTCTCTATCCATTCCGACTTACAACATTACAAGAATGGGTATAGTTAAAGGCATTCCCTCAGAGTGGTGTGATAAGGACATCTTCGAAAACGTAAAAACCCCTACAGGATGTGGCCGCATAATAAAAATTAGAAGGTTAAATAGAAAGTTTGTTAATGACGGTATATCCGAATGGAAGCCTACTTCGACAGTAGTGTTGTCGTTTGATGGCCAAGTTCTCCCCAAGAGGGTATTTTGCTGTTACAACGCCCTCCCCGTTGAATTATATCATTTTCCAACTATTCAGTGTTTCGCATGCTGTAAATACGGACATACAAAACTTCAGTGCCGGTCCAAACCACGTTGCTACCGCTGCGGTGGTGAACACCTTGGAGAGGGGTGCTCTGCAGAAGAGCCAGTGTGTTTTTATTGTTCAGGCCCTCATTGTGCAAATAGCAAACAGTGCCCAGAATTCTTGAGACAAAAGAACATCAAAATCACCATGGCAGAACAATCCATATCATATCAGGAAGCCTCCAAAAAAATCCCAAGCAGTTTCAAATCTTATGCTGATGTCTCAGCCACTTCTCCGCCCACTTATTACTCTGCTTCTACCCCTTCTGTCTCGAAATCCAACCCCCATGTATCTCCTACCACTTCTTATCGTAAAACTGTTTTTTTAAATCCCAAAACTCATGCTCCTCTCTCTCCTGGATATGACAAGAGAGCTCATCAAGACCTTATACACAACTATTCGTTCTCCCCTTCCTCTAATGGTTGTGGTCTCATAAACCAGCACTCTCCTGCCACTCAGGATGATTCCTCAAAGGAATTGGAATCATTGATTAATATAATTTGTTTTCTCCTATCTAAAGTCAACTTACCGGACTACGTTGCCCATGATTTAGTAAATCTCATTCTTTCTCGCCACCATGAACCTCAAGTGTCTACAGTGGAACGCCAGGAGCGCTCTGCCGAAAAAACATGAAATTATATCATTATTAAATAAATATAAACCTGCTGTTTTTGCTCTATCAGAGACTTGGCTTTTGCCTCGCCTCAATTTCAGTTTCACAGGGTATAGTACGCATCGTGATGACCGTTCTGACGGTTATGGTGGTGCAGCTATCCTTATCAACAATGTCTTTCCTTCCTCATCCCTACAACTCCCTAGTCATGGAGATGAGATTAATGCGGTAGGTGTTAACATCTGTGGCATTAATTTTATTTCTATATACATTCCTTCCCCTAATTCCCTGTGTCTTCAATTTATTAATGATGTTTGTGCTGCTTTCAGCCCAATCATCTTTTTAGGTGATATTAACTGTCACCATGTTTTGTGGGGATCTGATCACTGTGATAGCCCCGGAAATGACCTAGTTGACCTATTGGACTCTACAGGGTTATGTGTTGTTAATGATGGTTCAAGCACCCGGCTCCCCAGACCAGGTCAGGGTAGGAGTTGTGTTGATCTGACACTCTGCTCAGCTAATTTAACTGGCCTATTAGATTGGAACCGGTTAAACTTGACATATGGAAGTGATCACTATCCTATTTGCACAACCATTATTAACAAATACATGCCCGTTAGAGATAAAACACCACTGTTAAGGTACAGAGTCGCGGATGCAAAGTGGAGCCTATACCGATCTTCCCTAGAGGAAAAAGTCTCGTCATGTCCCCGAATTACCAGATCCAATTTAGATGCCTGTATTTCGCAATTCAACGAGTCTGTTTCATCTTCAGCTGATATGTCCATTCCTCTGAAAAACTCTGCATCTGGCAAAATCTCTTCTCCTCCATGGTGGGACAAGGAATGTACTGAAATAATTAAAGAACGTGAATCAGCTGAACTCAATTACATTCATAATATGTCCATTGATAACTTGTTGACATATAAAAGGTTAGTTGCAAAATCCAGGCGTTTATTCAGGAAGAAAAAATATGAAGGATGGAAAAAGTTTTGTCACTCTCTCTCCCCTTCTTCCCCATCACATCTGGTATGGCAAAAATTTAAAAATTTTCGCCGTGGTTGCTCTTCTTCAACTGCTTCTCCTATCACCAGGGATCTTGCTGAATCATTCTTAAATAAGTTAGCCCCTTCTTTTGTCCCTTTCATTGGCGAATGTCCTCTTCCCTTAGACGAGGAGATCGTTTCCAATGATCCATTAGACAACCCTTTCTCTTTAGAAGAGCTAGATTCGGTCCTCCATCGTGTCCAAGACTCGGCTCCTGGGATAGATGGCTTCCCATATTCATTTTTCAAAATGACAGGCCTCCAGAGTCGCAGATATCTTTTAGATTTGTTTAATTGTTGTTTCTCACGAGGTTACATTCCTGATGATTGGAAAACACAACTAATTATTCCTTTATTAAAACCCGGAAAATCACCAAATAAGGTTGATAATTATCGTCCTATTGCCCTCTCCCCTGTTATTTGTAAAATTTTGGAACACCTTATAAAAAATAGATTAGAGTGGTTTGTTGAAAGTAGGGGTCTTTTAGCAAAATCCCAGTTCGGTTTCCGGAAGGGTTTTAGTACCATGGACAGCATCGCGACCTTTATTACTGATACCCGTATTACGTTTAGCCATAATAAGTCTGTTGTAGCGGTTTTCCTGGATATCTCTTCAGCTTATGACAGTGTTAATCTTACAGTGCTCAGAAGTAAGTTACGACAGCTGAGTATACCTGCTAAGATACTTCACTGTATCTGCAATCTTCTATCTAGTCGCATCGTTAACCTCTTCATCCCAGGGGAAAAGTTTAACTCCAGAACCGTTTGGCGCGGGCTCCCGCAGGGATCTGTTTTAAGCCCCTTACTTTATAGTATTTATACATCTGATCTTCACAAATCACTTAATGCCAACTGTCAGATCCTACAATATGCTGATGATCTATGTTTATATGTGACAGATCCATCGATACTGACAGCAAAAATATCTATGCAGGTCTCCCTAGAGTCTTTAAATTCCTGGCTTTGTTCCCATGGTCTTCAACTCTCAGCCCCCAAAAGTACAGCTGTTGTCTTTTCAAGGAAGAGAAGTACCCCAGATATTCAGTTGGATATTGAAGGGTCTCCTATAAATAAAGTTGAGCATGTTAAATTTCTTGGTGTCGTGCTAGATTCAAAGCTAACGGGTGTCCCTCATATCAACTATGTACTTGGCAAATGTGAAAAGAATCTCAATATCTTACGAGCTCTAGCTGGTGTTTGGTGGGGTGCTCATCCGTTTACACTGAAACTTATACACAATGCCGTAATAAGAAGTATAATTGATTATGGTACATTTCTTTTGGAACCTTGTAGCAAAGTTATGTTAGGGAAATTGGATACAGTGCAATCTAAATCTCTCCGAATAGTCTTGGGTTGTATGAAATCTACCCCAATCAATGCTCTACAGGTGGAGAGTGGGGATCCTCCTCTTTCCCTTCGTAGGCAATATCTGGCTGACAGATTTGTATGTAAGTCATATTACCTTAAAAACCATACAATTCTCAAGAAACTTCGACAGCTGGATTGTTTATGCCGTCAAGAGGGTTATTGGAGCCACAAAGATTCTCCTCGGTTGATAAACTCAATCAGGAAAATCCGAGCCCTAGAGGAAAATGTCCCTGTGCACCAGTGTTCCAAATTCCCCTTATATGATTCTCCTTATGAAGTCTTAAATTTTAGACCTAATTATATCCCATATCTTGGCATAAATAAAGAATCGGTTCAGGCTAATAAAGAGTTTACTTCTATTGTGGAGGAAAGATGGGGTGAATTTCATAAATTTTTCACAGATGCTTCTAAGCTGGGTCCACATAGCAAAACTGGGATCTCAGTATACTATTTGAACGCTCAAATAATTTTACAGCTTCAGTGCCCTCCACAGGCATCTGTTTTCACTGGGGAATGCATTGGCATTCTCGAGGCTTCCTTGTTTATCCTTTCTCACTCAGCTATTACAAAAGCAGTTATTTTTTCTGATTCCAGTAGTGCCCTAGATGCTATAGTCAAAAACTCTTTTAGGAGCGACATCCGTTGCCCCATTATCTTGGAAATTAAAAAATGTTTGTATTCATGCTGTATGAAAGGTATTGAAGTCAATCTTGTCTGGATTCCTAGCCACATGGGTATCCGGGGTAATGAGTGTGCGGATGTTGCTGCTAAAGATGCTGTAACTAGTGACATTGCAGATCAGAAATATTACCACATTTTGACAAATGATTTGTTACATATATCTAGAGAAGACTTATATAATTCCTGGCAGTCAGCCTGGACCAAATCCAGTAGGACCAAGGGGTCGTTGTATGCATCAATCCAACCGATCATACCTGTTAAACCCTGGTTTTACAAGTTTAAAAATGTCTCTAAAACTGTTACATCTGTTATATGCAGAATACGTCTTGGATTTTGTTGCACTCCAGTCTTTCTCCATAAAATAAGAGTACGTGACAGCTCCCTTTGTGAATGTGGTCTAGACGATGGTACCCTAGATCACATTTTCCTCAAGTGTCAGTTAAATGAAGCCTTTCCTTTAGACCAAATTGTTTCTAAATTAAAAATTCAACGTCCGGTTAATGTTCGCCACCTCCTGTCATATTTCCCAAATCCCTTTATAATTAACGCTTTTATTAAATTTATATCCACTAACATGATTAAGCTGTAATTTTGCAATATTCAGTATACCTTATTATTTATATTATTGTGTGTCATAGTTCGTAATTTTTTTTATTTATAAACTAACACTTGTATTTGTCCATTGTTTCAGGTCGTAAATAGGGCCTCAATAGATCAATGACAGTACCTAATTAAATTTTTAGCTAACTATTAACACATGTGTAATCATTACCCGACATTGGCAGGAATTGCTGAAAGTTTCGGCAGATTGCCATAAAAAAAAAAAAAAAAAAATATTTTTTTCTATCGTATATATTATTTCAATCGTTCACTATTCATTTTGTAAAAATATATATAATAACAGAGAAAGTACCTGTAACAATAATTATGATTATTTTTGTATGATAGCATTGATTAAGTTAAAGTAACTATTATCGATATATCGATCTTTTGTGTTTTTTTATGGCAACACCATTCTTCCTTGATAGAAGCCGGAAATCTTAAATGTCAAAATCATTGCTTGTTTTGCAACTGCCTTGTGATTGTTTGTGTACATTTTTTGCGTTTTAAAATCGACAACTTTTACGCATGAATACTGACTCTGGTGATAGGTACCTCTATACCCGACGACCACAGCTTGAACATGGATTCCGATTCTGCTGCTCATGATTACACTGGCGAGAATTTGGATTTGATAATGGATGCTTCGACCCAAAGAAATATAACCTTAAGTCATAGAAGTAAACACTAAATAACAACAGCGGTTGCTATGATTGATATCTTCTTTCAAATGGCACATGCAGTATGATAGAAAGAGCTGTCAATATTTAGCAGCACGCTCTTATAGCAGCCTCGTGGTAGCCAAACAGTAGACAAAACATAGAGTTAGGAAACCGGGTGTTGTTCGTAACAGTAATGATTTATCGATAAAAATTTTTGGTCAAATATCTAACTTTAGTATGTGTCGATATATTTAAGCCTTAGAAGTAAAAAACTAAAATATTGAAATTGTAGTTGTTGCTGTCGATGCCGGACAGTGCTTTGCAAAGACTTGCCAGACAGACAGTACTAAAAAATTTCACGTGTTTAATTGTTCGTTTTAGCCATAAAATCTATTGACAAAAAGTATTCATAAACTAATGAGCGATGCGTTGCGATGCGATGCTAAGAAACTGTCACTTAGATTATGTAGTATACGAATTATACCAGATTGGCTAATGCGGCAGGCTTTGGCAATTTGTGTGCGTCGCATCATATCACGTTGCTTGCTACCTATCGCTTACGTTGGACACTGCTCGATTTTTTTAGAGTTTTAGGTAATCCGATTTGTGATCCGCCAGCACAAATGATTCGCCTTTATGTAAATTATAGTACAGCAGTGAACTACTTTGACAACCCAGTTGGCGTGAGTGCAACCGACTGCCACGCCGAAGCTTGCGGGTACGATTCAGTTTTACATTCATGTCCGATAGTTTGTTTCCGTATTTATCCCTAATTCGAAAAACATCGATATCTCCTTTCACTGTCAAATCCCAACACTCCTTAATGATGAGATTTGACAGCACGGCTATTTAGAGAATGCAGTCAAAGATATGAGCACAGACTATATTGTACTAACGTAGATATGAGTCTGTAACCCCTCGTTTTCACCAAGAAACATGTCCAATACATGTTTCATACAAAACTTGTAGACAACATGCGCGTGGGATCGGGAGGTCCCGGGTTCGATTCCTGGGTCGGGCGATGTTATTGGGTTTTTCTGTCACGAAATTCTCAGTAGCAGCACGGAGTCTGGAAATGTGCCCGGTACGGCAATAGGCTCGCCCCTTATTACGTGGGACTAAAGTATATCTGGCGAAAAGTGGGTGTAGAAATACACCTCTGCCTACCCCTTCGGGGATAAAAGGCGTGACGATATGTATGTATGTATGTATGTTGTAGACAACATAATTATTTGTTTTAGACATGTATTGAACATGTCTCAAACATTCTTTCGTTCACACTGTGTAGCCAACAAGTATCTATACAAGTATAAAACACATTTGCGTTTACACTGAAGTCTGTTACAGTTTAAAGGTGGACGCACACCTATCCGAGCCGAACGCGTCGAACGAATCGAAGTCAAGGAGGCCTCGCACATTAGCAAGAATCGACCGCGCCGAAAGAATCGAGCGCATCGAACAAATGGTTTCCAAAGTCAAAGTCAAAGTCAAAGTCAAAGTCAAATTATTTATTTGTGAACATAGGTAATGCGAGATGTTATAACATAATAATAAAGTTCTTCTATGTTTTGCTTTAGAAAGCATACAAATATTAACACAAACTTAAATACATTGAGAAAACAAAAATCATAATCAATCATAAATAAAACAACTATTGTCAAAATATGTGAATAAATTATTAAAATACATACAGGCATACATCGGCGATAATAATAAATCTAGAATTGTTATATTGTAATATATTTGTCATTTAAAAATTCTGTGACTGTATAGTAGGCTTTTTTAATTAAAATATTATACAATGTCTTTTTAAACACCTCAAATTTGCTCATTTTTAGTAGAGTAGTTGGTAAATGATTATATATTTTTGGGGCCATACCTAAAAAGTTGGCGTTATAAATGGCCTTTTTGTGTCTTTTCATGTGTATTTTATTTTGATGGCGAGTCAAAGTCAGTGTGTCAAACAATTGGATGTTCTTTTTTATAAAAATTGCGACCTCATATAGGTATATAAAGAGATGGCAGGGTCATTAATTTCAAAGTAGTAAAATGCGGTTTACATGAATCCGTGATTTTTATACCACATATAGCCCTGACACATTTCTTTTGAGCTTTGAATGCTAATTCCCTATCTGGAGAGTTACCCCAGTATATTACACCATACCTCAATGTTGATGACACATAGCCATGATACGCCGTTAATAGTGCTGGCTTATCTACTACTTTAGCAAGGTTGTAGAGAGCATATGAGTATTGGCTAAGTTTTTTACAAACATTTTCTATGTGTATTTTCCAGTTCATGCTTTCGTCCAACCAGATACCTAAAAATTTTGTGTGATTAATATTAATAATTTTTGTGTTATCGTAATGTATGTTTAATTCAATATCTTTTGTCCTTTGCTTAAATTGTATTATTTTAGTCTTTTCTAGGTTTATTTTTAAATTATTTGATTTTAACCAGTCAATTATTATTTGTAAATTCATATTTATTTCATTTTCTAAATCTTGTTTATTTTTACCACTGAATACCACTGTGCTGTCGTCAGCAAACAAAACCATTGGGTGTTGAATAATTTTAGGCATGTCATTTATATAAATAATAAATAAAAGTGGACCCAGTACACTGCCCTGAGGCACACCATAAGTTGCATGTCCAGGTTTTGACATATATACCACTTCTGTTTTAGACCGTGGACATACTTTATTAATACATGTTATTTGGTTTCTGTTACATAGATATGACTTAATAAGTTGTAAAGCGTTGCCTCTGATACCGTATTTATCTAATTTTCTAAATAATATATCATGACTTACATGGTCGAAAGCCTTCGACAGGTCCATGAAAAGACCTACAGTTGGTATCCTATTATCAATGTTATTAATAACTTTTTCAAATAATTTATACCCTCTAGTCCTTTACGCCTGTCGCACTTTTATTACATGTGAATTGTGATGGATCTTGATGAGGTTTTTATTTGTCAGTGCTTTATTAATGGAAGATGAAGAAACAATGTGGAAATAGTACTCATGCGTTGCTCTGTCATACCCAACTGATAGAATGCGAGCGCATCGGACGAATCGACCGCACTAACCGCGCCGAATCTGATGACGTCATTAGAATTCTTCTAGGATTTCTGAGGTTCTGCCAGATTCGGACGATTCGACGCGGAAAAGTGTGCGAGGTTTCATGAGATTTCATATAAAGAATTCTAAAATTCGTTTCGTTCGACGCGTTCGCCTCGGATAAGTGTGCGTTCACCATAAAACATGTCTTATACATTGATAGCGTTCTCACTTCTCACCTACAAAATACAGTCGTGTTTTAGACAAGTATTGTTTATTTTATTGCAATTTCTGTATTATACAAGTATTAGACAAGTTTTAAACTTTATCCATGCTTGTTGGATAAAGTTTTTTTTTTTACTGCACGGTTGGCGTATAGTGCATAGATTATACAGATATACGTATAGTGGTTTAAGCGGCCGCCTCATCGCTTGACATTGCGCTGAGCGTTGTGGGTTCGATTCCCACATGAGACAAAACTTTGTGTGATCCATAAATTGTGCCCGTATGTTGTATGTTTGTAAAGTCCCCCGCGACACAAGATTTAGTCCTAATGCGAGAGTTGTACTTATTTAAAAAAAAAATTAAAAAAAATAGTTTTCAACATACCGGACGAACCGCGCTTTTTACTTCGTGAAAATGAAATAAGAAGAAGAATGGAGTGGTTAAAAAAACTAACTTTAGAACTCATTGAGCTTTTGCATGTACAAGAATGTCTGAGGAATGTGAAAAATAAAATATATAAAGATCGTCAGAAGAAAAAAGACGCATTGGCAGCAATTGCTTCGCAAATGTACATTAATGTTTTTTATTTTTTATTTATAGACTCACGCTTGTATCCCTGAAGGGGTAGGCAGAGGTGTAATACTTATTACACCCACATTTCGCCATGAATTTTAAGGTCGCCACGTAATAGGGGGGGGGGGGGGAGCCTATTGCCGTACCGTTACCAGACTCCGTGCTGCCACTGAGAATTCGGAAAAACCCAGTAGGTAATACTTTTGCCCGACCCGGGAATCGAACACGGGGCCTCTATTTAGCAGTCACTTACGCTATCGACTAGACCACGAAGGCAGTGTTAAAGATGTTGATAAAATATAACGAACCTCAAGAACCAGTTTAATAGGGAAGTAAATAAATTAAAAACGAAGTCAGGTTCTTTCTTTTAAAATAAAACTGCTGCTTGAATTTGTCTCGAATTCTACAAGTTTAGCTACGACAAAAACATGAGATCATAAACATGCAGACAACTACAAGTTTTCAACCAACAAGTTTCATACAAGTTTTGTAAACATGTCTACAACAAGTTACATACAAGTTTTCTATACATGTCTACAACAAGTTACATACAAGTTTTGTATAAGGTACAACAAGTTTTATACATGTGTATAGTTTTGTATACAACATGTTTTATACATGTATATGAGAAAAGAAAACATTGTCAAAAACTTGTTAAATACATGTATTATACCTTGGTGAAAACGCGGGGTAGGGAGTCTATGCCTCTTTAAATGAGACGCGTAATTTGACGTTATGATTAACCAACTGACATTACATGTTGCACGTTCAGTATAGTGATGGGTAGCACACTCTTTAAAAATGAGTATCGTGCGAGTTGCTCTTTTTCCGAAGTGTGCTAGCACACTGTGGTAGCACGAATGAGGCGAAGCCGCGAGGTATTGGTGGCACAGTGAGAGTGTGAGTACACATAGTGTGCCGCACTCAGGCGACATCGCATCGTGTGTCGTGTGAGTGACACGGCACACTCACAGAACACGGCACACATAGATTATAAACTTAGACGGCACATTTTGACGTTATTCGCCGGCTCACCGCTTGATAACTTACGATAATATGCTTTGGGATTTGTAATATTCATACAATAACTTGAGTATATAGTAAATATACTTAAGTTTTTTTCTGCATCTCATTTATCAAAGCACAAAAGTAATTAATAATTCAAGCAACTTCGAGTGTGCCCCAACTGTGCTGTGTGCTAGCACGTCAAAATAAAAAGAGGGAGTAACTCACCTCACCGAAGTGAGTCACTACAAGTGTGCGAGCACATGAGCTGAATACCCAACACTAGTTCGGTATTCGGTATAAGGAAATATGGCGAGCATGTTCTCTCTCTCTAGTCTAAACGTCCAACACCAGTATATCTGTATAATCTATGCGTCCAACCTCTCTACTTCGACCGACGACCCTGGACAGTCTGGACATAGTGTTTCACAGCAGTCATCATCTACTGCTGTGAGTGGAGATCTGCGCTGTGTGAACTGCGGTTTGAATGTGTCTAGAATGCGCAGACACCCTTTGGAAATCGCTGAAGTTCGAAGTCTAATACAACGGTGGATTGGATTGCACCAGGTAAATAATAATAGGAAATATCCTTAGCATATTAAAGACTATTATATGTAACGTACAGTTCAGTAAGCTATTTTTACTTACAAAGTACATAATTATAACCATTTATGAAAATATTATACTTTAACATAGGTACATTTTATAATAATAATATAATAATAATAATATATTTATTTATTCTCCTCACAACAAACAAACAAGTTTACATTGCACCATTACAGCAAACACTTATATAATTGTGTGAGGACTGGTGTCTGAAGTAGGCGTGAGCCTGTATCACAGATCACCAGGAACTCACCCAGCAACATCCGGATACTTGGCGACAAATTCAACAATTTATGTACTTAATAATAACAATACAATACAGAATTAACTAGTATAAAAATAAGCGAAAATTCTAAACTTATAATTATATACATATCGAAGTGCCTCAAAATAAACTAAATTTGTGCGAGTTTGTAAGTGTGTGTGTGTGTGTGTGTTCGTGAGTAAATGAAAGAGTAGTTGTTTGTGGTGCAGTGCACGCGTCTTTATGTGTAGATTGTGTATTGTGTAAGATGTTTGTAAATATGCCAGTTTTTTGATCATCGGGTAGGCTTTGAAGATTAGTGCTAAAGGTTATAAAGTAAAGTTTCTGTAGTTGTATAATCCAGTTGTTTTAACCATTTTACTACTAGCGATTTACAGGCTGATTTAGTAAGGTTATAAAATGAGAGAACTCTATTGAGTTTATTATAAAGGTTGGCGCCCTGGTAACAGAAAAAATTATGCGAAAAACTTGTGTTGAATTTCTGTATACTACAAACTATATCATTTCTACGTCTGGAAAGATGATTTTCAGGATCAAAAACACTAAGAGAGTGCTGCTTGATAACTGTATGCAAAATATAAAGCTGACGGACTGTTAGTACATCAGATTGAATGTAGAGATCGGTGGTAGGATGGCGGAAAGGTAAAAAAGAACTCACCTTCAGAATAGCTCTTTGCGCTCTTTCAATCATAAGAAGGTGTGTCTTAGATGTGCCGCCCCAAGAGGTTATACAATATGTTATGAGCGATTGGCAAAGTGCAAAGTAAACAGATTTGAGAAGTGCTTTGTCCGCAACATGTCTTAAAGTTTTGAAAATGAACATGAGCTTTCGAATTCTACCTGATAGCAGTTCAATATGGGCCTGAAAAGTCAACTTATTGTCAATGACAACTTCTAAATACTTAATGGAATCTGTTTTCTCCAGGGTAGGACAGAAGCAAGTACCATCAGTGGGATCAAAACACGTGTGGGAGTAGATATTGAACGAGTCAACATTGCAATTTAAACATCTTATAGCGAAAGCCATGTACTTAGTTTTTTCAACATTTAACGTCAAAATATTATTTTGAAGCCATCTATTCACCGTATTAAAACCGTCCTGGGCGCATGCAAGAGCGTGAGTCCAACTTTCACCCCAGAAAAGCAGAGCTGTGTCATCTGCAAATGTGACTATCTTGCCGTGGGAAAGTTTCAGAGAACATAAATCATTAATATAGGCCAGAAAGAGAGTTGGACCTAATATGCTGCCTTGGGGGACACCAAAACATATAGGGATTTCGTCGCTAGTGTAGTTTTCAATGCTCACAAATTGTGTACGGTCACTAAGGTAGTCTTTAAGAAGATTTAAGGGCATACCCCTTATTCCAAGGTTTTGAAGCTTTTTCAACAGCAGCGGGACAGAGACTGTGTCAAAAGCCTTAGCCAGATATAAGAAAATTGCTATGACTTTTTGATTTTTGTCCAGATTTGTTACTATTGTGTTTGTCAGGTCATGAACAGCGTCTGCAGTTGATTTTTTAGTACGAAATCCATATTGTGCATTCGATAGTAAGTTAAAGCTTTCTAAAAATCGTACTAATCTTTTATTCAAAACTCGTTCCAGTAATTTAGAGAGCGTTGGCAGAATAGAAATTGGCCGATAGTTATTGACACAGTCCCTGCCCCCCTGACCCTTGTATATTGGACAAATCCGCGATTTTTTTAATGCTGCTGGAAACACTCCAGTAGATAGCGATAGGTTACAGACGTATGTAATTGGCGGTATTAAAACTTCTTTATATGTTTTCAAAATATTCGCCGAAATCATATCCAATCCAACGGCACTATCAATTTTGAGACCCTGAATCAACGACCGAACCTCGTCACAGTCCGTAGGTAAAAGAACAAATGAATTATTACTGATATTCATATTAACAGACTCACTATGTGGTATGTGGCTTCTGATAATATTTTCAGCCAGGGTTTTCCCAATGTTAGCAAGATTATTTGTTCCTATTAACTCGTGTGCCGTATCTTTGATTCTAGTGGTGTATGTGATATCTTTGATAGTTTTCCATAACTTTTTATTATCATTTCTAGAGTTTTGAAGTAATGTCATCTCATAGCTCCTCTTTAGTTTCTTTGTAATCGAAGTACAATAATTCCTATATCTTTTATATGTTATCTTAAGTATTTCGTTGTCTGGCTCTGTCTTCGTTTTTTTGTATAGGTTACCTCTATTTCTAAAACATTTTAGGAGACCTGGTGTTATCTAGGGTTTCAGTGTCCTTCTTCGTCTTACCACTTTTACTGATTTTGTACTACGAACTATTAATTCACGCAGTGTGTTAATAAGAAAGTCGGTTGCTAAGTTAACATCATCTATGTGATAAATAGGCTCAAAACCTGCCTGCCACTTCTTTGCGACTAGTTGGGGTTTTCCAACTTCCCCCATTGTTTATACGATAACATCATGTGTTCATTAATTTGTAGCTGTGGTACATACATACATACATACATACATAGACTCACGCCTGTTTCCCGGAGGGGTAGGCAGAGACTACGGAACGCCATTTGCAACGATCCTGACATATCTCTCTTGCTTCATTTACTCCCATCAGATTCCTCATGCATGCTCTCATTTTATTAATTTCTTTGTCAAATTCAGAGGCAATAAAACGATTTATATATTTGGCTGGTTTAGTTCTACAGCTTGATATTATATACACTGCTAGACTATTATGATCAGTTATTGAAGTCTGTACTAAACATTTAGTTGGTAATTTTGTTTTAAGAATAACGTGGTCAAGGCATGTTTCACCATGAGTTGTAATTGTGTGGGCTGGTAAAAATCCATTATACGCTAACATATCGAGGTATACAGTCTTGTACAAATCTCTACTAGTATAAGTTATATCTATATTAATATCACCTACAATTACGACGTTTTGAATAGACGAATATTCTTGTAATAACTCATTTAGTGACTGTATAAAGGTGCTTACGTTTTTGTATCCTGGCGGTCTATAGATAGCTATAATTATTGTGTTTCTATTACATTTTGTAATCAAACAGTTAGCTCCAAGTAATGTCTTTTCTTCGACAGAAATTAATAAATCATTTTTGTAATAAGCTACAACACCTTCATTTTGGGTGCTATTTTTAGCTGTCGTTTGAAAATTATAGCCATCCAAAACCGGTATGTTTGGCGTAGATGGCAGCCAACATTCTGTTAAGAAAATAAAATCCCAAGTCACCCTGGTCCTTGCCAAAGTAGCTAGAAGGCCCGCCACATTACGTTTTATACTTCGTATATTTTGGTAAAATATTTTAAGGCAATGACCAGAAACCGGTAAAAGTGTCTCACAATTCTCGATATTACATACAGATGAATCAGCTACTTCAAAGGAATCGATATCATTGTCTAATTGTTTTAAAGTATTGAATGTTAGTTGGGAAAAACCTGTGTAAGGAAATGTCAAATGTTACGAAATGTAAATGTAAGTGTGTTTTGTGTGATATCAGCAGAGACTGAGATGAGGCATTCGATTTTATACAAAAATGGCTAATATAAATATAATTATTTCGGAAGGAACATGCAACATTTTTTTTATAAAACATGACGATTAGGTACATAAAATACAACAGTCACAGCATAAGTTATGATGTAGAACAAATTCATGATACAAGTTTTAATTAAAATGGTAATTGAAAAATTTCCTATCAAACTACAATAATAGCTTAAAACTGTTAGTGCTTTTTCTCTAAAAAATTTAAGCAATTTTCAGACTTAATGTGAATAGGCTTTGCATCTTTGTCTGTGCGTATCAGTACCTTACCGTTTGCGTGCCAACATGAGTAATTGTGGGATTTGGCAACAAGACGTGCTTCATATAGAAGCTTTTTGAGGGTCGGCGTAAGGTGTTCATCTGCGTATATAGCTTTTTTTCTCCTTGTATACCAATTGTTGCAGTGTTCAATTTGTCAATTACTGCTCGTTCTTAATTAAAACGTCGGACTGATGTCAGGAAACCATTTCTCATGGAGACTAGGCCAAATTCCGCAACAATGGGTCTCGTCGTTCCGGGTTTACCTGGAAGGCGATAAATGTCTCGAAAATCCGTAGGCTTCACGTCAAAATTTATTTCTTGGCCTATGTTGCTTACTATGGCCATGAGATCCTGTGGTTGTTCTTGTTCTTTCAGTGGCACGTTACGAAGCTCTACCGTGGCAGATCGGGTAAGTAGACGCAAATCCTGCAATTGTTTTTCAAGGTCAGCGATTTTTTCTGTTGTCTCTTTTTTCTCCTTCTCAAGGGTATGTAATTTGTTTTTTGTGTCTTCATAATGTAGATTTATAAATTCCATTCCTTTTTCAATTTCCGTATTCGACTGTTGTATCTGCAGGCATTTATTTTTGAGATCTGCTACGTCCCTTACAAGCAAAGACAAGGTGGCCTCCTGCTCAGATTTCCATAAGGTGAATAGCTGTTCTTGTTCCGTTTTCCAGGTCGTGAGCATTTCTAGGAGCTCATTTCTGAAGCTATTGAAATTTGCCGCCGTTGGTTGTTGGTTGCTGTTGCTACTTAAAGAGACATTAGATTGCTGACGATTTCTTCGTACTGTAACATTAATATCTGTATCTGATACATCTGGTTCTGATTGGGATATTTTTTTCACGGAAGACGGAGGCGTGCGTTGCGTTTTTTTATTCATATCAAATGATTCCAACAAACGTTTGCAATAATAATGCGTGTAACGAAACGCTGTCGTAAAATGCTGCTTTTCAAGTAGGGAGTTTCCTTAGTAATCTTGTTTCCGAACGTAGATTAATTTGTCAAAGAAACTTGCCAAGCTTTGATTGGACGATGCATACGTCAAAATCTGAATGAGCTGACGTTTATTGTTGATATTGTGTGCGTTCGCGCAGCGGAATGTCGTTGAATTTAAAGATTTTAATTATGCAGATATTTAGTGTATGATGTCGTATAATTGTGTATGGTAAAAAAAAATTTGTGCACGCAGCCATTGTGGAGAAATTCACCAAAAACTGATTCCGCTGGGCGAACGTTGTCCTGGCGGAACGTTTTTTAATCCATTGACTTTAGAAGAAAAGAGATGTGTCCAAAAATTAGTGTGTATTTGTGTGTAATTGTGTATGTATGAATAAAATTAGTGCATGCATAAACTTCGGAGAAATTCAAGTTTCCGCTACGCGAACGTTTGGCCATTAGCTAGTTTTCATATAAAGCGCTTACATAGAGAGCTGTAGATTTTTACATACGTTGTTTTGAATTTGTTTATATTTGTTTAAAAAACAGATTTAGATGAAATCGAAGGGCTTAAAAGATAAAAATATAAACGTAAAATACGCTTATTAGGTCTTAGTTTTTAAAGTATGCACTTTGGGGTCTAGATTTTCACGTTTATACAAACCTTGTAAGTGTCTGCAACATGTTGCCAAGTATCAATGATGTTCCGTTAGTAATTAAAGAGTTATAGGACAATTTACCATGAATAGATCACTGTTTACAAAGCAGTCAAATATCACGACGTTCTAAAGGAATTGCATGGTAAAATGTATGCCAATAATTAGTGTATTCATTCAACTATTCACATGCAAAATTTCATGTCATTAAATTCAGTAATTAAAGAAAAACAATTATAATACTGACGAAGCATCGAAAACCTACATAACCCGACAAAGTTCGGATAGCTACAAAAAAGCGGCCGTGCAATATATTTAGGTAACATCCCAAAATTTATAGTATAATACCGGTATTGAATTGGTATAGGTGATAACACAATTGTTGTTTCGATATAATTTATAGGTCATTTACTTTTGTACACCTACTTTTTTAAATGTATTTGACTATGACAGAAAGTAGGTAGGTACTATTTACGTAAATAGGTACTTTATTGCATGCGCTTGAGACTTGAGATATATTATTTAAGACAAATAAAATTCATACAGCTAATTTCTATTGAAGATATCACGGATCAGAATTCTAACTATAGACCCCTTAAGGAAATTAAATAATTACCACATGTAAGTACTACTGTTTAGGTAAATATTTATCATATTGTAGCTCTTCGATCAAATTGATCGAAGTTGTAGCTTATTACACTATTTAACCAATGGACTAGGCATGCACGAGCGTTCCCCTTTGCAACTTTAGTGGATCAAACAATCTAATAACTTAAAAAAAAAAACTATTTCTTGAATCGAGATCTTAATTGATGTATACCGTTGTACTGATAGTGACTTATGTATGTGAGCGTGTTCCCCCGCACCCCACCAAAATATGCAGAATTATTTTGTTCGAAGCGGTACGCTAGTCCTTTGGTTAAATAGTCTAAGTATTGTAGTTATGAATTGATCAAAAATATTCTAGTATGAAAAAATAGACAACGCGCAACGAGCGATAGGCGGCTTCCCGCTTGAAACGGTACTTCCATCCTTGAAGAAAAGAGAGGGCAATATGTTTATTAAACCTATTTTAGTTAAAACACATTTAAGTCCATTGCTGTCGTTGCAAGCGTTTGTTAACGTTATTATAATTACTTACATAATTAAGTATTATATAAGTATTATACGGATATTTAAATAGAGAAGTACTTGTTAATTGAAGATTTATTTTATCGTAGATAGTGGCGTTATTATTAAAAAAATATTTTTCATTCAAGCAATGCAATTGTTTTATTTTATCCTAACGCTTGTATACGCAACTGTACCATATTAATAAATACTATATTGGAAGGTTAAGAACGTTTCTTAGATATATGGCACGGCCGCTTTTTTGTAGCCATCCGAACTTGGTCGGGTTATGTAGGTTTTCGATGCTTCGTCAGTATTATAATTGTTTTTCTTTAATTACTGAATTTAATGACATGAAATTTTGCATGTGAATAGTTGAATGAATACACTAATAGGGTATTTTACCCCATGTGAAAAAATATATAATAACGTATATTTAAGATAGTATTACCGGAAAACATACGGAATATATTAGTAACAACTCATAAAATGAATAAATAGAATTTTAAAACCATTTTAAAGAATTCCGTTTTAGTATCTGTGATTTAATCACGCAAAACGGCAGCCGCCATGACGAATGTCATTAACGTCAAATGACGTCATAAACTTAGTAGAATTTGAAACAACTAAACCACGTGACTGTCAAAAATGGAAGCATTATACGTTGTTTACTAATATGTTGCGTAAGCAAGATGGCTTCCAACGTTTTTGTCTGATAAACCGCGAACATTTAAAATGTAAATTCAAAAGTTGTTTAAAAACTACTTATCAACTGAATATATTTTTTGTAATTTTTCTACTACTTTCTTAAAGTCATAGGATGATCTTGAGACACTTTTCAAAAAATGGTGTAATACCCTATTATTGGCATACATTTTACCATGCAATTCCTTTAGAACGTCGTGATATTTGACTGCTTTGTAAGCAGTGATCTATTCATGGTAAATTGTCCTATAACTCTTTAATTACTAACGGAACATCATTGATACTTGGCAACATGTTGCAGACACTTACAAGGTTTGTATAAACGTGAAAATCTAGACCCCAAAGTGCATACTTTAAGAACTAAGACCTAATAAGCGTATTTTACGTTTATATTTTTATCTTTTAAGCCCTACGACTTTTTCTAAATCTGTTTTTTAAACAAATATAAACAAATTCAAAACAACGTATGTAAAAATCTACAGCTCTCTATGTAAGCGCTTTATATGAAAACTAGCTAATGGCCAAACGTTCGCGTAGCGGAAACTTGAATTTCTCCGAAGTTTATGCATGCACTAATTTTATTCATACATACACAATTACACACAAATACACACTAATTTTTGGACACATCTCTTTTCTTCTAAAGTCAATGGATTAAAAAAAGTGCCGCCAGGACAACGTTCGCCCAGCGGAATCAGTTTTTGCTGAATTTCTCCACAATGGCTGCGTGCACAAATTTGTTTTTACCATACACAATTATACGACGTCATACACTAAATATCTGCATAATTAAAATCTTTAAATTCAACAACATTCCGCTGCGCGAACGCACACGTTGATATTCAGCCAGTTCGAAATCTTAACTGTTTTGGCACAATTATAATTAACAAAAAAGCTTTTGCTTGTTATTCTAATGCTAAATATCGCTTTGTATGTTGTATTTCTTCTACGTGCTTAAAGTTTAGCGATCTTACTTGGTATATGGTCCACAATCACCAATAGTACGATGACACACTTTGCTGTGTTATTAATCACCAGAACAAGTAAGTGACCTGTGATAATGATTACACAATGATATTAGCACTTGAACTTTTCATTGGGTATGTGATATGAACGTTTATAGCGATTTTGATAAATTAAATAGAATTAAATACGCGGAGCACTTGTCGACATTGGCCGGTGTTGCCGGTGTATTTGTATGTCGTCTGCGTATATGTGGTACTGGCAATGCTTAATAACGCGAGTAATATCAGCACTATACAAAATAAATAGCAAAGGCCCAATTACTGATCCTTGTGGAACACCTCTACTGACAGTTTCAGTGCTGGAACGATGGACAGTACCATCATCATTCCGAATCTCAACGAGCTGCGAACGACCGCTGAGGTAAGAGTCGAACCAATTAATAGAATTGCTGTCAAAGCCATAATACTTCAGCTTTGAAAGGAGAAGCGGAATTTTCAAGCAGTCGAAAGCCCTTGAAAAATCGAGCAGAACGAGCAGCGTTCCTTTAGCTTCATCCTGAGCCGACAAAATATTGTCCACCACATTCAGAAGTGCAGTTGTGGTACTTCGTCTTTTTCTGAATCCAGACTGCTGGTCTGGTAGGATATTGTTAGTCTCTAGGTATTGCAAACTGAAAACTCACAACCTTTTCTAGAACTTTTGAAAAGCATGGCAAAATGCTGATTGGACGTAGTTCCCTGATAGTACTAACGCTGGAGTACTTAGGAATTGGCCTTACCACTGCCGTTTTCCAACCCGAAGAAAATTTTGACGTCATTATCGAGGTATTTACAATTGTAGTCATTATTCCTAATACATGAGGCATCAGCTTCGTAAACATATTTAAAGTAATCTCGTCAATGCCCGCCGCGTTGCATCTAAGGTCACTGACAATTTTGAAAGGAGGAATTGGCCTACTATACCACGCTGGCCAACAAGGTTGGTATAGGGTTTGTATCAAGTTTTACTTCTCTTACAGTATTGTTCTCTGCATAATATGCTGCCTCTGTCGGCTCTTACAACACCCATGGAATGACATGGGGTGGTGACATTCCGTATTCTTAATCCGTCACCACACGGACTGCAGGTATGCTTATTTCGTCCTTATTGCGGTAATGAGTGAATTTGGCAAAATTTTAAACAGATAATATTACGTAAACACACCAATGCGTATTTTTTTTGCGTTTTAAGGTGGATGACTTTTGCCACGGGCGCCGATCAGATGTTAGTGAGTTAGAACGTGTTTAAGTTTAGTGAAAACTAATTATTTGTCTAGTGACTAAACTGCTGCTCGTATTGAACTGAAATTTAGTATAGAATTTCTCTGTAGGGAACTACATGCAGTTTGAAATAAAGCCTTACCGTCGTATCTACCCTATATATGTTAGCAGAAAATCATAACAATCACAGAGTTATCAACAAAAGTATGGATCGGGCCCCCTCGCCAGGGACCACGCACGCGGGGCCCGCTAGAGGCGGGGGGTGGCGGTATGCAAGTAGCACCAGCAGAGAGGTTAACCGGTGTGCACTCGCCTGCTACAAGAAAAAGTTTGCTTATGGCTAAAATCGTTCATACATACATCACACTTGCATGGCTTGTCACCGGCGTGTACCCGCTTATGAGTCATTAATTTGTCGTGCCGGCTAAAATACTTCATACATACATCACGCTTATATGGTTTGTCACCGGTGTGCAATTGCAAGTGCGTGTTTAAAGTATCTATTGGGCCAAAACATTTCATACATACAGCACACTTGTATGGCTTGTCACCGGTGTGTGCACACGTATGTGCTTGGTTAAATTACTTTTCTGGGCAAAACATTTCATACATACATCACACTTGTATGGCTTGTCACCGGTGTGCATACGAAAATGTGTAATTAAACTAGTTTTCCGCGTAAAACATTTCATACATACATCACACTTGTATGGCTTGTAACCAGTGTGCACACGCTTATGCTTAGTTAAACTGTCTTTATATGTAAAACATTTCATACATATATCACACTTGTATGGCTTGTCACCGGTGTGCAGACGCATGTGACAAGATAAATGTTGCTTTTGGCGAAAACATTTCAAACATACATCACACTTGTATGGCTTGTCACCGGAGTGCAGTCGCATGTGCTTGTTTAAATCACATTTATGGGCAAAACATTTCATACATACATCACACTTGTATGGCTTGTCACCGGTGTGAATACGCATGTGCTTATTTAAATCACTTTTTTGGCCAAAACATTTCATACATATATCACACTTGTATGGCTTGTCACCGGTGTGCACACGCATGTGACAAGTTAAAGTTTGCTTACGGCTAAAACATTTCATACATACATCACACTTGTATGGCTTGTCACCGGTGTGCAGGCGCATGTGCACGTTTAAATCACCTTTTACGGCAAAACCTTTTATACATACATCACACTTGTATGGCTTGTCACCAGTGTGGCTACGCATGTGATTGTTTAAATGGTCCTTACGAACAAAACATTTCATACATACATCACACTTGTATGGCATGTCACCGGTGTGGCTACGCATGTGAGTGTTTAAATGGTCCTTACGAACAAAACATTTCATACATACATCACACTTGTATTGCTTGTACAAGTGCTTGTACGTGTGCACGACAGTGAAGCTTGGATCACGCTTGGTCGTTTTGTTAGTGTGTTTACGTAGATGTTGAACTATATTATGTTTGTGACGGTAACGTTTCTTACAAACATCACATCGATACACCTTTGCAGCAGTATGTTCATGTGAATGTTTAGTTAAGGCAGAATAATTAGGGAAACGTTTAAAGCACACATCACATTTAAATGACTTCTCAGCAGAATGTTCGCGAATGTGTTCTGATACCAGATTCTCATCGCTGATACATTGGTTGCGAGCGTCACATATATATGATTGTACATTACTACGTGAAATACTATTAACACTGCCGTCATTATACGAATTGCATTTAACATCCTCTTCAGCTTCATCACTGTCATGTAGCGATGTTGCATCATATTTATCATATTCTTGATGGCTGTCAGAATATATTTCATAATTACAAGTATAGTCATCTCTATCTGATGGGTTTTCAACTTCAAATTTCATAAAACCATGTTCAAGAAAGTGTTCTTGAATATCGCCTTCAGTGGTATCTTCATTAATGTTGATAGGTGTGGTCAATGTTGTCTCTTCGGGTATATGTGTATCTGGAATCAGTCAAACAAACTAGCGGTCAAATACGATCAGTTACAATAGGGTATTCGAGTACTATCCAAATATTGCATTGTTTCTATAGTCCGGGACAGGCGAAGCTATAATATTTGTAAGCAAACCTTTAGGGATTCGTAACCTTTGAACCAAATTAAATATAAACAGTTGTCTAATGACTTTATACTTGGTGTAGGAAGAAGCGGGTGTACCGAATACTGACACCAGTGATTCAGCATACACGTTTCTGTTAAAAGTAAGTACTTTTAAAGAATAATTTTAATGTTGTATTTATTTCTGTTGAGATATTTTGTTTTTATTTTCTATATTGTTAGCTTAACAAAATCTGAATAGTTGAGATAACAATACTGTACTAAAAATCTCTTTGAAAGTTAAATTTATATTAAAATGGATTTATATAAATGTGTGTGCTTACAGATGTCGTCGTCGAAGCGCAGCCGCGCTCTCAGCGAATGTCCCTCCTCTTCCGTGACAACGAGCGACTCCACTCTCGCCGCCTGAGTGCCAAGTAGATCAAACCTTTTCTGTATACAGTGAAAAGTATGGTAGAGTTAATAGTTCGTTTAGTCAATAGATGCTTAATTCACATAAAAACTTTATTTTCAGAATGGGGCTTTACACCAATTAGTCCTTTTAAGGATAGGGCATTTGACGAATTAGTCCATTACGGACTAGGTAGCCATTTCACCAGTAATTTTTTTTGAATACTCTCCATTCATGAAAGACATAATTTTTTTTTTTTTAAAGACTACTCCCGCATTAGGACTTAAAATCCTGTGTCGCGGGGAACTTTACAAAGATACAACTAACGGACACAATGAACACCTAAACTCGAAACAACTATTTGTGGATTACATAAAGTGTTGTCTCGTGTGGGAATCTAACCCACAACACTCAGCGCAGTGTCAAGCGGCAAGGCGGCCACTTAAACCACTACGCCAACCGTGCAGTCAATAAAGACATTTCATATTTGTTAACTTTGAGTGCATCATTTATAGAATAAATAAAAGCGGTCTGAAAAGGGTACCCTGCGGTACACCTTATACAGTTTTTGTGTAAATATAAATATGAGATACGACTTCTCAGTTGAAACATAATCAAGAGAATTTGTTCTGAAGCCACAATTTTTCAGATAGTTGGTAGCTACATAATGATTTACGTACTAAAAGGCTTGATACATATCGTTGCGGAGGGATGTAACTGATCTATGCGTTGTTTTTCTACAAAAAAATATATTTTCGAAGAAAAAGACTGACTCCCAGTGGTCCAGTGGCTAGCGTTTGGGTCTGCTGAACGGAAGATCCCGGTTTTCTTTCCTGGGTCAGGCAAAAGTGTTACTGAGTTTTTCCGAATTCTCAGTAGCAGCATGGAGTGTGACAATGTAGCCGGTAAAGGCAAAGGGCTCGCCCCAATTACGTGGGCCTACAATTCATAACACTGCGAAATGTGTGTGTTATATTACAACCCTACCTAACCCTTCAGATACAGGCGTTAGTTTATAAAAAAATATAAAAAATATGAAAAAATGAGGTGTACAAGAACAAAGGTGCATACAAACCTCTGTTTGTTCTGTTTGCACCTCAGTCTTCGGCATCACTGTACGTTTCTTCTTGGAATAACACTTAACAGGTTTACTTCTCCATAATTCGCTTCTGAATGGACTTGGTTCACTGAAATTTTTTGTATTTTTGGCATTATACTCATATTTGACTGGCCTGTTCTAGTTGTAAGTGACTTTGACTGCTAAGCCGAAGGTCATAGTTTCGATGCCCACTCAGGGCAATTGTGTAATGGGCACAATTATTTGTTATTGTGACACATATAGAATGATGTTGACCTATACTTCGACACTTTGTTCAATTTACGATCCAGTCGTGAAATCATTCAAGTATCAGTTAGTTTAGGAGAATAGCAGTTATGCCATAAGTATGACACTGAAATTAGATCGAAATGCACTTTTGAATATTTACGGAAAATGGCCATCTGGTCCACATGCGGCAAACGGGCAGAAGGGTCGGCTGATGGTAAACGATTACCGCCGCCCATGGAAACAAGCAACACCCACACCAGGGGTGAGTCCCAACTACCCCGGCGACCTGCCGCGGCGCCGGGGTAATTGGGCAAAAGTGTTGCATCTGCCCCGGTGACGTTGTGAACCAACGGGTGAGTCCCGACTACCCCGGTGACCTGCCGGTTGGGACTCACCCACCAAAACACCAGAGAAGTCACAAGTGCGTTACCACCCCTTGTATTGGGAAATGAATAGTAGTTGGAGTGGAATGAGGCAGAAGGAATAGAGGATGGGCATCCGTCCCCTCCAAAGCAAAATCGGGGCTCACTAGTAAATATGTACACTCACCTCCATTCTTTTGTTATGGCGTCGCAATCATGTAACGGTTCCTCTTTAACTCCAACTGTCTCTTGCTTTACAACTACGGGCTTATCGCTAACATCTGGTAAGAATCTTTCTTCTACCTGAAAATAAAACATCCGTATATAAAAAAATCTTCATTCTGGGCCTGACAGACAATGCACGGCCAAAACTATTGGGCTCAGAAAGCTGTAATTTGCCATGTATGTGCACTAAGAAGATTTCCCAAAATTCCGACGGAGTGGGACAGAAATGGTTATATTAAAAAAATGTTTAGGCATAGCTGCATTGTCTAGTTACCCGTAAAATAAAGCTAAAAACGAAAGCCTTTTAGCAGTCCACTGCTATAGATCTCACCTATACTATTTGCGCTGTAGCATGGTGCGGGTGGCAGTTTCAGTAACGTTTCATTTCACTCATGAAAGTTGTTGTCGCGACTCACAAATTATGACTTAGTATTTCAGCAGTACCACATTCGTAATAAATTAAATCATTAACCCGCCATTTGTGACCTGTATGTCTGTGAGACCGGGTGGATCGAAAAAGTCGAATAACTTTTTTACCCGTTAACCAATTGGGTTGCATATTTGTGTACTCTCCTGATTTCGCGTACCCCACCGTCAGTACACCCCGCATCGGTGAGGCAGGCGCACGTTTTTGAGTTTTGGCGTCAACCCGGTGCGTGAGACCGGGGTCACAGATTACGTAAGTAAAATAGTCATAGTTAAATATGTTAATATTCAATTCTTTATAAGTATATGCATCTATTTTTATTTCGTTTTATAGTGTAGTTATTGTGATTGTTATAATTCTGTTACCTATGACCTTTTTGTATATCTTTATACAGATTTCACTCAGTTCATACGTATTTGTTGCCTAATTTCTAAATCTTGTTTTAGCATGTCTTACGAACGTGAGAGTCGTCGCTTAGAAGCCCTTCTGAAGGAGGAATTAATATGTGATGAGGAAATATCGCAAATACCATCGGATAATGAAGCTGAAAGTGACTGCGAACCAGAAAATTCGTCTCCAGATCACATACCAAACACAGACAGCTTGGCTTGCGAAGAAGAATAATTTTTTAGTTTTTTTTAAGTACTTTTTTGTTTTGTACGGGTACCTTTTTTGTTTGTTTTTTTATAGTTCCTATTGTAATGAAACTGTAAGAGGCTGATTTAGTTAGAAAAAAAATATTTTTGTTAAAAATTTTGATATTTTAGAAGCGCATTAAAAATAACTTGGTTATTTTTAATGTTTTAACGATGTAAGCTTAAAGATAAATAAATGATAATTGATTTAAGATATAACATTGTGTTATTATAAAAAAAACATAGCTTTTCAATATTGTAATAAGTGGAAACTCCATGCAGTAAGCCCATTTGGGAAATCTCAATTTGAAATACCCGGTCTATAAGACCGGCGTCACAAGCCACGTAAGTCAAATTGACGTCACAAATGGCGGGTTAATTAATGTAGTAAATTAAATGAAATCCAACCAGAATTTTCTAGTCTACAAATAAAATCTAATGGAAAGAAAAATTAAGCAAAGTGTTAAGGTGGATACAGACTTTGCGAGGCATGCGCTACGAACGGCGCACAACGAATGCCTCTGTTTGAGGCGTGCGTGTTGAAAAATTATACCAACATATGCTCGGGTCGAGCCATCGCGTACGAAGCAAACGCCTCGTTTCTCTGTCTTCATGTTTGCTGCGAGGCATGTGCTACGCACAGACGCGTGCGTGCGAGGCGCGCGTGTGCGCTGGCTCATTGCGAGCAGTGCGTTGCGTTTGGACGGTTGTGTCCGCATCGTTGTGATGTTTGCACGCATTATGAACGAAAAATTTGAATTATACGAAAATAACCGATTATCCAAAACATCATTATTATTATAATAAAAACAAAAGAGAAGACATATGGCATTTAATTGCGAATGAAGTAATGTAACCGTCGCTGAGCTGAAAAAAATATATCTTCTAGGATCTTATAGAAGGAAAAATCTCGAGAAAATAAAATATATTATAAAAGCAGCAGCGGATACGCGCACGCGATGCAAAGGTGCCATCTTGACTGCTGCTGTGTGGGTTGGATCGGCCCGAGCATGCGCTGCACGCTGTATGGCCCGAACAAACGCAGTTTCATTTTCGCAGTCGAGGCGTACGTGAATATTGTACGCGGCGCACAGTTCGAACGGGCATGCGCGGCACCGTCCACAACTAATGTAATGCTCGCACTGAGGCACTTTGATCTTGTAGCATTTGCCGACATTCGTTGGCTCGCCCTCGCACGTGCGTAGCACATGCCTCGCCACGAATATAAAGGTACACACCTTGCGAGGCATGCGCTGTGCGCCGTGCGCAGCGCATGCCTCGCAAAGTCTGTATACGGCTCTACACGTACATATTTAGTGATGGGATGTACTGCTACGATGCACAGTCGGTGGTTTTATATTAAAAAAGTATATTGGGCGCAGTTTAATTGTAAAAGGTCTATTTATAGCTATAGTAATGAAACAATAGAACATATATAAAAAATGAAATTATTCGTCTAAACTCACATCAGAATCAGGAACAAACACAATGTCCCTTAATATTTTCTTGGGTTTACGCGAATGTTACACATTGTAATTAAACTACAGTTTACGGATTTTATCGCGTTATATTGGTTTCACTTGTTATTACATTTAAACCGAATGATCTAGAAACTACATTTTTATTACTAGCCGACGTTTCGAATTCTTTACAGGATTCATGTTCACGGCAGACTGAGGTGGTATTTGTCTTTGTCTTGAATTTAAAAGTTATCTCAAAGTACCCGAACATTTTTCAATTATTGGTGTAACCAAGAGAAGCATAGGCATTCGACTGAAGGAACATATAGCTGACATTAAACACAAACGCTCGACAAAGTCTGCTGTGTGTGAACATATAGAACAAGGAACCAACCATTACCTGCGATTCGAGAAACCACAGATACTCGCAAAAGAACACCGCTTTATTCCAAGAATGATACGAGAAGCTATTGAAATTAAAAAACATCCTAATTTCAATAGGGAAGATGGTTGGAATGTTCCTCCAGCTTGGGACCCTGTCATCAGGCTAATGAAACCCAAGAAGGACAAAGTCACCAGAAGTCATCAAGACACAGTGAGCACATTCTGCGTAGATAGTAACACCAATAATTGAAAAATGTTCGGGTACTTTGAGATAACTTTTAAATTCAAGACAAAGACAAATACCACCTCAGTCTGCCGTGAACATGAATCCTGTAAAGAATTCGAAACGTCGGCTAGTAATAAAAATGTAGGTTCTAGATCATTCGGTTTAAATGTAATAACAAGTGAAACCAATATAACGCGATAAAATCCGTAAACTGTAGTTTAATTACAATGTCCCTTTTTGTTTTATTCATAACCTTCGACCAGTCTTCAGGTTGAACATTGTTGATGGCCTCCTGTACTAGGGCCAACCTCTTATTTGCCGTAAATGGCGGCGAAGTATTATTTCTTGTAGCGTGACCTTTTATTTGGGCCTAAATCAGCTTAATAGCGTTATACTGGTAATGGTAGGGTGGCAGTCGAAAGACTGGTGGCCTTTTTGTTTTGCCATTTCGTCCAGAGAGATAGGTAGAAGTTGGTAGCATAAGCCACCAACTTCCCAAATTATGACGACGTACTAAGGCAATAAACGTTGCCTTTAACATTTTATATCTGCTGTAACTTCGTTTTCATTCAGCCACTTCACCAATGAGAACTAGATGCTTTTTTTTCACACTATTAATGTGAACTAGATTTATGCTGCGAGTATCGTTAGATCGATAAATATGAATTGCATAATATCCCATCCCTAGTCATGTGGTACTGACGGATGTCAACGTCATTTAGGCAACTATCATCCGCACCATGCTACAGCGCACATGTAATAGGGTATTTGACTAAAAAATTCTAATTAGTCCGTCAGTTAGATTATCGAAAAATATTGGACACGTATATTTTCTTTAGTCACGTAAACAAAAAATGAAGACTATAAACTTCGCTGAAAACTCGTGTGACGTTACTTGCCAGTACACTTTTTACTGGCAAGTGACGTTACAAGCCCCCACTCTTAGACGCTTCTCCATCTTTGATGCGTTTTATCTTCGTATTTTTTTACTGATTTGATAAAACAAAAAATACGTATCCAATATTTTTCGATAATCTAACTGACGGACTAATTCGATTTTTTTAGTCAAATACCCTATTTGCGTTACTTATATTTACTGCCTAGCTTTTGCTTCGGCAGTTTGCAGCCGCGCAAAATGGCTCATCTGTCTTTGGTTTAAAAATTGTACCTCGATATTGCATCAACGGGTTCCCGTGAGACAATAAGCGGCGCTTAGATGTTCCTGTTCAATTTAGCGTATGGACGACACGCAGAGCACGCCTGCTTGACCCTTCTTGCTAGATCCATTTCTGTGATGGATGATGATGATGATGACGGTATTATATTACGTACCTGTTCAGTTTGAATGGCGAGATACTCGTAGGTGTGAACACTTGATCGGGTCAAGTGCGGACTCGCCACGTTTACCTTTGTGAACTGACAAAAAACAAGTATATTATTATTTATATTTTATGAGTAGCTTACAGGTAGGCAGTTTTGAAAGAGAAAACGTTTTAAAGTACTTGATTTATGGATGAAGCATCTAACTTTCTTAACCACTACTCGTAAGGGACTAGGATCCCCCAACAAGCTATTTTAGGCAATATTATGTTAATTTTAAATGGTTCGAAGGCTCATAAATGAAATATTACGTAGTAGTACTTACCGGTACACAATCCTGCAGACACCTAGTCAACATGTCCTGTGATATTAGTATTTTACTTCTGAATCTGTCATATTTGCGTAACAAAGCTGAACATTCATAGCACAGCATATCTTTAGGTAAGACCTGAAATAAATCAAAAGGCATGCCATTATTAAAAAAAACAAGTTTAAGGTTTTCACAGAAAACCGACGCACAATCGCCGTCATTATCAACTTCTTTCTGTTATCCTGATTACATCCAAGACTTCGTTATCTTGGAGCTTGGCATCCGCTTACAAGTCTAGCCAGATTGGACAGAATAATAGCTGTTCCTCAGTAAAACTGCTGTCTTACCTCTGCAACATAAAGGGACAGGAATATGTTGTGGTGTAGTTTAGTGTCAATATATTCTGGCTGGCCATAAATAAAGACTTCTACTCACTATAGAGATCTTAATGACAGCCCCGACCAGAAGCTTACCATGCTCGCCGAGGCATAGCGTAAGCAATAATGTATTTATACAATAGTTTGTATATAAAATACTACTCATAGCCTGATTTCCCTCGCTGTTCGTAATAGGTCAGCAAAGTTAAGCAACACTTGCAGTGGTTGCTACTTGAATGGGTGGCCGCATGTGGCAATACATCAAAGCACCACTGTTTGGTTGGTCCATAAGAAATTGGGATACCATTCAGAGGTAATTTGAATCAGAGACGAGAATAGAAAGATAGTAAATGGTGAATCGTGCGTGCTGAAGAGATGGAAAGAGTATTTTGAAAGTTTATTTAAAAGAACGGCAATTGAAACACCGATAGCTGAAATGCGTGGATGAGATCGTGAAGGCACTGGGAAGTATGAAAAAAAGTAAGGCTGCAGGATATGATAGGATTACAGTCGAAATGCTCAAGGCTGGACAGGGCATCATAGTTGGTCAGTTGCAGCGGTTATATTACTTGTGCTGGAGCACCGGCCGAGTACCTAATGACTGGGCCACAGCTGTAGTTGGGCCTCTTTATAAAGGAAAAGGCTCGCAACAAGACTGCAAAAACTATAGAGGCATTAGCCTTCTCAGCATTGTTGGCAAATTGTATGCAAAGGTACTGATTGAAAGAGTTATGAAAGTAACCGACAAGAAAATATGGGATGTACAAGCGGGATTCCGAAAAGGTATGGGATGTACCTACGGATCAGGTAAAAGGTCAAAAGGTCTATTGGGCATTCGTGGATTTGGAAAACGCTTACGATAAAGTGGTGAGGAATGAAATGTGGTCAGTGCTGTCAATGAATAGGGTGGGCAACAGCCTCATTCGAGCTCTGAAATCCTTTTATAAGGATTCTAGAGCTTGTGTGAGGATAAACAGGGCATACACTGACTGATTTACCATCGAGACAGGTGTTAGACAGGGACGTGTAGCGTCGCCGTGGCTGTTTAACCTCTTCATGGACAGTCGTTTGCAAGATCTAAAACATAGTGACTGCGGATTAAGGATGAATGGGTTACTTGTCAAATAACTTTTTTATGCTGCTGATCAGGTAATACTTGCGTGTTCAGCGGAGGAATTGCCGGAGATGGTAACAATCGTGCATGGTGCGTTAGAGAGGAAAATGAATGTAAGTAAGTTATGATTTTTGAAAAGGAGGAATGCGTTACGCCTTGTAATGTTTTGATCGATGGAAAACGAGTGGAGCAAGTGAATGAATTTGTATACTTAGGTACTTTGTTTACAAGAGGTGGTAAGAATGAAGAAGATATTGAAAGAAGAGTTAATGCAGGTAATATAGTGAACGGAGCTCTGAAGGCGTTTATGAAAAGCCAAAACGTGTCCAAAAAGGCACGTTTGGCTGAGCCTAGAGGGGTGTTAGTACCTACTCTTATGTATGGTAGTGATAGTTGGGTATGGCAGAAGAGTGACCAAGCAGATATCCAAGGCAAGTGTGAATGGGACAGGACGAAGGGGAAGGCCTAGGCGGACGCTCTGACCAGATTGGAGACATCCTCAAAAAAGGACAGGTTAGAAGTACTCTTAACAGAAGAGCATGCATGAGAAACTTGATGGGAGTGAATGAAGCAAGAGAGGTATGTCAGCATCCTTGCAAATGGCGTTCTGTAGTCTCTGCCTACCCCTCCAGGAAACAGGCGTGAGTCTATGTGTGTATGTATGTATAAAATAAAAAGAAATGGATAATATAGTATTTGATCCTACTAGCTGGCAGCAGGGGCTGGGATTCCTTAAATGTGTGCTTTTAAAGTTTATAGAATGATAAGTATTGCATATGTTAATATGTATATTTCTTGTGTGCGTGTGTATGTCACTGAACTCCTCCTAAATGAATGGACCGATTATGATGAAATTTTTTGTGTGTGGTCAAGGGGACTTGAGAATGGTTTATATTCACAATTTAGTCCACTGGAAAATTTTTTATTACTTAATTTTTAATTTGTAAGTAGTTGTGAATTTTATTTATTTATTTATTTATCACATAACTTTGCCATTACAGATATAACTTAACCTAATTCGACAAAGAACCTAACTTAAAATATATTTCCTTAACTATACTTCCTTACATACTACACAGTAAGTGGCCCTTGTGAACTCGCTCAGTGTACAGTTAAATATGTCAATCTCATCAGCCACCGTGTTGAGAGTGCGCGTTGCGCGAGTGAGCGGTGCGCGCTCCAGCAGGTTGGTGCGCGCACGCGGCACCACCAGTAGCCGCGGCCTGCGCCGCCGCGTCACGTACTCGTCCGGAATACAAAAACCTATCTCTGAGAGTATACCAGAGTTTTGTATTGTACCTCTCAAAACTTTCAGAAGATAAGTTGCCAATGCCACTTCACGCCTGACTTCCAATCTGAAATACCCCACCATACCAAGACAGAATAAGGTGGGGTACAGTAACGGGTATCCCGGATATATCCCATATAATTTTAAATACATAAATCTAATATATTTGTTCTGTATCCGCTCGAGCATCTTTTTATATTTAATTTCGCTCGGACTCCAGATGGCCGCATTGTATTCCAGATGACTCTTCACAAGAGCCTCGTACAAAGCCCTTAATGCACCGATGTTCGTGAACTCATTCGCCCGACGCAGCATAAACCCCAGATTCCGGTACGCCTTCTTACAAATATGTACCACGTGTTTACGAAACTTTAAGTCGCTGGTGAAATGGATGCCTAAATCCTTTACCTCCGTGACACGCTGCAGCAGCTCCCCGTTCATACTGTACTGGTGGTGTTGTTGGTTTCGTGTGCGGGTGAATGAAAGCACTGAGCACTTTGAAACATTGAAGTAAAGCTTATTGCAGTGACTCCATTCAGCGACTCTATCCAAGTCGCGCTGCAGCATGTCACTATCAGCACTGTTTTTAATCACCGCTGACAACTTAAGGTCATCAGCAAACAGTAGACATGTTGACCTGACCATCGTCGGTAAATCATTTACCATGATAATAAATAATAAGGGTCCTAGATTACTGCCCTGACTGACTCCCGATCTTGTGTAGTAGGGCTCCGAGAAGTGTCCGCCACAGTCGACATACTGACGCCTATCTCGAAGATAACTGGCGAAGAACTTTACAGTATGAAATGTGCAGCCCATACCAGCCAGCCTCGACAAGAGTATGTCGTGGTCGACCGTGTCAAACGCCTTCTTGAAGTCCAGGTAGGCTACGTCAACCTGAAGCCCAGCGTCAACAGCTGGTACCAACTGCGTCATCAGGTGAAGTAAGTTTCCCGCTGTACCGCGTCCAGGACGGAAGCCGTGCTGCGCATCAGACAAATGAGCCCCAATCTGTGCATAAAGGCTACTGTGAACAGCCATCTCGAATACTTTGGCTGGTGCGCTCAGCACCGCAATAGGTCTAAAGTCACTGACATCCGTGCCACCTCGACCTTTTGGTATAGGTACCACCCGAGTCAGTTTCCAACGAGTCGGAAAGTGTGCTACCGATAAGCAAATATTGAATATGTGCAGCAAAGGTCCCGCTAATACTATGCGGCAATCCCTCAAGATGTAGGGTGGAATCCCATCAGGACCCACTGAGCGCTTAGGCGGCAGACAAGTGAGTTCACATTGTAACCGACGGACTGCGCTGCTATCGCAGTGTCAAATCTTATATTCATAATTTCATCAAGGAGTGCATCGAAATTTTACCTGAATAATAAAACATAAAAAATTAAGATTTCGAGTCGACAACATTATATCCGCAAAATTCGGATTGACAAGTATTTTGTTAAATTCTAATGGTTCTGACAGACAAATCACAGTCGCCATATTGGCCACTCTGGTGAAACGTCACAGATACCGGATAATATTTTGAGTACTGCTAAGTCTTAGTACTAAGTAGTTTGTATATGTAAATACTTTTTGCACATTACTACATCTACTATGGTTGGTGCCACGAGAAGAAAGACTTTTTGTAAACACACATTCAGGGCTTCACAACCCTTTTTTCAAACAGTTGTGTTTTAGATTTTATACTTTTTGAACAGTCTTTTCTTTCAATGCTTAATTATGCCACTATGTTTTTAGATTTATATTGGTAAATTTTACTGAAATAAAATTATTTGATTTTGTGTTTGAATGGTCGAATGTTCATAAATTTGTCGATTTATTTGTCGTTTTACACGTAACTTATTCTGTAAATTTAGGAAAAATAGAGTAGGTACCACAGAGCAGATACAAAGAGGAGATGGCCTAAACAACTGTGCACTGTGATTTTCAACTAGGTCCTGACGTCATCACGTGGGCGTGGCCTAAGTCAGTTTGTTGTTGGCGTTCGCCCTGTGCACATCGTAAACGTTCCCTTTAAACAGCATTACATTCGCGCTAAAAGAAAAAAAAGATGAAGTGTTGTGTTTTGTCATGTAAAAACTACTCGGATAGACGTTCTGGTGCTATGGATGGCATCACATTTCATTCATAAGTAATTTTATGCGTAATTTATTGAAATAGTTCTAGAAAAATCTCTTAGCTTCGGCGTTTTCAAGTATAATTCTACCCGACATTAGATGGCGACACTTTCTGCTACGTGAACTTAGAATATTTAGGTATGTAGAGCTCATCATTAATGTATTTTAATAATCATATGTACTGAAATTTGTTAAACTTTAACTCCTAAAGATTCTTTAATTGCCAAAATATTGTTTTTTTTTAGTTTTTATATCATTTTTTAAACAGGCCGCCATCTTTCGTCAATTATGAACATTAAACATGAAATGTCAAAAAGACAGGGCCGGAATTAGAATCCAATCCGATTGTCCCGCGGCTGTATCATACATGGAAAGTACTTAAAACATTAAATACGCTAGACATAAAAATACAATCTATAAAAATCTATACATCTATACGAATAAACAAAATTGGAGTGTCTGTTTGTAATATTAAAATAATCGATTTTTACTAAGTGGTTATGGTTGTATATTATACTGTACATATATCAAAACAACTTTTTTACCATTTCTGTCTGTCTGTCTGTTTGTTCCGACTAATCTCTGAAACGGCTGGTCCGATTTTGACGAGACTTTTACTGGCAGATAGCTGATGTAACAGGGAGTAACTTAGGCTTTAAATTTAGGAAAAAAATAGGATCTCACAAAAAAAAACTAATGAAAATACCACGCGGACGAAGTCGCGGGTAACAGCTAGTCTCCTATAAACTAAATATTTTATCAACAATAATTTATTTAAATAAAGTACTTTCCCTCCGTGGGACAATTGGTATGGTAGTTGTTCTTTAATTAATTACGGGTGAGGCTAAATGAACGTCATTTTGGGAGTCGTGTAAAATGAGTCGGCGGAATTCGGCTGCATACTAAAGTCCAACTCACTTTGCGTCGCCGTGTAGTACAAACACCCTGAAGTTGCGAGTGTATTCTACTCCATATCACCTAAGGACTTACGTTATTCCCGAACCCGAACTAAGAATGAATTCTAATAGTTAGGTGATACGGAGTAGGATACGCCGAATGCAGCGTAAATTCCGCCGACTCATTTTACGCGACTCACAACTCACAAAAATAACGTTCGTTGGGCCTTACTCTTAAAGCACTTAATGCCCACCTAGTTTATTTAGTTTAATTTCAAATGATGTACCTATGTTCTAGATTTCCATCCGAAGATGATCTAAGGCAGCAGTGGATTACAACAATTAACAGACACGATTGGTCTCCGACTAAATATACAAAAAGTACTTGCCATTTTAATGATGAAGACTTCATAGTGACAAAAAAGGGCCTTAGAAAATTAAAGAAGGGAACTATTTCGTCATTCATCCAAAACCATTTTATTCAAACATGTTTTTTTGTTTTCATTTCAATAAAAAATACGTATCAAGATGGCCTACTAAAATCCTGAGTACGACCCTGTTGCATCCTGCACTTTTAGTGACACCAAGTGTGAGATAGTTGCGTAACTACAAAGTAAAATCAACAGAGTTAGCGAGTAGTTTTGCTATTGAACGGTAGACGGAAAATAAAGAAATGGGCGAGATCTAACACCCCCTCACCCCGCAAATTGTCACGCGTTTTTTCCTAGGAAAATTATATTACAACATCTCTTTGTATCTGCTCTGTGGTAGGTACCATGTATGTTAATGATAGAGGACATACATGTTACTCTATTATGGACTCTATTTTTAAATCATAGGCAATAAATAATTTGCTCAAAGTAGCCTACCTATCCTAAAATATTAAATTATTGACCAACAATGAATAATATTACAGATAACTAGCTAGTACATTGCATAAAAATTTCTAGGCATAGAGATTTTACGTTGACTGTGAATGAAATCGTCAGAATGAACGTAAACAAAATCCATTAAAAGTTACGGTAGTCTGAAAAGGTAATTTCTTTTTAGGTAAGTATAAATAATTTTCTGCGCTACTAATAGTGTACCATCTATTCTGCAACCGCTTTTTCGAGATGCCGGCAGCGGGAAGAGCGTTGCGATCCTATAAACTTGTATTTAACTTTGCATTTACCCCTTCCTGACAACAAAAAAAATTGTCCTCTGATATGCATGCATAATGCATGTTAAGCCCAAGAATGTAACATTTCAATGAACTAACGCCAAATGTTGACATTCTAGGGCTCAGGCGCAAAATGTCTCTTTCGCAAAATGTCCCCTGGTCGTAAAACGTCTCTTTCGCAGAATGTCTCTTTCGCAAAATGTCTCTTTCGCACAATGTCTCTTTCGCAGAATGTATCTTTCGCAGAATGTCTCTTTCGCAGAATGTCGCGCCAGGGACTTAGAGTAAAATTTCTATTTTCAAAACAAAAGGACGTCTTGGTGACGCCTATGGGTCCGACTGTAATTCCAGTAACTAAATAGGTTACACTAGGCTTAGGTTTAAATAGGTAACTTAGGCCACATTTTTCACACTAGTTTAACTGAAGTCGACGACTATTTTCGGATTAAGGGTCAGAAGGGAACCTAACATAACCTGTTTATTTAGTTCGTCGCATCTAACTACACAGCTCGGAAATAATGAATGAGACACACTCAATTTTAGTCTAAGTCCCTGGCGCGACATTATGCGAAAGAGACATTCTGCGAAAGAGACATTCTGCGAAAGAGACGTTTTACGACCAGGGGACATTTTGCGAAAGAGACATTTTGCGCCTGAGACCATTCTAGGCGTCAGTACCTCAAAACATTAAAAGATCCTGTTGGCAGCGCATAATATCGATAAAAACCCGATCCATTGACATTAGTTTTTAATGACACGTATCTATGTACCGTTGCGGTCTTTGGATTTGACATTCATTGTTTTTGACAGAACTATCGCTAAGTCACTTAGTAGAAATTCTTTGTTTACAAAAAGTTTATGTTCTCGTGGCACGGACTATAGTAAATTTTCAGTAACTATTGATATCATACTCAAGTAGTAAAATATGTTCATTTGGTAAGCCTCCCAAAGTAAATTATGTTGAAAAAGGAGCATCCACTTACGTCTTTTTAATGTAGGCAACTCGCGAACATGGTCTGAACTATGGTGTAAGTGAATGTAGCAGAAAGTAACGGTATATGAAACCAAAGCAATTGACAATCTATTAGTTAGCCCATGACCACAAGTTACCCATATTTTACAAATCCGCAAAGTTATAATGAAAGTGTGGAACATGAATGCAATATATAGTATGAAATGAGAATATGGTAATTAAGTAACTACTTACAATAGAAAATAAAACGACTTACTTATTGACTTAATCAAAAGCGAACAACTACTTCCAAGCGCACCTGTCATCAAAATAATCCTTCAAACTATAATATGCCTTATGTATAAGATAATTTTTAATTTCTGCATGAAACGAACTTAACGGCAAGTCTAAAATATAAGTAGGTATTTTATTGTATATAAGTATGCGTCAGGGGTGTTACGAATATTCGCATCCGCATCCGCAAATGCGGAACATTCGCATTAATTTAGACATCTGCATCCGCATTAATCAATGCGGAGTTTTTACGGATGCGGATTCACATCCACAAGTAACTACATGTAAAGAAAGTGGGCGGATCCAGAGTGGCAGTGCTTCGCGTTTGTTTTGGAAATTTTCTTCTTTGGAAGATAACAACTTATATACAATTTCAAAATATTTCAAACCAGTCACCGAAGAAAAATGAAAGATTAAATAATGAAGATGGGAAATGACGCTGTCGTCACTATTTCTAATGAGAATGGGAGATTATCTCAATCCTGAACCAGCAACGTCCTATACGGGTAAGAAGACTTGCTTAAAAAGCGATCTTGCCATGGTCTTAGATTCATCGAGCAAAGATTAACGTGAAGGAGAACCAGACAACAGTAGCCCCAGTGCTCTTATCCGAAAAGAATTAGTTACCTATTTACCGTAACGAAAAAAGATTGGATTTAGATGAAAATTAACTTAATTGGTGAGAAGCTAACTGCTGTGAATTTAAAATTCTCTCCAAATTAGCATGCAGATATTTATCACCTTCACCAGCCAGTGTTCCCAGCGAACAACTACTTATTTAGTAGAGCTAGATATAATCCACTTAGAAAAAGGTTGGAAGCTGAGAAGGCTGCAATATTGCTATTTATTAAATATAATTCACCAATTTTAAATTTAATTATAAAACAAAGATTTTTATGACGAAACTAGAAGCTCAAAATTCTGTTGTGTCATAAGTAAAACTAAAAACTTGTGCAATTTTGTTTCTAAAAATATGATTAAATAAATAAAAGTTAAAATTAAATTGATTTTCAGTTATTTATGTACTTAAAATTTAAATAATTATCCTTTTAAAAGCCCAAAATCCGCATCCGCATCCGTATCGCATCCGCATCCGCGGATGTGTACTTCTAATAATCCGCATCCGCATCTGCATCCGCGGATGTCTAAATTTTCGCATCCGTAACAACCCTGGTATGTGTATACTGAGCCCAATAAAAGAGTTGAGTTGAGTAGAGTTGCCCATTTTGGGCAAACGAAAATACGGAACACATAATTTATGTGTATTTCTAGTATTGATAGTGTGTCACTATTCATTTTATAAGAATTTATATTTAGTCTTACGTGCATAACGCTGGCATAAATATATTGTGACGCAACAGTAACAATACAAATAGTTTAAAATTTTTCTTTGAGTGAGACTCTTGTCTTTAACTGGTAAATGACCCTAACTGTCCGATTTTGCAATATAAAAATATTTTCGATATCAGCAGCTACCCAATAACAATATGCCTTATGACATAACACTATGAAAATAACTAAAATAAACCAAACTAGCCGTATCGACATTGGTCAACCTACGAACCTTCTGGCTGCGTTTTCACCAGAGATGTGCGAGGATGCCTAGCGAGGGATGTGTACGAAGGGTGTGTGCGAAGGGTGTGTGCGAGGGGTGTGTGCGAGGAGTGTGTGCGAGGGGTGTGTGCGAGGGATGTGTGCGAGGGATGTGTGCGAGGAATGTGCTGGGAGGGATGTGTTGTGAGGTTTGCCACATACTGTACCAGCCAGTCCATAGACGGAGTCACTCCTGATTGAAATGATTTAAAGAGGGTTAAAAATCTACAAGTTATCACTGAATTTTCAAGAATTTTAACATTTAAATCACCACACACTATAATTCCTTTCTTATGGCTCCTAATTTTACTAATTAAACCTTCCATAACTGATTCAAACAAATTAAAGTCACTCAAAGGAGGACGATATACACATATAATATGCTGCTCAAGCTCAACGCATTACAATTCCACCATGCATTCTATAGACAAACTAGCTAAGTCTTTCCGTTCTTTACATGTTAAGCAGTTTGAAACAATAATCAAATGGAATATTAATATCTGTTTGTCTTGTGGAGGTCAGAGGATATTCACTCTATAGCAAAGCTGTAATAAATTATAATAATTACAATTAATATTCTGTCAACTCTAGTTTAATTAGTATGCAGTCTCCATACTCCAAGTCAAAAAGTCTTATGTTGCAGGGATCTTTAGAAACATACCGCCAATGGACACAATCAACACCTAGACTCAAGAAAACTATTTATGAATCACACAAAGTGTTGTCTCATGTGGGGTTCAAACCCAGGGATGATGCTAGCACGATGTAGATGATGATGATTGACCACAGATATGTAAAGTACACCAGAAGGAGCCATTGCTCGTCAAAGTGAAGCCAAACAACTACTCTTAAGAGGCTACCTCGAAGTTCAAAAAGTCGTGCAGAGGTCACCGTTAAGTGTTAGCTATAAAGTTGAATATCGCACGGTTTTTGACATGTCAGGCACTCACGAAACTGTCTGAAATCTTATTTCCTTCATAACGCAAGTAATGATCATCTTAGAGACAATTCGTTCAACGTGAGTAGCAATTTCAAGGCGAAAAGTTTTTTTTTTTAAATATGTATAACAATATTTAGATAAAGTATGTTTTTTAAATTGAAATTCTATCGAGCGAAAATCTTCCAATTGTGTATCCGTCGAGTCAAGGTCAAGGAAAAAATGTCAAGGAGTCCCTAGATAAAGACCTGGTAAACATACATACATAGACTCACGCCTGTTTCCCCGAAGGGGTAGGCAGAGGCATATTACTCGCCCACTTTTCGCCAGTGTTTTGATCCCACGTAATAGGTGGCGAGCCTATTGCCGCTTATTGGGACATTTTGTTTGCCAGAGCCTCGTCCGTTGATCGGCAGGTGCACCACTTGCAGGTGAGGTTGGCTTGGGACCCTAAGTTCTTGGTGGGAACCCTATGCAATATAGACCTGGTAAATAATATATAAAATTTTCACTTTGCTGGTGTGTCTCACTGCTTCAAAATCGGTAATCAAAACGGGCATACATTTTCGAGGTAGCCCCTTAAAATCGTAACCTGTTGAGTATCTTTCATTCAAATCAAAGGTAACTACTTATTTCAATCAAAATAAATTTAATTCAATTGAAATAATATAATTTGCCTGGACACACTCCGTGACATATGGCTCCATCTGCATGTTTCTTGTAATCAGTGTGAATGAGATAAAGCAAATGTTACGCATTGAAATCAAACTACGGTTTACAGATTCTATCGCAATATATTAGTTTTAAAGGTATTGCAGTTAAAGCGAAAGATCTAGAAACTACATTATGTATGTTATTATAACTAGCCGATGTTTCAATTCAAGACAAAAACAAATATCCCCTCAGTTTGTTGTGACAATGGTTCCTGTAAGGAAACTGAAACATCATAGGTATAATAACATGTAGTTTCTAGCTCATTCGGCTTAAATGTAGTATCTCAAAAACCAATTCATCGCGATAGAATCCTTAAATCGTATTTTGCTTTCAGTGTGATTGACTTAGTGGGCTTGTCACTCGATGGACATTTGAGTATGAGGTGTGTTATTTTATAAAATGTTTAAATGTTAATATTGATATGTCTGGAAGTATCTATACTTACATCAATCCCGGTCAAATTCTTAAACACAGAGTTCAATAGTGTTGCTTCTCTCATCTCTACTCCTGTCGCCAGACATCCTCTACAAATACTTGTTGAAATCTGTTGTGAACTTGTTTTATAGCCTCTTTGAACCTTTTTCGGCTGCTCCCTTAGAAGCGTTTCGGCTGTTTCCATTTTCAGTATTACGTACCTAATATTAATAAACAAATAGGTAAGTACATAAGATATTTTGTACTTGTGATTACTATCAAGTATCAAAGGTACTCAGTGATTACTTTAAATTGTTTGTTAATTGTTTGACGTCTACGTTTGACGTTTATCCATAGTTGATCTTGTCAGTGACGATTGTCAAGTAATGAATGACAGTGCACCAACTGCACCATGCACTGTCATTACTTCGTTCGCTATCGTTCTATGTTCCATAGATGTGTGAATAACATGGATTGGACGTACCTACGAAGTTAGCGTGCATACCTACGAAACGTATGCAAATAAAATGGCGTCCATTAGGGTTGGGCGCATATTAGGCAACGCAAAGCATATATCGACAAGTTTTTTTGTTATCGACAAAGTATAGCACCTTTAGGCATCATTCGCACGAGGATTTAAAAACGATTGCGTTGAACTCTGGCGTAAGCACTTTTAAAAGCTTGCGATGAGAGCGTTCATACCAGCACTAAAATCACTGTTGTCTCGGTTCAGTAAGAAGTCGGAATTATTAAAGCTAACGTACTAGCGAATGCGATTTGTGTTGCTAAAAGATGAAAAAGAAAACTATATTTTTTAAGTTTTTGAAGGGTTCTTACTTTTTCTAGTAATAAACCACAGATCTGTGAATAACATGGATTGGACGTACCTACGAAATTAGTGCGCATACCTACGAAATTATGTGGATAATAAAATGACTGCCGTTGGGTTAGACCATAGAGATATTAAGAATAGAGTGGCAGAGTGGGGCCTATTCGTGTCCGCCGGTGGGAGAGAGAACGCAACATTAAAGGCCCCCTGCATTTCTCTCTAACAATACATGCACAACATCAACATTACGCAGTGGCGTGCTACCTGTAACTATTATTTAAATCAGTTTATTAGTAATCAATAGTTTACTAATAAACTGATTTAAATACTACTGTGTTGCTGTGAATGAAAGTACCGGACATGAATGGCACCATACATCATCATCATCATCATATCAGCCAAACGACGTCCACTGCTGGACATAGGCCTCCCCCAAGGTTCTCCACACAGACCGGCCTTGAACCGCCCGCATCCAACTGCCTCCCGCGATCTTGACTAGATCGTCGGTCCACCTTGCGGGAGGCCTACCTCTGCTGCGTCGTCCGGTACGAGGCCGCCATTCCAGAACCTTTCTGCCCAACGGCCATCGCTTCTTCGAGCTATGTCCTCTTGCCACTGCCCCTTCAGCTTGGCTATCCGGATAGCTAATGGCCGGCGCCGACTGACGGCATGGCATGGCACGGCGCGGAACGTGTTTCGTTAGCCCGAAAGACGCTTCGGCACCTCGCAGCATGCCGCGTCATACCGCGGCGTCCAATTGACTGGAATTTAGTATCAATAGCACTTCTTGCTGAAGATGAAGAACGACAAATACAAACTGATCTGTCGAAGAGAAAACAATTCTGGATACATTATTTATGAGAACAAGATTTACTAACGGTGAATTCAGGAACTTATTTACCTACTGATTACGTCGTGGCACACTGCAGGACGCCATGGCATGCCGCGGCGTCCAAGTGTGCCGCCGATGCCGCGACGTGCCGCGACGCGCCCCAAACGTCCCGCGGCATGCCACGGCGGGCTGCGATACGATTGTATCGACATAAAGTAATATGAATTCTAAACTCATTGAAATAAGAATGAAAGTGACTTGATCAGTAATAAAATCCTTTGCCATGCCGCGACGTCAGTGCGCGCCGGCCTTATGTCGGCGATTTCTGATTTGCACCATACATACCGTAATGAAACACACAGCTACACTGAAATATCATAAGGGGGTAAGAAAAATCATAATTGATTAATACATGTTATTTATTTGTTTTTCATCTGTATAATATATAAAATCCTTGCGTTACTGATTGCCTGACAGATAAGCTACAGCCAAAATTATAAGGTGCAGGAAGCTGAAATTTGGCATGAATGTTCTTTGGGGATCGCAGGAGTGCACTAAGGACTTTCTTGAAATTCCCACGGGATCGGACAGAAACAGTTGAAATAATGTGCAGGTGTGCAGTAGCAGCGGGCGTCCTCTTGTTTATAAATAAAATTATTTTCTTCAACGTTTTATTGCTAGGAATTCTCGCATACAGTTGCTGTTCATGTTATCTGTTGGCAAAAAACATAATATAATTATTTTAACTGCTTATTTTCCTCAACATAGAGCAGGATGCAGCGGTTTTGGGTTTTATGTAATCAGGTCTAAGTAAAGTAAGTTTGTCAAATATCGCTTTTCCTTTACTAGGTACAGACAAAATTGGTTCAATGTTTAATTTATAGATAGATAGATAGATAGATTAACACTTTATTGTACACCAGTAAACATTAGAGATACAATATTTAATGTAGTAACTTAAAACTAGTTGCACAACAGGGCGGTCTTATCGCAAAATGCGATCTCTTCCAGACAACCTAGTTTGAATACAATTAAAATGTAAGAACAATAGTGTGGGTTATGGTGTACCATGAGGAACAGTGTCATAAATAGGAAAATAATAGTACATATTATTGACATAATATTGTACATGAGTAAAAAAAAATATATATATAAATATTACATATAAATCGTACATACAATACAAAATAATACTAATACCAAATTACTAAATAACAAACCAATACTTATATACTTACAGTAGATAAATAAGCTATAATCAACACATATTATAATATAATATTCATTACTATATATAAATATATTTATTAATATATACAATTGTCAAGATAATTGTGATAAATAATGATTTGTAACTAGATTTTTAAATATAGGGAGTGATTGAGCCCGTCTGATAGCTTCGGGTAACGCATTCCACAAACGTACAGCTTGCACTGTAAAAGATTTTTGAAGGAAAACTGTAGAATGAGTAGGGACCTTCAATTTCAGATTCTCTGATGATCTCAAGCACTTCGAATGAGTGTCATGTAGATATTCGAATCGTCGTTTTAGGTAAAAGGGGAACGAGGGATTAAAAAGTATATTATATAGAAGACAAAGGATGTGAGTATTCCGTCGAAGGCGGATTGGCAGCCATTTGAGCTTGTTACGAAATTCAGTGATGTGGTCATATTTCCGTAAACCATATATGAACCTTATGCAGAAGTTTTGGAGGCGCTCAAGTTTATCTAGCTGGTCCTCATTGAGATCTAGATAGCTGGCATCGGCATAGTCAAGAATGGGAAGAAGAATAGATTGCACAAGTGCAATTTTAGTAGGTATGGGAAGGAAATTGCGTAACCTTCTCAGTGATGCAGCGGCAGCAAAAAGTCGTCGACTGCTATTTTGTAATTGGACAGTCCAAGATAACGTTTTATCTATGTATATCCCCAGATTCTTCACTTCTTTACTGATAGGAATTGAAACACCACCAAAAGATATCTGGGGAAGCAATGACCACGGCACCTTTGACATCAATCTAGAACTGCCGACAATTATGATCTGGGTTTTCGTATGATTAATCATAAGTCCGTACATTTTGGTCCAATTTGATATTATAGCCAGATCTTTATTAACTGTGGAAATAGCAGACGCCAAATTTTCACAGTCTGCTTGAGAGTAAATTTGCATATCATCAGCATAAAGATGGTAGGAAGAAGAAATATTATTAGATATAGAATTAATAAAAATTGAGAAGAGCAAAGGAGATAAAACGCCGCCCTGTGGTACACCTGCAGAATTTTGGCACCAGGAGGAAAAAGTTTCATCCAGATGGACACGCTGCCGGCGACCAAACAGGTAACTACGAAACCAGTCAACTACTGATGGAGATATGTTAAGAGAGCTTAAAATGGCAAGGAGAACATCAAAGTCGACAGTATTAAACGCATTGCTAAAATCTAGCAAACAGAGAATAGTGAACTTGCCATTATCCATACCTGATCTGATATCATCAGTTATATTGATTAGCGCAGTAGTGGTACTATGACCCGTACGGAAACCAGATTGGAAGGGATTGAGGATGTTATATCGAGAGAGGAAAGAGTTAAGTTGGTTATGGATAAGACGTTCAAGGACTTTGGAAAGAAAGGGTAAGATGGATATAGGTCGATATTCAGAGAAGGATTCAGGATTAGATTTCTTGGGGAGAGGAACTACGTGGGCATCTTTCCAAGATGTTGGAAACATGCCGCTAGAAATTGAATAATTTAGTATGTGGAAAATAATAGGAAGGATCTCATCAAGGATGGGGAGGATCATATTACGAGTAATACCATCGCTACCAACTGCGTTAGACGTTATGGATAAAATGCTCTTCTCAACATCACATGCAGTAAACTGACTAAAGACAAAAGGAGGGTGATCAGGGGTTGAAAGCAACGAAAGGTAATTTAAAGTATTAGTTTTTGTTGTCCCATCAAAAACGGACGAAGCTGAGAAGTGCTTGTTAAGCAAATTGATATTAATATTCAAGGATTTTGTATTCTGACTTTGCTTTCCAACCCCTAATGATCTAAGGAATTTCCAGACTTTCGCTGGATCTCCGTTTTGAACAGAATTGTGGATATGCCGGCGTTGTGCATCCCTACACACCCTATTGCAGTGATTTCTGATCTTTAAATACTTTTCTTTATTAAGCTCAGTGGGTTTAGACTTGTACTTAGATTTTGCAGCTGCTTTTTTCTGAATAAGTAAACTTATGTCTGTAGTAAGCCAAGGCGAAGGTGCATGTTTTATCTTAATGGCTCGGATAGGTGCATGGACGTCATAGAGGTCAATAATGTTCCTCTCAAACAACTGAACTTTGCAATCCAAAGATTGTGCATCAAATAACGGCTGCCAATTTATAGTTTTGGCGTCCTTACGTAAAAGATCGCTATCCATACTACTAAAATTGCGAAGCAAGAGAATTCTTGACCTAGCCTTGGGAGGACGGATTTTGTAAGAGAGAAAAATGAGATCATGATAAGAAAATGCATCTGCATCAAATTGGCCGTGCTTAGCAACATGGCCAAGTGATGAGACGAAGATAAGGTCTAGAAGTGAGGGAGTAGAATTAGGAAAATTATGGGTGGCGTTGAGGGGAAGACTATGTAAATTACTGGAAACCGAAATAGAATGAAGAGATGAGGAGCGTGAGTCGTTCTTAAGTAAACAAGTGTTAAAGTCACCCATAATTATAGTTTGACTGTAAGAAGGCGACAAATTAAGTAAAAGATTTTCAAAGGAGGAAAAGAAGTCGATACGCAAAGAAGGACAGTAGTAAACACCAAGAAGAATTTTGGTGTGGTGTAGCTTAACCTCTAAGAAAAGATGCTCACCAGCATTGGGTGGAGGCGGCTGTGCAGACATGCTTACCACAGTATAGTCAATATAAGAGCGGAGATAAATAGCAACACCCCCGCCACCACTACCAATTCGGTCATTCCTAATTAGCTGGAAGCCAGGTAAAGAATAAGAGGCGGAGGAAAGGCATGGCTTAAGCCATGATTCGGAGACAAGAATAACATGGATGTTCTTACAGTCGAAGTTTGCCAGCAAATCTGGGAAATGGGCCGGAATACTCTGTGCATTGATATGAACCACATTCAAATTACTGGGAACATCAGAGAAAGTAGCTTGCAGATTATCTGCTAGAGAAGGGACACTAACGAAACTATTATTGTCGGTACTCACTGAGAAAAAGTCATCACTGTCACTGTCAAAATCCATAAATGACATATAAAATAAGTATAAATTATAAATATGTACAATAATATAAATAATAAAAAAATATATAAAATTAATAAAATGTATAAAACTAATTTAAAAAAAATAATGCACAACTAGATAACACTATTCACCAAAGTGCACCTGCCAGTTACATTATTACTCAGTACCACTTTAAATCAATATTTTAAAACAAAACCAAAAAAAACAATAAGCGTTATAAGAATAAATAAAATAAAGTACAAACCCAGGTAGGAAAGAAGAAGAACAGAAAACATTAAATATTATAAATATTACAGTAAGACGTTAACACAGATTGTAAAAACATTACTACGGCGTGTAACAATGGCCCAAACAGTTAATACGTTTTGAAGTGTATCCGAACATAAAACGTGAGGGCTGCTACTGTCATATTTGACACTTAGTCATGTAAATAGAAATAATTAAAATTAAAACAAGAAGAAGGTATCAGACAAAACAATGAAAATTAAACACAAATAAGTGAAAGTAATTTATAAGAGTTGTGTAGATACCGTCCTAGTACGAGAAGTAATGAAATATAGTTTGAGTAATATTTAGTCACCTACCTGGGTTTGAAAGTATTGATTATAATTATAATCCAGAAATTCCTAGTACCGATTGCAGGCGCATTGTACGTTCACACGCCGCGTTCGCACGTTACGATAAATAATTTCTGGATTATAATTGTTGAATTATGTTGAATTTTGTCACGTTGACATTCGTCTAGTTGGCTTGGTCGACTAGTAATATTAGGTATAAATGCGAAAATGTGTACCTATATAATAGGCCCCACTCTGCCACTCTATTCTTAATATCTCTATAGTACTGTGTCGTGTCCTTTATATCTCTATGGTCGTGTCCGTCGATGCGAAAGAGAACGCTACAGGTTAAAGGCGTTAAAGGCCCCCTGCATCTCTCTCTAACAGTACATGCACAACATCAACATTGCGCAATGGCGTGCTACCTGTAACTATTATTTATATCAGTTTATCAGTAATCAATAGTTTAAAAATATATAAACTTTTTTTGCCACTTCAAACCACAGATGAGACATTCAAACTATCTTTGTGTATCAATAAAAACATTTTTTATGAGCATAATATTGATCTTTATCCATTTTGATCAAAATTGACTTTCGGTATCATTTGACTAGGTACAGTTTTTAGTATTAACAAATTTAATATTTTAAGGGTTCACAGCAGTCTATTTGTCACTTGCATGACGACAGGTTTATCATGGCTACGATTATTTAATCATGATAATGACTCACACTTTTAGCATCATGGAATTAATTGTTTTAAGATTGGCATACTAGTCCTTCCTATTAGTCCGGCAATCTGTCGCCACTGCAAAAAAGTAGTCAATGACTACTCAGTACTCAGTACAGTTAGTTAGTAGTGATCTGTGAGTACCTACAGTTAATCCTATCGATCTACATGTGAAGTCTTGCATTTAATTACACAAGCTTAAACTTAGTTGTTAGCAGCAGATGGTTTTATTTGAACTTTTATAAACACGAAAGTTTGTGATGATCGATGAAAACACTTTTCTTGAGATACATAATTATATTCAAGTAAACTTATTTTTCAAAGATATATTATTGCAGTATAGCTATATAGCATCACAATAGTGCAAAGGCTTCCTTTTTTTGCAATAACTTTCACCCACATCGGCGAATACGTGGGTCGAAGCTAGTCTGTAAAATAAAACTATCGATAAAGTTATAACGTCACTACGTTTATGCGTCAAAATCTTTATACGAATAAATCAAAATGTCTATGAACGAAGTATCGAAGTTTCAAATTAAGTTCTATTAAATTTTGACGGGTAATGGGGTCCACTGTGGCCCACAATGTCAGACCTTTGAGTGATGGGATTCCTCCGTCTATTAACATAACAAATATATATATTCTAAGGTCTGTGATTTCTATGGCATGAACATGATGAACCAAGGAGCAAGTATACCTACAGTCCGTTCACAGTTATACGAACGACGAACTGTGAACGACGTTAGACGAACTGTGAACTGTCAAGCAAACTAATGTCATTGATGAATGTACAGTCCCATGAAGTTATAGATAAACATGGAGACCGGAGACCGCACTCCGAATACCTACTTGAAGCTCAAATGATGTATCGCTATCTCGCTCACTGTGGTCATACCATCTCTTTTCAACCAACTACTGCTATACTCAAAGAATCTAAACGTCCAACCTCTTTGGCTATACTGACAAGATTTACTTGACATATGGTGGCCAATGTTGCCACATTACCAAATCCTTAGGAAATGGGATTATAATTCACTATCTCGCCAACCATGATTATAACCGTTCGAGACCTACAATATTGGGAGTTTTAACAAGTGATTGGATTTCAACTCTTGATTTAAATACACATTAATTGACCGTGTAAACTTCTGATTTGCTTAATATGTCGGCTCTTTTTAAGAGCTTACTCGAAGATTTTAATAAGAAGATAGCAATACTAAATCCACGCTAAAATGAGAGGTCCGACCACGGAGAGTGAGATAGAGAAATGTAGGTATTTGACTCAAGCCTTTGTTCCAGCTGTGGCCTCCATGTTTATCTATACCTTCATGCCGAATACCTACTTGAAGCTCAAATGATGTATCGCTATCTCGCTCACTGTGGTCATACCATCTCTTTTCAACCAACCACTGCCATTTGACTGCCATATTGACAAGATTTACTTGACATATGGTGGCCAATGTTGCCACATTACCAAATCCTTTGGAAAACGGATTATAATTCACTGTCTCGCCAACCATGATTATAAGCGTTCGAGACCTACAATATTGGGAGTTTTAACAAGTGATTGGATTTCAACTCTTGATTTCAATACACATTAATTGACCGTGTAAAGTTCTGATTTGCCTAATATGTCGGCTCTTTTTAAGAGCTTACTCGGAGATTTTAATAAGAAGATAGCAATACTAAATCCACGCTAAAATGAGAGGTCAGACCACAGAGAGTGAGATAGAGAAATGTAGGTATTTGACTCAAGGCTTTGTTGCAGCTGTGGCCTCCATGTTTATCTATACCTTCATGCGCGGGTCTAAAGGCCCGCACAAACTATCTGTCGCGACAGAAGGGTATCTGGACAAGGAAAATCCATTCAAGTGTGCACACTATCGGACGTCTGTCGCGGACGTGACCTTGAGCGTTCAGACGTCCGATAGCAATCTGGGAAAATGACAGTTAACGTCCGCGGACGTTAACAAACGTCCGCGGACGTTTACTGTCATCCGTATATTGTCCATGGTATGGCCTTAATTGTTATTTTATACCGAATATAGTCAAAAAATGTTAAATTTACTTTCAATTCAACAGTTCTGCTTTACTTCAAGATCTACCAATAATATAGTCTAATAGTGCTAATTGCTAGTGCCCTGCATTAAGAAAATATGCTCCTACCTAGCCATAGTGTATCGCATAGACAGCATGGCGTGTCTATGGTTGTATCGGACGCGGACGCGACAGAAAGCCGCGTCCGAAAGGGTGTGCACACTATGTGTCGCGACAGTAAGTCGCGACAGTAAGTCGCGTCCGAACAGTTTGCGTGCGCCTTAAAGGCCCGCACAAACTATCTGTCGCGACTTACTGTCGCGACTTACGGTCGCGACAGAAGGGTATCTGGACAAGGAAAATCCATTCAAGTGTGCACACTATCGGACGTCTGTCGCGGACGTGACCTTGAGCGTTCAGACGTCCGAAAGCAATCTGGGAAAATGACAGCAAACGTCCGCGGACGTTTACAAACGTCCGCAGACGTTTACTGTCATCCGTATATTGTCCATGGTACGGCCTTAATATTGATTTTATACAGAATATAGTCAAAAAATGTTAAATTCACTTTCAATTCAACAGTTCTGCTTTACTTCAAGATCTACCAATAATATAATCTAATAGTGCTAACTGCTAGTGCCCTGAATTAAGAAAATAAGCTCCTACCTAGCCATAGTGTATCGCATAGACAGCATGGCGTGTCTATGGTTGTATCGGACGCGGACGCGACAGAAAGCCGCGTCCGAAAGGGTGTGCACACTATGTGTCGCGACTTACTGTCGCGACAGTAAGTCGCGTCCGAACAGTTTGCGTGCGCCTTAAGTCTTTGAATGACGAAATGTCAAACTGTATTAAACCATAAAATGTTAACACGATACACCCTTCATCTGTCAAAAAATCCATGGTCAAAAAGTACCTCTAAATGAATCACCTGTTACCATATTAAAGTTGTGTGATCAAAGTTGGGTTGCATAAATCTGTCCATTTCAAAGATTCAAGTGCACAATTTAAAATCTATAACAATACAGGGTTTGTATTACATAAATGTATGTACTATTTGTATCCTTAACACCTTAATTTGGCATTACACTAGCTTAGTGTCTATACACACTACGCTGAACTTACGCGACCGAAGTTCCGCGAGTTCCGGGACCGACAGGCGACATTAGGTACGTTCCGACGTATTCGGCTGATATGATACACCATAAGCGCCGAACTTACGCGACCGAAATCCGTTGCGCAACTTTATGTAGTATCTTCGTCGACAATCGTACCGAACTTCGGTCGCGTATAATGTGTGCTCGACTACTAAAGAAGTTGCCGCCGAACGAAGTTACACTGTACGCTATGGCTATAACGCAACGTAAGTTCGGCATAGTGTGTCGTCAGTAATTCAAATAGCATTGCAGGCGTAATCGTACCGAACTTCGGTCACTTAAGTTCGGTATAGTGCGTTTAGACACTTAAATTGGCACTTTGTATTACTACAATTAAGTATATTGAAAATTGAGTATAAACACGTAGATGATACGTATGTAGAACTGTCTTCGGGTGTGAACTGCCTGGCCCAGTGCAGCGGTTTCAGATGATCCCGGCACTTTGACAGTCAAAGTGGCAGCTCCAGGGACAACTTGATGTATTTTCTTTACCTTCAGAGGTACGAATGTCTTGTTTCGGGTACAAATAGTATATATTATGTAGTACAAATCCGGTACTATGATAGATTTCAAATTTGGGACTTGATCCCGCCATCTTGACGCCCACTATGACTTGGCTTGTTAAGCAAAATAAGTAGACGTCGGTTTGATCATTGCTCTTTTGACACCGTGTATAACGATGTTACTTGCAAATTTTAATTGTTCTAGGTCAACGGGCAGGCAACGGCTGAAAACGAACAGACGAAGATCGGGCACAGTGGTGTGCCATTTGAGAGGCCTATATTCAGCTGTGGGTTATGGCATATAGATGGCAGGCTGATCAAGACGATGATGAAGTCAACGGGAGGTACCATTTATGAATTTTGATGAGAGTGTAGTAATAAGCCGTTTTAACGGCATAAATGGCCATAACCTTTTTTACTTAAATGTAGAAGTTATCTTTTTTTACAAATTGAAGGGACCGTAGGCCCACTTGTACGTCTGTGCGTAGACCTGAGCTTATGGTTTAAATTTTAACTCGGTATCTCCACGCGTTCCTGAATTAAAGGGTCTCGATAGACATATAGACAGACAAACAGACGGAAAACAACAGCACATGGGTCCCAATACAAATTTTCTAAATTATATCTCAGTACCTATCTCAGTGGACGTCTTTTGGCGGATATAGTGATGATGATGATGAAGCATCACAAGACATAGAAACGCAAGCTTTCTACTTTTATTGCTTCTCTGAGATGAATAAAATTAATAAGAATTCTTTTTAATTCTTCTGAGTTGCTTCGTTAATGCGTTATTATCGCAGCGATCATTCCTGATACATAATTTACTAAAAGCACATCAGGTATTGTACCTACTCCATACTCAACATTTTATTGCACTCCATATGTTACATAGGTTCTGGTTGTCATGAAAATCTTTGGCAGTCGTTAGAGTTCATCACCATTTCGTCACAGAGAGGTTGGTAATAATATAATATAGTCTAAGCTTTTAACTGTTGCGTTCTCTCTCCCACCGGCGGACACGACACAGTATTGAGTTAGGTATGTACTATTCTGCCACTCTATCCTTTATATCTCTATGGTAGGGCACGATTATCGACTGATAATCACCTGGGAGAGCCGTAATTCCAAAGATTAAAATAATAATAGTAAAGAAAACTTGGGACCCTTGGGACTTGGGACCATTGGGACCAATTACTGTGATTGTGACGCAAGTATGCGTCAGTATGCGTCATGAAGTTATAGATAAACATGGAGACCGCACAAAGAGATTGGATATATTCTTCCATGAGACCGCACTCCGAATACCTACTTGAAGCTTAAATGATGTATCGCTATCTCGCTCACTGTGGTCATACCATCTCTTTTCAACCAACCACTGCTATACTGACAAGATTTACTTGACATATGGTGGCCAATGTTGCCACATTACCAAATCCTTAGGAAATGGGATTATAATTCACTATCTCGCCAACCATGATTATAACCGTTCGAGACCTACAATATGGGGAGTTTTAACAAGTGATTGGATTTCAACTCTTGATTTAAATACACATTAATTGACCGTGTAAACTTCTGATTTGCTTAATATGTCGGCTCTTTTTAAGAGCTTACTCGGAGATTTTAATAAGAAGATAGCAATACTAAATCCACGCTAAAATGAGAGGTCAGACCACAGAGAGTGAGATAGAGAAATGTAGGTATTTGACTCAAGCCTTTGTTCCAGCTGTGGCCTCCATGTTTATCTATACCTTCATGTACAGTCCGTTCACAGTTATTTTACCTCTGACAGATGTCGGTGTTTATTTTCTTTATGTTGGAATTGTACTCTGTGATGACAGGAATGTAAAATAGGGTTACCCGTGCATAACATTTTACCCAATATTATTGGAAATGCTTCAAAAATTCAAATGCTTGAAGCTCATGGCCGCAAAGTGGTTAGATTACCGCCATACCACTGCGAGCTAAACGCAATTGAACTTATGTGGAGTCTCATTAAAAGGCGAGTCACAAGCAAAAATGTAGGACAAGAGGCAACCCACATTGTGAATTTAGCTGAAGAAGCTTTTCAATCTATCACTGCAGAAGACTTACAAAAACAATGCAAACATGAGCGCCACATTGAAGACAAGCTTCGTGAAACAGATGGGTCTACGGATGCTGAAATGGACAGGTTCATAATAGAATTAAATTCTGAGTCTGATACAGAATATGACAGCAGTTACGAATCATCATAACATTGGCAGTCCACATGGATCATTCTTATAGACTCACGCCTGTTTCCATGCAGGGGTAGGCAGAGGTGTAATATTACACCCACATCATTCTTATTCAAAATAAATATGAAAATGAAATTTGCAGTTTTTGTATTTGATAATTAGAACCTCACGTTGGCGTAATTATGATGCGTTTACCTTTATATATTAAATAGACAAAATTTTTATTATAACTACTTATCTTCACAGGAAATTAGTTATTTCGTAAGAAAATAAATGTACATGCATATAGCCATGCCAATATCAAGAGGTTTTGTTACAAACATTACTTCCAAATATTTAATACGATCGCTTAGGCAATAAAAAAATAAGTACATTTTTAGCAATAATGTATATTTAAAATGGGAGTATTATATACCAAATATAGCAACACAAAGCCCAGGTTGGCCAATCTAACAGCTAGAGGTAAAATAACTGTGAATGGACTGTATAGTGTATACCTACATGCTCCTTGTGATGAACACTGGTGAAGTCTGTGCGAGACTCAGTGACAATACTAATAATATAGACTTGGCATACCTACAAAAAAAACGTGTATACCTACACATTATTGAGAGGAAAAAATGGCGGCCAATAGAGCTGCCCATATCGATATTTCTCTACAATAACATCGATAAAAGATTATAGGAATGTTTTCATATAGTCACCACGGTACTATGCGTTTTGACTAAGAATAGGATCGACTTGGCGCCATATTGGATACGAATTATGACTTTAATCAAATATTAATATTATTTAATAAACTAATACTTATTTAACGTTTTTATTTAAATTTGATGTAAAACTTATTGATTTGCAAATAAGCTTCTTTGCAAATCGTACTTTTCAAGTGAAATTTAACAGATAGCGGTCATTGACATTCCTATTCTTATTTGAAACGCATAGTACCTACAATATCAATGGGTAGGTATTTTAAACATAGGTACATTTCTTAGCTTCACTTATAGGTATATACTGTAAAAGTCCGAACTGCGGTCAATCTAAGAATTTACCGGTAAATCCTAATGGGAGAAAAGAATGGACATAATGTATTTTTAAATAAAATGTGTTTTTTTTACGTCATAGTCATTTATTTCATTTCATCATCATCATTATCACCATTATTCAGCCAATTGCCATCCACTGCTGAACGTAGGCCTCCCACAAAGAGCGTTAAACATCCCGGTCTTGAGCAGCCCGCATCCATCCGCTGCCAACCGCCCTCTTCAAATCGTCGGCCCATCGTGCCGCATCGTTTGCCCATACACAGTCTCCACTCCAACACATGTCTGGCTCTATCGACCGACTATTTGTCTACAGACATGGCCGGCCCTGGGCCCACTACCATTTCAGCATGCTGATTCTACGTGCAGTGTCAGTGATTTATTTTATTTATTTATGATCGGGTCTAAATTTTAAATTTGTTAATACCTAATCAAATAGTTTTGAGTAATAAGTATGTGGTGTTGATACACTGAATAAAGTGTTTATACTCACATCAGCTGTGGCCACAAAAGTTGAATTAAATAATGTACCTTGATAAGATACATCATTTAATTCAACTTAAATATGATTAAAACCAAAGAAGTTGCCAAATATCTTTTATATTTTTATTTAGCTAGTAACTACTGGAGCTCTCAAAAGCCAGGGAAGGATATGTTCTCCCCAATAAAAACTTTCCTGCTTTTTTACCTGCCTGCCAAGGAAAGGTTATGTTTTGCGCGCTTTTCCTGTATGTATGTAATATTCTTTATATCCTCATATCTCCCAGATTCGCTGAACGGATTTACATGTGTTCTTAGATAGGCGACGTTAAAAAATCAAACATGGTGGTTGTGCGATGCGAAGCCATTGTAGTTAAAGAAACAATTTTTATTGTTTTTGAATACTTACTTTATTATGGGCATAAAATTAAAGGGTACAAAAGTTTTTAAAAAATTACGTAATAATAATAAAAAAATACAACGAGAAAGTTTCTTAACCGCCTCCTAGGCGACGATCAATTTCAGGGTGTAGCCTTTCCAATAAAAAGAGAATAATCAAATTTGGACTACTCTATAAAAAGTTATACATGGTCAAACAAAGAAAAAACATTGGTAATCAACTAAAAGTATAAAATAAAAAATATTCAATAAATAAAGACATTTGTTCACATTTGTCCTTTAATTTTGTAATCATTTTAATTGCGTGTACCTGAAATCAAATGAAATAAAAGTAAGTTTTAATAGATCTATCTTACAACCCAAATAATGTGTCCTTTATCTATTATGTGAATAACCTTTGTTGAGGATTCAAAATAAACAGATATTAAAAAACTAGAGAGAGATATCTCCCACCCAATCTCAATTCAGTTGATGAGTTGTTATCATGGAGATCAAATGTGCAAACAATGATGACAGGAAAAACAGAAGGCAGGAAGGTATACCGATAAATGTGGCGCAGCGGAGGTGATAGCGGTCAAATCTGGCGCAGCGGATGTGCTAGCGGCCAAATCGGGCGCAGCGGATGTGCTAGCGGCCAAATCGGGCGCAGCGTAGGTGCTAGCGACTAATCCTGGTGCAGCGTAGGTGATAGCGGCCAAATCGGGCGCAGTAGATGTGCTGGCGGCCAAATCGGGCGCATCGTAGGTGCTAGCTTCTAATCCTGGTGCATCGTAGGTTGTAGCGGCTAAATCGGGCGCAGTGGAGGGGCTGGTGACTAAATACGAGGCTTGAACTATGCCACTCCTCTTTAAAATCTCTCCAGGTTGATACTGAATGGTAAAAAACAGAAAAGTTAATACTCAAATATTTTACAAAACTTAGAAAAAAGAAGGTGATCCTACAGCATAAAAAGTAACACACACTGAAGTGCGTTACGCAAAATACTTTATTCGTTCACTAAAATACTAATTGCACACCAAATAATAATATGCCGATCGTTATACAAAATATAATTTAAAAGTCTCGTCCGCTTAGGAAACTTATCCACTCAGAAAACTTAATAGGTTATGTTAGGTTCTCTTGTGACCCTGCACCCAAAATAGGAGCCCTGCGAAGCAGGGCTTCGTCAACTCAGCTTATTAAAGTATTTGGTTGTTGAGTAATACTAAAATAAGAATTGCTTCTTATTCATTGAAAGGATTACTTTTATAATTACAGATTTTCAACGGTCAATAAACAGGTGTTCTTTATGAAATATTTTAGTGAGTATATTTTGGTGTGCAATTAGTATTTTTGGTGAAATAAAGGAATATTGTTTGGCAGACATCAGAGATATATTGAGGCAGAGTTAAATACTACCCAAAAAAAATTACCTTATTATGAGCACTACATCCAGATATTGATTGTGCTTGTCTGATTTTGGTCATTTTCCATTAAAATGCCAGGCACATTTAATTGAGTCACGGGCTGTAAACAAGCAATAATTTTTTTTTAACGTTTTTTATATTTCTTGATTTTATTAATAGGTTTATAGGTCATTTGCAATTGGTGGGTTGAGAAGAATCTACCAACTGTAACCTACTGTATTAATACTTTTTCAAAGTAAACTGTAAAGTACTATTCAAAAACAAGAGTATGGGTGACATTATTTTGTTTTCAAAACATTTATAAGTTCCTTATAAAAGGAATATCATAAATGTACTATCATAAACATTTCTTTTTTGTAACTAATTAGTGTGTTCCTCTGTGGCCGGACCACAGTTTAGTACTCAGATGTTATAGTTTGAAATAATACCTACCTAAAGTCTACTTTCATCGGAATATATATGTATATATTTTGAGTACCTCAAGAGATATCTTTCAAATCAACTACTTATGTGGTCCGGCCGCCAAGCAGTGCTCTCTGGCCGAGCCACCTCAAATTAAATAGAGTATAATGAAATATTAATAAATCTATACCCCGAAAAAACTACTTAAAGAGTACCTTGCATACGACAAATATGGTCCAATAAACCCCTTTAGTTAAGGAGTTATTGGTTGTAGGTTGTGGTCCACTGGAAGGTATACTCTGCAACAAGTCAATTTTGCAATATTTAAAATTAACTATCCTTAAATCAATTAATGCCGTGTGGTTGAAGGCATAGAATACAAGTGTCACCACCCCCTATCTTCCCGTGGGTGTCGTAAGAGGCGACTAAGGGATAACACGATGCAAATACCATCTTTGCGTAGAGACGGAAAACTCGACATCAAACCCTATGCGACTGCGTCGCTGGTCTCGCGGCATAAATGTGCGCGTGGGATCGGGAGGTCCCGGGTTCGATTCCTGGGTCGGGCAGTGTTATTGGGTTTTTCTGGCACGAAATTCTCAGTAGCAGCACGGCGTCTGGAAATGTGCCCGGTACGGCAATAGGCTCGCCCCTTATTACGTGGGACTAAAGTATATCTGGCGAAAAGTGGGTGTAGAAATACACCTCTGCCTACCCCTTCGGGGATAAAAGGCGTGACGATATGTATGTATGTGTATGTAAATCAATTTATATAATAGTACCTTTTCTCTACTCTTCGTTGATACTTTTCTCTCAAGAAACTATTCATTTTGATTAATTCATCTTAAAAGTACGTGTGTATGGCTAGGGAGGATTACTTTCAGCAAATATAACGAAATATTCTTTATTTCTTTATGCCAAGAAAAACTGCATTATAAGTACTTTATAAAATGACCTGGACTTTATCTATAAACTTTTATTTATATAGCCAACAACGATTTTGAAAAAAAAGCACTTTTTAGGTTTTGTTTACCTATCTACCTAAGAATATGTATGTATTCATTAGTTAATAAGTTAAAACATGCAGAATTAAATAAACATTCTACAGTTATTATTATGTATGGTGATAGCTTACTAGTTACTAGGAAAGATATACTAGCTTTATCGGATATAATGACTGATAGAAGTTCTAAAGTGGGGTGCAATTTTATAGTCTGTGCATTTCCTTATTCAAAGACCTTATCTGATAAAGAAAACAACCAGATAAGTAAATTAAATCTATTATTATATAATAGTACATATCGTCATAATGACAAAATTTTTTTTCTTTGACACTAATACTTTTATTAAAAGTAATTTTATTTTAACAAAAGATACTATGTATCTTTCTCACTCTTTTAAACGACAACTTGCTAAATTATTAGCATTTAATTTATACAGTGACCCAAGTACTGTTAGAGTACATGACAATTCCATTATTGACATTCATAATAATAATAATTTAAATTAAATTCTGAGACAATAGAGAACACCTCTAGCTATAATAAGATTACTCGTAACTCATTGACTAATACACTTAAACATAATAATAACAAAAATTTGATTAAATTAGTACATCAGAATATTAGAAGTATGATTAATAAAGATTTAGAAATGGAATTGTTTATGAACTGTAATGCTGTTGATATATTTTGCATCACTGAACATTGGCTAAAAAGCAACCAGTTCATGTTCAATTTCAGTAATCATATAGTAGGAAGCTCGTTTAGCCGGCAGCAAGCAGTACATGGTGGCTCGATGATTTTACTTAATAAGCAACTTAAATTTAAGGAGCGTCATGATATTGTAAGTCTGTCTGTTGAGCGAACTATTGAGGTAGCCTGTGTGGAACTGAGGAGATTTATTGTAATAAGTGTATACAGGCCTCCTTCAGCATTGTATGATAGCTTCGAGCGTATTATGGATGAGATATTAAACAAAGTTGCTAAAATAAATAAAAATGTTGTTGTGTGTGGTGACTTTAATGTAAATTTATTGGAGGATAGTAGTCTTAGTACAAAATTGAAAGCGCTGTTTCTATCATATAATCTGAAGAACTTATTCTTAGAGCCCACAAGAGTTACTTCCTCTACATCTACTTGCCTAGATAATATATTTACATATATCATAGTAAGAGACAAGCAAATTATTAGACAGTTAGACTCAGACCATTGTGGACAGCAGATCTCCTTTAATGATAACAGTAAGAATGTTTCTAGGCAAAATATAGTTGTAATACCTAAAACTGCAACTCGTTTTGCTAGGTTTCAAAGTAAACTAATGACTAGCTGGTCACGGTTAGATGATGAAGGTGACCCTAATTTGTTATATAATAGCTTTTTCAAAGCGTTTTGTACAGACTTTAATTCGGTTTTCACACCTAGAACGATTACAGTTGGAGGTAATGCAACCTTCTGTGAATGGGCAACAACTGGGCTTCACAAAAGTAGAAAGAGATTGTATGAGCTATATGACGAGAGAAACTTTAATTTAAGTGAACAATTTCAGGATTATGTTAGAAACTATGCTAGGATATTTCGGAAACTTTGCAAGAAAGCTAAGTCTCTTTACCTGAGTTCAAGGATTAGGAGTAGTGACGATAAAATGAAAATGACTTGGAATATAATAAACAGCGAGACTGGGAGAGTTAAAAGTAAAAGTTCAAAATTTAGTTTGAACATTGATAATGACACTATCACATCAGACTCAAAAGTTGCATCGGCGTTTGAAAGTTTTTTTACTGATATCCCCGTTATTACTACTAGATCTTTGGACGCATCAACCAATGCAGCGGAATCTCTTTTAAAAGAAAACATGAGTACAACCTATAGTAATTTCTCATTTCAGTATATAAATTCAAATGATGTTATAAAAGCTTTTAATAATATAAATTTAAAGAAGACTGCAGACTTGTGGGGAAATTCCGTTACTATTACCAAGTCCATTATTGCTTTAGCTGCTAACAGATTAGCTTTAATATTTAATAAGTGTATTGACTGTGGTGTATTTCCTGATCTCATGAAAGATAGCAAGGTAATACCTTTGTACAAAGCAGGTAGCACATCAGACCCCACCAACTATAGGCCAATTTCTGTGCTGCCCACATTTAGCAAAATTTTCGAGAAATTGATACTAGACCAACTGCAAAGTTATTTTAATAACAACGAGCTTCTACACTCTAAACAATTTGGTTTTACAAAGGGGCGCTCCACGACCGATGCCGGTGTTGAGCTTGTAAAACATATCTTTGATGCCTGGGAGGATTCACATGATGCTTTAGGTGTCTTCTGTGATTTGTCCAAGGCCTTTGATTGTGTAGAACATGATACATTGATCAGGAAATTACATCACTATGGTTTAAGTAGTTCTGCTCTGCATCTTCTTACTTCATATTTGAGTAATAGGATTCAGAGAGTTGATGTCAACGGGACGCGTTCGCATGGGTCTGTAGTCAAAATGGGCGTCCCACAGGGTTCAATCCTCGGTCCTTTTTTATTTTTAGTTTATATTAATGACTTACCACACCTCGTCAATGACAAGCACGGGATAGTACTGTTTGCTGATGATACCTCACTTTTATTTAAATTAAAACGACAGCAAATTGATATGGACGATGTAAACATTGCTATCTCAAAGGTGGTTCGCTGGTTTGAGGTTAACAACCTGCTTTTAAATAGACTTAAAACTAAATGTATTCGATTTTTGATGCCTAACGTCAAACGAGTGAACACCTCAGTAAAGGTTAAGGATGATGTGTTGGATCTTGTGGATAACACCAAATTTTTAGGCATTACACTAGATTCTAAGCTGCAATGGGGACCACATATTAGTAAATTGTCGAATAGACTCAGCTCTGCAGCATACGCAGTCAGGAAAATTCGCCAGTTAACTGACATTGACACTGCCAGGCTTGTATATCATAGCTATTTTCATAGTATAATGTCATACGGTATTCTCCTGTGGGGAAATGCTGCCGACATTCAGACCATCTTTGTTCTGCAGAAAAGAGCTATTCGGGCAATTTATAATTTGGATTATAGGGCTTCGTTAAGGAATAAATTCAAGGAAATAAACATTTTAACAGTTGCAAGCCAGTACATTTATTCCAACCTAATATATTTATTCCAAAACAAGGCCTCATACTCAAAGAAAAGTGATATCCACAATTTGAATACTAGAAATAAGAGTAAGCTAGTAGTGCCGGCTACCCGGCTAGAGAAAATAAAGAAATCTTTTCAAGGCCAATGTGTGCGCTTTTACAATAAAGTGCCAAGCAATATTCAAAATTTAAGTTATAATAAATTCAAAAAGATTATAAAACGTAAACTTTGCCAAAAAGGGTACTATTCAGTGCTAGATTATATTGAAGATAAAAATGCTTGGGATTAATTTGCTCGGTCCCACAGGCTACTTATGTTTGATTAGTGTTAAGTTTCATGTGAGTGTGAGTTATTGTGTCTATATTATGCTAGTTAGTACTTTTATATTATTATTAAAAAAGCCTTATTAATTGACAACAACATTATAGACACACCAGCTCATATACCTATGAAAAATTCAATGTAGTTACTAAGCTTTTAAATTGTATAGAATCAAGACGTAGAAAAGAGTGGCCCGGAGTTTCTTGCCTGATTCTTCTCACGAGGCTCAACTTTCTGAACAGGCATTTTTTTCAATGCTCAACTATGTTAATATGCATTTAAAGTTACTTTTTTATTATTTTTTATTTGTATGACTTTCTGACGTGTCCAAAAAATTTAAACATTTTTATGGAAATAAACATATTTGAGTTTGAGTTTGAGTTTGAATAGGTAGTTAATTTGACGAAGTAAGTGATCACGAGTTATCTTCATCTTACAGTACAGTAAATTTTAATAAAATTAGTGAAACAACAATGCAAATGTAAATGTAGTAAGTGGAATGACCTAATTATAATAAACGAATAATAATTAAAAAAAACTAGAAATGTTATGTTATATAATAATAAACTGAAAAATGCTAAGTATCTATATAAATTCTAAATAAGTAGTAGATCATGAGTTGTCTAGTGTAAGTGACCATCTATCCTTATCACTGAAATAATCATTAACAGTATAATAACCTTTCCTAGTAAGGCAGTCTTTTATCTTACTTTTAAACATATTAAATGGTAATTCTAAAAGACTAATTGGTATTTTATTGTAAATACGAATACCCAGCCCTACAAAAGAATTGTTAACTTTATGTAAACAATGATAATAAGTTATATGATGAGCATATAACTTATGTCTGTTCCTAGTATTTATATTATGTATGTCACTTTTTGTAGTAAATAAACCTATATTTTGCCTAATATACAATATATTAGCAAATAGGAACTGCGAGGCTACTGTTAGAATTCCTATAGACTTAAAGCGTTCCCTAAGAGTATCTTTTGCACCTACCTAATATGTATATTGCTTGTACCGCTTGTTTCTGTAGAACAAAGATATTCTGAATATCCGCAGTGTTGCCCCATAACAAGTTGCCGTAGAACTTGACACTATTAAAATAGCTAAAATAAACTAGACAACCTATGTCGACATCAGCAAGTTGTCTAATTTTTCTGGCAGCATACGCTGCAGAGCTGAGCTTACCTGCAAGACTTGCTATATGTGCACCCCATTGTAACTTATTATCTAATATAATGCCTAGAAACACTGTGGAGTCAACTGTCTATATATATTATATATGAATATATATATATTCCGATGAAAGAAGTCTTTAGGTAGGTATTATTTCAAACTTTAGCATCTGAGTACTAAACTGTGGTCCGGCCATGGAGCAACACACAACCAATTAAGCACATGTTCAGTTTTATTTTGGCAATTAATCTAACCACTTTAGCCCCAGCGGCTCAAATTTGAGCCAGACACTATAATAATAAAATTCTGTTGTGTCTGCTAATTAGGTTCTCGAGTAGCTATGGACCACACTCAAACACATTCTTTTTTACATCACTATTTGTGCCCATTAGACAAAAGTTGCAATGAGGATATCACCATCATAGCAGCCAATACTCAATCATGTTGAACAAATTTATAATAAGTAATGTTACTTACCAATAAGGTCCGTGATGGTATACGCAATGTTACTTTATTTAGAGTCCGGTTGAAACAAGATTCTTCAAAGTGAAGAGAACAAATATTAATTGTTTTTGTTGACATCCTTAAATTTTCAACACCAATTGTTTCCAGCCAAATTTTCTTTTTTTCCTTTGTTGGCAGGCAGCCTTGAAAGTAAAAAAATCAATAAGTAACCATAATACAGTATTATCGATAAATATAAAATATCATACATGCAGTACTCTATTCCTACAATAACAACAAAATAATTTCATGAAGTTTATCGTGGAAAATAAAGGCAAAAAGGGAAAATATGAATGCGTAACTGTTGATACTCTTAAAAAAATGCAGTATCTTTTATTCATTATCTAAATCCAAAGATATTTCAGCTGAAATTAAGTACTTACTGGTGCAAGGTTATATTCGGGTGATATCTGCTTCTTTTCATGCCACAACCGATTATATTGCAATTGGGCATCTTGCAATTGAAGGTTTACCACTACCACTGTACCACTATCGCGTCAAAACCCAATAACACAGCAAAATTACTCCAAAATTCACAAAATATATGAATAGCTCAAGAGCATTTGACAGTCGACGTACCCCAACTTGTTGACAAACAGCAAGCGGATAAAATGGCGACCCGGCCGCATCTAGCAAAGAGGTTGGACGTTTAGACTAGAGAGAACATGCCCTATAAATTTCCTTATACCGAACGTGCAACATGTAATGTCAGTTGGTCTTAGTTGGTTAATCATAACGTCAAATTACGCGTCTCATTTAAAGAGGCATAGACTCTTTACATACTCATATCTTTGACTACATTCTCTAAATAGCCGTGCTGTGATCTGTCATCAGTGTAAAATTTGTTAGACGTTTGTGTTTACATTTTTAATAACTTTTTTGCATTTAAATAGTAAGTAAGCTTATAATAATTAAATAGTGTACTCATTAATTAATACACATCGAGTATGTGATATCGGGATGTGGATGCCGCTATTCTCGGAACGGAAATAACAGGAGAAACTTTATCTTCTAGCAGTGAGTCGGAATTTTCCAACCAATTTCTTTACTTTTCTCGTATTAATGCTATAATGAGTGTTAAGTTTACACAATATCATTGTATTGCAAATCAAAGGAACAGCTAATTCATAACACATACGTATGCAACGTATGTGTTATGAATTTAACTCACAAATTGTTATTTTGTACATTTATTGATTTAATAGCCTTAGTGATGGGATTTGACAGTGAAAGGAGATATCGATATTTTTTGAATGAGGGATAAATACGGAAACTAACTATCGGACATGAATGTAAAACTGTCGCTGGAAGCGACAGCGGGTAGCCGCGTTTGCTAAGTTGGCAATAAACAAAGACGTCCAGCGGTCTAATTTTCTATCGCGCGTTTGATAGTAAGCGCAGTTTAATGTACATAATTTACTTAGATACCTACCTTAAAAGTAGCGTCTATTAACCTAAAGTCAAGTGTTCCAGTGTACGCACGTGTGTGTAGGCTTACATTTTTGCATCTATAAAATAGTAGATGGATTAGGGATGTGAGTAGCATTTTTTATTATTAAGAAGGTGTTTTTTATTACAGGTTGCCTATTAATGACGTCACAAGAAAACTTTGGATAAATGCCGTTGGACGGCCTAGTTTGATTTAGCAGAAGTACCACCGTATTTGTTCATGTCATTTTGAGAAATACTGTTTTTAAAAACAGAAAGCACCTGGCGTCGTTTAAAATCGAAAGCTCTGCCTACATTACATTTATGCCCGGACATTGCACACCCGGTAGAATTATTTATCCAAAGCTAAACAAAAAGTGTGTAATTTTAGTTTGAACATATTAATAAAATATAATAATTACAACGATTTTAATTAATCTACCTACTTCTATATTATTTATCATACTAGTGCTATCCTGACTGATCAAAGACGTCTTGTCTTGTAGTCCGCTACATAATATTCTACCATAAAATATAATATTCTTTCACATTCACACGACATTATCTGGTCCCAAACTAAGCATATCTTGTACTGCGAGTACTAGACAATCGATAAACATGTATATATACTTTTCTGTAAATATATTACATATTATACATAGTACCATCCAGACCAAGACAAACATCCATATTCATGCACACAAATGTTTGACTTGAGCGGGAATCAAACCCGCAAGCTTCGGCGTGGCAGTCGGATTACCTACAACTCTAAAAAAATCGAGCAGTGTCCAACGTTAGCGATAGCAAGCAACGCGATATGATGCGACGCAAACAAATTGCCAAAGCCTGCCGTGCCGCATTAGCCAATCTGGTATAATTCGTACAATACATAATCTAAGTGACAGTTTCTTAGCATCTCATCGCCACGCATCGCTCATTAGTTTATGAATACTTTTTGTCAATAGATTTTATGGCTAAAACGAACAATTAAACACGTGAATTATTTTAGTACTGTCTGTCTGGCAAGTCTTTGCAAAGCACTGTCCTGCGTCGACAGCAAAAACTACAATTTCAATATTTTAGTTGTTTACTTCTACGGCTTAAATATATCGACACATACTAAAGTTAGACATTTGACCAAAAATATTTATCGATAAATCATCACTGTTACGAACAACACTCGGTTTCCTCACTCTATGTTTTGTCTACTGTTTGCCTACCACGCGACTGCTATAAGAGCGTGCTGCTAAACCTATCGACAGCTCTTTCTATCATACTGCATGTGCCATTAGAAAGAAGATATCAATCATAGCAACCGCTGTTGTTAATTAGTGTTACTTCTATGCCTTAGGTTATATTTCTTTGGCATCTAGGTATTTCAAAGACGCTAGGAATGAAGGGTTGCCATTATAGTAACTGTCAAAAAGCATGTTATCTCTTTTCACTTATGCAACATTATGTAAGTTAAACAGAGATGACAGTATTTCTATGACTTCGGTGTCGATATGCCTCATATTTGTATAAGTGTATTTTCTATAGTCAAACATTTCAGGTCTATATAATTAGTATTGTCACTGGCGAGACTGCGAGACGAACTGTCAACTGTCAAGCAAACTAATGTCATTGATGATGAATGTAGGCCTAGGAGTCTAGGACCAGATCTATAAAAATAGGCATTGTTGGCATTGTTTTTGTTAGTGATACGACGATCAGGCTGTTTTAATTCCAAAGTGTATCTTTTTAAATGGAAACAATAAGCATAGTCCACAGTGAGGCGATGGCAAACTTGAGCTCGAGTTATGAACAGATCTCGAGCGTTTGTAGAGGTTGTCTGGCGACTGAGCGTCGTATGATCAAAGCTACGCGTTTGGAAGCTGTTTTCAAGGATTTGACCGGCATTCTTGTAAGATACAGTTATTACCGCCCTTTCAAGTTCAAGTTACAAAGGTTCAAAATATCCTCATACAATTATGTACCCATATTTATTTTGTTTTAATTAAAATTATGTACCTGCATTCTTTGCATTTAGTTTCAGCATTTTGACGTTTAGTTCTGTTGTCTCATTGTAAATCACATTGCAATAATAGGTATTCATTACTCAAAATTCAAATAAGAACTATTTGCTTTATGAGTAATGAATTTTGTTAGAACAACAATATAATTGGCCTTTATTAATACTGAAGACTCGCTACTGGGTCCAACTAACCCAGTCCTTAATTCTATTTGTAATCACTTTTCATTTAATGAATGCATATCCTGTATTTAGTTATTATGTAGTATGCTGTATGACCATGGTTCATGTAAAGAAACTGAAAAATTGCTTTACTAGCTAATGTTTCTTCTGTCTCGTTGATAAAAAAATGTAGTTCTAGATCATTCAATTTAAATATATTTTAAGTACTATAACCAGTAGGTACTTATATCGCTTTAGGCAACCCATATCATAGTTTGATTTAGTATTTTCAAAATGAATTATCTTTCTCCTGAAACTATAAAATGCAGCAGCAATTTAATTTAAGCACAATTCCTTGAATGAGATGATTTTACTAACACTTTATTTCAGATCTCACCTGCAGATGGACTACCTCAGTGGCTGTGCTATGAATGTTCAGCATTGTTGCACAAATATAACAGATTCAGAAGTAAAGTAGTGAGATCACACAGCATGTTGTGTCAGTATGTGCTGCAGAGTGTTCCTGTGAGTGTGTGTTGACATGCCAGCTCTGTACTATGAGTGAGCATCTCTTGTTTCTTATGTAACATATTATGTTTGTTCTCAGTTTGAAGCTGACAAAAGCCAGAGCCACTTGAGTTGCTCAAATGTTCAGTACTATGAGATTCTTAGCACTCAACCTATACAAGTAAGTTATATTAAGTAATGACATCAAAGTACCCAAGGGCACTAGTCTAGTGAACATCTCAAGAGTGAACAATTATAATTATATTTTCAGTTGCGAAAGCAAACCAATACAATAAAATGTGAGAGTGACATGCTGAGCAATATTATTGAAACAGAGATTGTAGAAGTGAAACACGAGCCTATATCCTCTGATTATGAAGAAAATATTGCGGAAGAAGAACACAGGTGAGAACAGACTGGTAATCATATACACACAGACATCCTTACTAAACCTTACTAATATTATAAATTTGAAAGTGTGTATCTATGTATGTATGTTCCGTTTTCACGCTTAAACGGCTGAACTGAATTTATTGAAATTTAACTAGCAGTCCCGGCGAACCCTGTATCGCCTTTTAAAGGTCTTTTTGCTTATTCCTTTTTTTTCAAACCACTTTGCCAAGAAATTCTGAACAAAGTTACCAAAGCCACCAATGCTTAATCTAATATTATAGAGTTTACAAAGGTATACAAACAAACGAATATTGAATTTTATATACTTATATGTATAGATAGATAGATGACCCAGCTAAAACCATCCGCCATTTTCGATTTATATGCCATCTTTGATCATGAAATAGATGTTGTATTTGCATTCCTTTTAGCTTAAAACATCGGAGAGGATACCCCATATTGACTCTAAATTTTTTTTCATCCGCCATCTTTGATTTCCCAGCCGCCATCTTTGATCACAAAATAGATGTTGTATTTGGATTCGCCATCCCTTAAAATATCGGAGACGATAACCATATTGTTTTTTTTTTAACTTTCCCATCCGCCATCTTTGATTTCCCATCCGCCATATTTGATTTCCCATGCGCCATCTTTGATTTCCCATCCGCCATCTGTGATCATGAAATAGATGTTGGATTTGGATTCCCCATCCCTTCAGATATTGGAGACGATACCCATATCGATTTTTTTTTAATTTCCCATCCGCCATCTTTGATCACGAAATAGATGGTGTTTTTGAATTCCCCATTCCTTACAATATCGGAGACGATACCCATATCGACTTTAAAAAAATTCCGCCCACCATCTTTGATTTCCTATCCGCCATATTTGATCACGAAATAGATGTTGTATTTGGATTTTCCATCCCTTAAATCATCAGAGGCGATACTCATATTGATTTTTTAAATTTTTCCCATCCACCATTTTTGATTCCTCATCCACCATCTTGAATCACGAAACAGATGTTGTATTTGGATTCCCCGTTCCTTTTAAAAGAAAGAGCTAAGAATTTAGGTGGCAGGTACAGGCTACTACTTTTCTAATACAGTAAGTAAGAAACTTAAATATGAGTTTGAGTTTCAGCAACCGATCATTCTGTTATTTTACTTTATCAAGGCCACAGAAAGGGATATTTAAGGGATACCGATTTCCACCTAATATTAACAGGGACTAGCCAAGGCTGTTACAATACCTAATTATTATTAGTTTAATTTTAAAAGCGAACGAATTAATGACAGTGCATCATAATTATGTCAATGTATAATGTGACAGTACTGACAGATGTAGCACATGCGCAGAAACTCAATCATTACAGCGCATGCGTTATTACTGTCAATAGGTAGGAGGTTTTTCCCTACAAACTTCGACCCTCTCTAAAATCCCTCCCAGATTATTTTTTGCATTTTATTGTTTCCTATGTGTTTTTCCTGGTTCTGAGCTACCTCCTCACCAATTTTCAGCCAAATCGGTTCGGCCGTTCTTGAGTTATAAATAGTGTAACTAACACGACTTTCTTTTATATATATAGATATAGAGATATATTGGACCATGGAGACGGACATAGGCTACCATAAGTTGCAAAAAATAAACTGGGAGGGATTGTAGGGAGGGTAGAAGTTAGTACGGCACAAATTTTCCTCTTGGAAGTAAGAACGCATGCGCTGTAGTATGGAGTGCTGCGCATGTGCTATCTGTCAGTACTGTCACAACATATATTGTCATATTATTATTGTGCACGGTGATTATATTGTTCGCATATGTAAACTCATATTATAAATGCGAAAGTACTTATAGATATATATTGGACATGTATTGGAACATGGCAGTGACTTTTGACTGTAAATCTGTATTCATTAACTCATACAGTCAAGGTGATGTTATTATGGACCTACCTTTCGGTAGGCAATAATAGTAGATAATATCATGGATACTGACTGAGTTACTTCATACCCTATAGAGTTTTTGAACTCTTTAGAGTAATCAAGAGTGCCTTCACACAACTTGAGAGTGAAAGTAAATTTTTGTTGCCTCGAATATAACGCGCACGAAGCCGCGGGCAAAAGCTAGTGTACTGTTACGAGCTGGGGTTCGACGATAAATTATAACTCACTATGCCACTTTAACTGAACTTTATTTATACACAAACACTATACACACTTATTTACACAACTAGTAAAAACACACTTATTTCACACTTAATTCTCAACACTAATAAAAACACCACTAAACACTTCCGAATTACTTCCCTTCGCTTCTTGTTTATCGCTTCGATATTCAATTGTTACTGTCCTGACTCGCGCGTCTGCCTGGTATTTATACCGGCCGGAACACATAACTAGACTTTTCGAGACGACTCACCAAATTTCTGGAAACGTGTATCGTGTTTCTAGATTTGCGTAATTGTTCTATTTACACCAACGCCATCTATTAGAGGATAGATGAAACAGCCTTAAACAATCGATACATCTAATCTCATGTAGTTCTCCCATTCACTGATAGATGGCGTTATTTTCAATTCGTAACACAGCCTCCCTCTTAAACGTGTTCGTCTCGAACATCGTTGGACCCATAGTAACGAGCCAACCGGTCCATATGAACTATCTTCGGTGCACCTCGCGACCCCTTCTGGATTCGATAGGTGACGTCGTTCATCCTGGTAATTATGCGATATGGCCCGTCCCATCTGGCTTGTAACTTAGGCGATTTTCCTTTACTTCGTACTGGGTTATGAAGCCACACCGATGATCCCTCATCGAAGCCTTTGTTGTTTGCCTTCTGGTCGTAGCGAGTCTTCATCTTCTCAGACATCTGTTGTCCAGATTCCCTGATGTGCGTCGTTCATCCTGTTGCGTAGCTCGGTTGCGTAATCCGTTATATTGCGTGGAGATTCTGGTGGAATACCGGTGATAAGGTCTGCAGGTAAACGGAGTTCTCTACCGAAATTGGCAAAAGCTGGTGTTACTCCTGTAGTTTCGTGGACCGCACTGCGATATGACAGGAGAAATGGTTGGATGTGCTTGTCCCAATCTCTTTGTTTGCTCTCCACGACCTTCGCCAGGTACCTTTCCAGTGATTGGTTAAATCGCTCAACCATGCCATCTGATTGCGGATGATACGCCGTGGTCCTGGTTTTATGTGCACCCATTACGCGACAAGTCTTCTTGAACACCTCAGATTCGAAGTTCCGGCCTTGATCGCTGTGGATTTCCAAGGGCACCCCGAACCGACAAAAGACTTCATGCACCAGCTTATCGGCCACTGTGGTAGCTTCTTGATTTGGGATTGCAAACACTTCAGGCCACTTCGTGAAGTAATCCATCACAAAAAAGAAGTATTTGTTTCCGTCCTGGCTCTCAGGAAACGGCCCAGCGACATCCAACGCTATGCGCTCCATGGGGCTCCCACATTGTACACCTTTAATGCACCTCTGCTACGAGTATGTGGCCCCTTCACAGCCGCACAACTTGTGCATTTGCGGCACCAATCCTCGACGTCATCCCGACAGTGGAGCCAATAAAACCGCTCTCGGATCTTAGTAAGCGTCTTCTTAACTCCCATATGACCTCCCGAAGCACCATTGTGATAGAGCTGCAAGATTTCCGGCACCTTAGTTTTAGGCACTACCATTTGCAAATGGCACTGGTTACCGCGAGCGTTTTCCCATTTGCGGCACAGAACTCCATCCTGGACAACCAAGCTTTCCCACTGTGCCCAATAACTCTTGGTGATTGGGCTCATTGCTGCGATATCACTCCATTTGGGCCTAGGAGCGTCTGATTTCTTCCATTCAAGAATCGGCTGTATATCCTTGTCGTCTTGCTGAGTACTTCGCAAAGCTTCTTTCCATTCGTCGCTCAGATCCGTCTTCAACATTCTCACTAGCGCTGCCGGCTTTGCTTCCTGTCTTGCACAGTGTTTGCGTTGGTCGGGGTAAGCCCTACCTGTCGGAGCATCTGCGCTACATTGCTCTTGCCGCCAGACAGGTACGTCAGGTGACCCCTTTGGTGGAGACAGGGTACCAACGTGCCGCTTACGCGTTGGGCAGCTCAAGCGGATATGGCTTCTTTCCCCGCAGTTGTAGCACCGTGGTGAAGAAACAACTTCCCTGATATGGTCAGGTCGATCCTCGTGGCGCTGCTTCCACCTCCAGAGCGTAGGCCAAGGCTGCCTTCAGGGACTTGAAGTGCCCAAGTCTTACCGCTGCTCTAACTTCCAGGTCCCGGATCCCATCCGTAAACGCTTGTACGAGGTTCCCGTCAATGAGCGCAGGCGACGACTGGCATGCCTTCCTGACCAGCCTTTCCACCTCTAGAGCCCACTGCTGCAGAGTTTCTCCGGTGCGTTGTGTCCTGTCCTTCAGCTGAGCACGATACACATGTTCGAGGTGCGCGTCTCCGTACCTCGCCTCCAACGCTTCCAGAAGCTTCTCGTAGGTGACGTCTTGCCCGAGTGCCTCCAACACCGTCAAGGCCTGATCACGAAGGCGCCCAAGATTAGGGCGGTGAAGGCCTGTTCTTTGTCCCACCCATTCGCTCGCATTACGGCCTCAAACTGAACCTTGTATGCAACCCACGATGACGAGCCATCAAAGGGTGGAACCTTAAACCGACGAGGCGAGGGCGCCACAGCTGCAGGTGTAACGTCGTTGGTCTCAAGCCCACGCAATTTCTTCTCCAATCTGGCAATACCTGGCCTCGAGCTGGTCGTGTACACGCTTCTCAATGTCGCTGATACGGGCCTCGTGCTGCTGGAGTTCCTCCTTGACCGCCTTCAAGTCCTTCCCCACAGCGGCGCTGAGGTCCTTCATGAGCACCAGCTGTTCCTCCAGACGGTGGGCGTGCTCCTCCTTGTCGCACTGCAGCTTTTCCTCTAGGCGGCGCGCGTGCTCCTCTTGACGGCGAGCCTGCTCCTGTTGACGGCGGTCCTGCTCCTCTTGACGGCGGGCCTGCTTCTGCATGAACGCCACCAGAGCCGCGATGTCGGGCACCGTCACGGAGTGTGTGGCGCTTGCAGGCTCCACTGCAGCCGCGGAGTCGCCTGGTCCACCAGACGATGGAGAAGGAACGTCTCCGAAGCGTCTCTGGTCCAGGTCTTGCTGGCGCTGGTTCCTAGTGCGAACTCCTTCAGTTTCTTCCTTCGGCATAACCGGCATAATTTATCCCTTTCTTCTGACACCAATTTGTTACGAGCTGGGGTTCGACGATAAATTATAACTCATTATGCCACTTTAACTGAACTTTATTTATACACAAACACTATACACACTTATTTACACAACTAGTAAAAACAAACTTATTTCACACTTAATTCTCAACACTAATAAAAACACCACTAAACACTTCCGAATTACTTCCCTTCGCTTCTTGTTTATCGCTTCGATATTCACTTGTTACTGTCCTGACTCGCGCGTCTGCCTGGTATTTATACCGGCCGGAACACATAACTAGACTTTTCGAGACGACTCACCAAATTTCTGGAAACGTGTATCGTGTTTCTAGATTTGCGTAATTGTTCTATTTACACCAACGCCATCTATTAGAGGATAGATGAAACAGCCTTAAACAACCGATACATCTAATCTCATGTAGTTCTCCCATTCACTGATAGATGGCGTTATTTTCAATTCGTAACAATACTATAACTCAATAAGTAGGTATGTCTAATTGACACAAAGGACACTCAGATTCAACTAGTGTTGCCAGGTGTCTCGATAAGCTCCTCATTGGGACACTAATGTCCACATTAGGCACTTTTTAGTTTAAAAACTATGATTATACTGTACAATAATTATTTGTAACTTTTACTATTTCAACATTAGACATATAAAATTTTAAGGTTATCTCTTTTGCATGTTTTTGGTCATAATTATTGTTTAACAGCTTTTAGGAGAATGCTAAGTCTTATATGTATGTACCTATGTCTTTGTGTTTGAAGCACTCACCACTTGTTACCTAATCAGGATGTCAACTTTATATCCGTCTGTTATGATTTTAATTAGTATATTAAATAATTACAAATTTCTCTTATAGGGCAGACAATGCAGATTATGTAAGTGAAAGCAAACCATGGATACATCAACCGATTGTAGTAATAAATACCTTAAATATGAAACATGAGGAACAGATGGAACAGCCAGAGGTTAGTGTTATGATTGATTCTTATCTATACAGGGTGTTTGGCGCATTTGCTTGCATGTCTAGTGAGGTGCAAAAGAATTAAGTATGTTGCCGTTCACACACAGCAGACAAAGCTGCTCAACAAAGTCTGCTGTGTGTGAACATGTGGAACAAGGACCCAACCATTACCTGCGATTTGATGAACCACAGATACTCGCAAAAGAACATCGTTTTCTTCCAAGGATGATACGAGAAGCTATTGAAATTAAAAAAACACCCTAATTTCAATAGGGAAGATGGTTGGAATGTTCCTCCAGCTTGGGACCCTGTCATAAGGCTAATGAAACCCAAGAAGGACAAAGTCACCAGAAGACCTAAGGACACTGTGAGCTCACTCTGCGTAAATAGTAACACCAGTAGTTGAAAAATGTTCGGGTACTTTGAGATAACTTATACATTCAAGAAAAAGACAAATATCACCTCAGTCTGCCGTGAACATGAATTCTGTAAAGAATTCGAAACGTCGGCTAGTAATAAATTAAAAATATAGTTTCTAGATCTTTAGTTTCAAATGTAATAACTTAGTGAAACCAATACAACGCGATAAAATCCGTAAACTGTAGTTTAATTTCAACACGACATACCGTTTGAAAGCTGACGGCCTACCCGCTTTTGGTTGGGACAAATGATCCAGAATCTATCTAAGGTCCAACTTCGAGAAAGAAGTCAATCGTTGAATCCAACTCGGTTGGGAAACGTTCGGGAAACTTCGGCAGGCCACTAAAGCAAATACAAAATTGAAAAGTGAATACAAACTCGTCTCAGTGCGCTACGAAGCATCGTACAGTTCACGCGTCACGATCACTTCAACTTTTAAATTCTCAAAATGCCGTCTTGTGTTCTTAAACACTGTAAAAGTTGTTCCTAAAAACAAGAACAGGAAAATGGAATATCTTTTCACAGGTAACTATTGATAATTTGACTGTTTCCTAATTTAATTTCGATAAAATTCGTATTTGTGCAAGAAATATGTAAGTGTAGCCAGTTTTTGTCGACGCCGTTCTGCCTGAATTAGGGATAATGCACTTGTCAATTGATTATGTGATAATGATTGTCATGTTAATGAAAAATACATTACCGTATTATAAAAGTATATTGTAGATATATCTTCTTTCTCATAAATATAGTAATAGAATTTCAATTTCCATTAGTATATACCTTACATAATATTGTTTTGAGTTCGATCCCCAAACGATCCAAATATTCGTGTACACCCTGCTACTCGTCAAGCTTATACACTTTGACCTTTGCACCGTTCTTATGGCGTAAAGAATAAGTATCAAAATCGTACAGCAACTGTTTAGCTTGACTTGGTGCCGTGTGTACATACATACTATTTATTTCTCAACTAATCGACGCCAGCGGCTTCGCACGCACATATTTTCGTATTTCTCGTTTTGCCCGATCCCGTGGGAATTTCGAGAAATCCCGTCTTAGTGCACCCCACAGACATAGATCTACATAGATAACGCAAATGCATGCACTTCGCGTGTCTGAACTCCGACCAAGCGTCGAGCTTGGTCGCCACTTACTTCAGTCCCCGCGCGTCCGTTTTACCGTCAAGTAAACTTTATTCACATAACGTTGCCGCGTTTGCTTCGGACGTTTGATCTGACGTTGTGTATTAGGAGACGATGAATATCGCACAAGCGATACTGTCGCGCATCGCTTCGACTTCGTGATACAGGCAACGTCACAGTAGGTATTAAAAAGTCGGCACGCTTGGTTTCAATACAAATCGTGATAGTTGCGTTATCTATGTAGATCTATATCTGTGGTGCACCCCTACGGTTCCCAAGAAACATACATGCTAAATTTCAGCTTCATGCGCCGAGTACTTTCGGCTGTAGCTTGTCTGTCAGTCAGTCAGTAACGCAAGGATTTTATATATAGGTACAGATTTACGAAGTAGTTAAAACTTAACTCGGTACAGCCTACATTTAATAAATGTATTTATAAAAGCATTAATTAAATCCATGGTAAATTCTTCAAAACCGCAACTGAATATAAGAATATTACATAACTATATGCAAAATACTGGGAGATTATTCACAATCTGGCAACTTTACACACACATAGACGCGCGTGTCCGTACAGTGCCAGTCGCCAAAGGTCACGCACACATAGCTGTTAACGTGCCCCACTTAGTTGGACGAATGCGCTCTATCTGATACTTCTCTCATCTGTGGTCCAGTGTGTCTTGCCAGTGTTGTCATATGGAATGTAAACGGAGACTTAGCCGTTCCCAATGCGCCTCATTAGCAAGCTAGAATTCACTCATAGCGCGATAGAGAGAACTATGCTCGGAGTTTGTTTGCGAGATCGGATACAATAAGAAATTCGGAGATCCGTAGGTGAATCAAAGTCACGGACATAGCTCTCCGAATAGACAAGCTGTAGTGGCAGTGGGCAGGGCACATAGCCAGAAGAATCGATGGCCGTTGGAGCAGAAAAGTATGTTTTTTATGGCAATAGGCGGCAAACGAGCAGACGTATCGCCTGATGGTAAGCATTTACCGCCGCCCACACAAGCAACCACAGGAGTCACAAGAGCGTTGCCACCCTTTGGGCTTGGGAAAAGGGATAGGATGAGGAGTGGGATGAGGGAGAAGGAATAGGGGATAGGGCCTCCGGCACTCTCACTCACCGAACGAAACGCAACAGTTTATTAGGTACTGTTACCTTACGTCGATCTTCTGTGAGAGGGTCGTACTTCCCCGGTCGAGCCGGCCCATTCGTGCTGAAATCAGCAAGACTCTACTACCTTTAAACTTCTGGTTCTGGACGCCACGCATCTCGTAGCAGAGGCTCCTGGACGGACAAGGTAGACTGACGATTTTTTGGGATCGCGGGCAGTGGATGGAGATAGCGCCTAAAGATTGATTCATGTGGAGGGCCTTGGGGAGACCTATGTCCAGTTGAGGTCTTTCGGTTGATATGATGATAGAGAACTTTTTAAAGTAAAATAAAGTTTGAAATTTAATTGATGACAGATGGAATCTTTGGCCTACGGTGAAACGTCAGTCTGTCAAGTACAAGTAGCGTTCGGAAACGCATTACTAGTTCCTATTTTAATTTTTATTTGATTGTAACTGAGGCATGCATTGTGTATTGTATAATTATAATAACATATGTATATATATAACCTATTAATAATTTGAACACTATATACGTATATATATATTATTATTATAATTGTGTGTATATATATAATAATTTGTCGTTATTTTATTTTTATTTCATTTACTTATAGCTAATTTAAGCTAGTAAAATTATAATTGCATATATAGGCCTGCGAGAATACCAGCGTTGCAGTTATACAACTGCAACAATAGCTGACGCAGTTGCCTAATTTGTTCTCCTCATACCGCCTCCTGTTAATCTTAGTAAGTAAATATAAATATGTATGTAATGTTTTGGAGAAACAAATAAAATATTTTTTGTTTTTGTTTTGTTTAAATATCTATTCTTTTCTTTTTGCAAGTTCCTTAAATTTAGCTAAAATAGATAAAATAATCTAAAAAAGTTTCTTGTTGCATTTGTTGTTTGTTCCGAAAATTCCCGAGATAACCGGGTGCAATTTGTGATTCCTGGCTTTTTTAGTAACTGAGTAAAACCGGAAAGCCCGCTATGTTCGGTGCCGGGATTTCCATGTTTCTATACCCTAGACTGCCTCGTTGGTCTCGCGGCATAAATGTGCGCGTGGGATTAGGAGATTTCGGGTTCGATTCCGGGTCGGGCAAAGTGTTATTGGGTTTTTCCGTTAGGAAATTCTCAGTAGCTGCACGGAGTCTGGTAATGTGCCCGGTACGGCATTAGGCTCGCCCCCTATTATGTGGGACCTAAAAATTCATGGCAAAATGTGGGTGTAATATTACTACAGCGGGGGATACAGGCGTGAGCTTAGAGTATACATTAGCAAGCTATAGAGTGCTAGCAAAGCATATTACTCATTATGCCAATCGTAAGCAGATATTTGATAGATGTCAATTTAGATGTATGTACAACATAGTGATGTGCCATGAATGAAGTTATTGAGTAATCACTAATAAGGTGACAACTGTATAGTTAAGTAACAGCTAGTAACAGGTAGGTACTAGGTACCGTTTTGTATTTAGTTTGGGGTTGCGTTCGTGTGGCAGAGCTTTTAATAAGTAGATTTATTTACAAGTAAGTATCATGATAACCCGCAGAATATTATTATTGCTTCAATATTTCTCAAAAAAAGTACATAAGTAAAGTCATCTACTTATCAACAGCGTGAAGCATCAAGTAAGTACCTAGGTATTATGGTGATATTACACTGCCCTACATCTAGGGCCCGATTCGTTATACCTACATTGCGTGGTTTATTCATTTTCCCACAAAAGCTAAGTGAATTGACTCATCAATGTATAACGAATCGGAACATAGATTTTGGGTTACACTTACCTGTGGACCTTTACAAAAATCCAAAAAAATGTAAACCCCATGGTCTATAGGCTAGACGCCAACATTCACGAGCTTAGTTAAGTCATTGCAAGCTTTATTCACTTGATTGTTTAAAAATTTGCCGTGCTTCGGAGGACACGTTAAGTCCGCTTACTAAGCCGTGGCTTTAAAATCTGACGCCGGTAAATTAGTGAGATTGGTGATTAATTCTGTAACTCATAAGATATGATGTTGATAAATAAAATAAAACACACGTATGTTGAAATTGTACAATGATTTATTAGTAAAAATTAAACATAAGGAGCAAGTATAACTACAATTACTGTCCCTGGAAAAGGGTTAATTTATTATACAATTGTCGCTTTGTATGCTTGATCCCCGTTTTTCGAACTAAATATTTCATCCTAATATCTACATATTTTTGGATCACAGCGCGTAACAAATGAATTAAATGATTGCTGCAAGGCATTTGATGGAAAATGTGTTCGTGTAAAACTGTGAAAATATCTTTTCCAATAAATAGTTGCAGAGCCTCGGTAACTAAACTAAGTGCCATGAGATTACTATTTTTTTTGGGTGATACAGTCTTCCTGATAATTGTTTCTGTTTGCATACAGATATCTATCACATCATTTGATGGATAGATAAGCCCGCCCCTGTCTTTCAACACGATAAACTTATGTTGATGACTTTTTTCTTTTGATATAAGCGCTTTTTTACATGTATCACAAACAAGTTTTCCAGTAAATATTTTACCACATAGCCAGCTATGTATGAAATAATTTGTTTTGAGGGTTCGGACAGAAGTGTTTCAGGTAATTCAAAAGTATTATCTCCATCAGCCATAAATTGCCAATCTGCCATATCCTTAACCCTTTCATCCATTTCGGACCTATATCCTTTTGTTGTTAAATTTATGTGATCCGCAGAGGAAGAACAATGCAGTAGCGTGATATTCTCCAAGGGGAAACAATTTCCTTTGGTAGTTTTTCTTAGCTCCATATGAGTCAGCATTTTTTTATATATTGCCGTGAATTGAAGAGCGGATGGATTATTATTAAACCCTCCGTGAGACCTTATTGCCGAGAAAAATAATTCTACATGATCTTGGCTGAGCATGTACATCGGAATAAATTTTATTTTATTTTCCCTTTCCACCAATTTCAAATACAAAGCTTTCATACTAGCAATACAAATACATAATCCTAAGAAACCTACTTTGTTTCTGGTCATTAGGATTTTTTTGTCATCCAAAAATTTCAATGCCTGCAAATATTCAAATGTAGAGTCTAAAAAATCAAAGTACTTATTTTTATTTTTTTCACATATTGGTGCTTTGTAATCGATGCCTGGGAATTTATGAGAATTAAGTGCGTCAAATAAATTGTTCATTATTTTTATAAATTCTAGGGTAGCTTCACAGTTTTCAAAGCTTGGGAGATATAATTCCTGGTTACAAAACTCCAACGCGTTGGCCACGCTATTACTGAACAGTTGAACTGCCAGCTTCACCTTCATTTTCTGCTCTTTAAATAAAATATGCCGAGATGTTAATTTATTTGCAAAGTGAAACATTTTTTTTTTCCTGTAAATCATGTAAATCTACCAAGTGTTGCCATTTTATTTGATCATTGTCTCGGTTTTTAAATATTTTTTTAGATTCGAGAGTGTTTCGTATAAGTTTGACCATATGACATGGGTCCAGAAAAATCATCACTTCCTGTCCTGTGACGGGATGTGAAAACCAAGTTTTGAAATTTCCCATGGTATCGAAGCAACAGCCAAGTAATTTAGACATGGCAATATTAGATGGACAACCATCAAATGTCACTGACACTACTTCAAGATTTGCCTCATGGCAATTTGCCAAACACATATTCAGCAAATTTGCTTTTTGTTCAGCCGATAGCCCGCTGATAAAGAAATACCCTATGGGTAACTTAAAATTTTCATTGATACCTACTAAAAGAAATACCAGCGCTTGTGTTGCAACTTCATTAAAATCCCCTGTCATTTCGCCACCAAAATCGACGTAGCCGTGCACACGTTTTCCATCAAATTCCTCTAATTGTTGTATTGCCATTTCGTCAAATACGAGACTACAGTAAATCTTTTTTTCGGCTGTGTTAGTTTTCTCTTTCAGGACTCTAAATGCTTCGTCGGTAAATCCTGGTGAAGCATTGATTGAGTTGTACCACTTTCTGATGGTGCTGGGATGTGGTAAGCACGAATTGAACGTACTGCGTACATAATCGTACGCTTTAGGCGAGTAAAAATGTAGTGTTAGCGCGAATGAACGTAGGCCAGGCGAATATTTTTTTCCTTTATGACATATTTTTTTAAATAATTCAGCAGCAGATGCGCCACATGCTTCAAGAATATCATTATGTTCTTGTGTTATTAGTTGTTTTTCACGGAGTTCATTAAGCATTTGTGAAAGAGATGTTATTTTCTTTTTTAAACGATTTCTTTGCGCGTAGAGAGCGTTGCACCGTAACCGCCTTCGTTTTGCAATTTCCTTCAATTTAATTATTTCGCACTTAAGTTTACGCTTTCGTGGTGAATCATTAGGTTTAGGAGTCCAAAGATCACTATTTTCATCTTCGGAAGGCACCTGTATTGTCATATTCGTAATTGGTGTCCCTACATTTTCGGTCGTTGAAGGCATCTCTGACGAATCCTTTGCATGTACAGACGGCGGCAACACTTTACTTGTACATGGAACCACTTTATTTCCAGTTGCAGATGACGGTAAGATCGTAGACTCTACTTTATCATGACCCTGAAAAACAAATAGACTGAATATTTATTTTGTACACCTATAAGATTTCTTATAAAACGAATACCTAAGTCCACCCTTGCGCACATTGTTAATTTTAAGCTTTCTGTATTATTTTTTAAACTTGCAATAAAGAGTATCATAATAAATAATATTAAATGATTGTTACATTCATAGTCTGTTTCTCACCTCAAGATTAAGTTCTGGTATAGCACCTTCAACAAGCTTTCGCAGTCCACTCTTAGTTTCGAAGATTTTCGAAGCAGAAAAATGCACGGAACATACAAAACTTCGAATGTTCGGCTTCCAGTTAGGTCTTTTTATAGCCATCACCCATTTATTTGCCGTATCGGAGCGTTTTGGAAATCTGGATATCAAAAATAGTTTTTTATTAATCATGACCGTACATGAATGTAAAAGGCATGATGAACTGATGTAGAAAGGTAATAATGTGGTGCCCTGGTTGGCATTTACAGCTATAGGTAACATAAATTAAAATTTAAAAAAACGCCCGCCACTAAAGAATAAAGTACCTATGCCTTGAATAGGTTTAATAAAAAAGGTATTTGCGTGAAACCCTTTAAAAAGAAAAAAATAACTTTAAAATCATCACCCTACGTAAGTACGTATAATGAGTGAGCTTAGAAAAATATATGAAATTTGCTAATTTGCGGTAGCGGCCATCTTGGATTTGAAATTTGTCATAGCCTATGGTATTTTATTAGTCAAGCCCTTTTGTTTGACACCCATATTGAGGGGTTTGTGCAAAAATATGTAATCCGCCATTTTGTGGCGGCGGCCATCTTGGACTAATTTTCATCAAACATAGCTAAGAACACTATCGCCATATTTACCTTTCAAACAAAAAAAAAACAAAATAAAAATCGGTGCATCCGTTCGGGAGCTACGATGCCATGGACAGACACACACACAGACACGTCAAACTTATAACAGCCCGTAATTTTTGCGTCGGGGGTTAAAAATAAAGGCCATCGTTTTCATTGTCATCCTTAAAGTTACTATACTAGTTCATGATATTACCTATATTCGCATAATGATTAACAATTAGCTAGAGTTGTTTAATACAAAAGAAATACAAAGTTCTGCAAAAAGTGCAAAAAATTCATTAAAATCTGAAATAGTTCACTGATATTCAAACAGTATTTCACTTTATGAAGAGTCGAAGTTTCGGATACATCAGAGGGTTGATATTTAATTTACTGATGTATCTGTTGCAATTTTTTATTCAAAAGCAATTGACAGGATTTTTTTAAGACTAAACTACAATATTCCTTTTTGTTTATTTTAAAATATAGTAAGCGAAATTTTCGACTTTGACTTTCAAACCTGTTACTAACTCGGTACTAACACTGTTATATTTCGAGTACAGAATGACACAACACTAGCGTAAGGCAGAGGAAGGGTGAAGCGGGAGGCGCGGCAGCGCGGTTCTGCTGTCCCGCCCGCGCGGCTCGCGCAACCCCCTCCCACGCCCTACAATATTTCTTAAAATACTAGATTTACTACTAAAATAATACTTACCGATGATAAGAAATATCATGATTCTTCCTTGTATGCTTCCGAGAGTCATTTCTGCAAGTAGGAACTGCACATTTCACCATATTTTCAATATTTTTTCGCCAAATTACTGTCGATGAACAAGCCGCTCGCGTGACAATTTATGACTATTGCTGTCATCGCTCTACTCTCGCGCTCGTTCATAACCGTGCTTATGGTTCATACTCGCATACTGTTGCTCTATAGCTTGCTAATGTATACTCTAAGGGCGTGAGTCTGTAAAAAAAAAAACTATACCCTAGACAGGACTCTTTTCTTTGTATTAAGTGTAACTAAAGCGCCAATGTTTGATACACAGGCGTCGAGTCAGGAGCCGCACGTCGGGGCTGAATCCGCGCAGCAGCACTTACACAAGCACGTCGGTAAGTACACACAAGTAGACGTCTAGTATTTTCTTCAATAATAATATTTTCTTAGATGTACGCGATTGTTACATATTGAAATTGAGTTTTTTACTACAGTTTACGGATCTTATTGCCTACCGTTTGAAATTCATCATCATCAGCCTTTAATAGTCCACTACTGGACTAGGCCTCTCCTTTGCAAGGAGGAATTGGCCTACTATACCACGCTGGCCAAGCGGGTTGGTATAGGGTTTGTATCAAGTTTTCCTTCTCTTACAGTGCTGTTCTCTGCATAATATGCTCCCTGTGTCGGCTCTTACGACACCCATGGGATGATATGGGGTGGTGACAATTCGTATTCTTAATCCGTCACCACACGGACGCCGTTTGAAATTAGGGTGTTTTTTAATATCAACAGCTTCACGGATCGTCCCCAGAAGATAACGGTTTTATTTTACAAGTATCAGTAGTTCATCAAATTGGTGACAAGTCGCCCGCTCGAAATCTCACCCGCAGGCGAGTTGAACCGTTTAGTCAGATTTTGCGGGCGCACTCGCCCGAATATATTTTTGTGACTGGACCAGTTATACCTCTAAAAAATAACTAGCTGGCAAGTGGCCCACTGAGGTACATTTTGTATAGAGCCGGTTGTTGAATAGTTTTAATTGCTCATTTATTCTACAAGTAGTGTCAAATGTCACGTGTATGAGAGCCCTTGTTCACAATCACAACTGACACTTGACAAATGGTAGGAAGTGACAAATCTTTGGTGGCGGCTTGTTGTAAGTTTTGATTGAGGCTCGCTTCAAGATGTAGCTAATCTTGTCGGTCACGCCTTTAATATAATATACGGGAGGACAGCAAGTTGTTTTTATAAAGTGGCTTGCTTGACATGTTGAAGCTCAGCGTCCAGGTGTTTCTTACACAGAGCCCTCGGGCTCTCTGAAACAGAGACATTCTTACGTTAGTTAACTGTTTAGGATTGTTGTGAGATTAATATGAAAGAAAGTTTAAATACCTATCTATGTGGGTCTTTTTCCAGTGTGGCTATAAGAGTTGTTTTTATTCCTGATAACAAGTACATCTAAATAAGCTAAATAATTGTTTGCCTCAAATTCCAATGTGAAGTGTATTTGGTTATTAATAAAATTAAGATGGTCTACGAATGCGCTTACACTATCAATGTAATCCCAGTCAAACCAATATATCGCGATAAAATCCGTAAACTATAGTTTAATTTCAATTGTTCAATCATTTCAAATTATGTTAATCGATGTTGGTCAACATACCAAACATGTGTAAAACTACCTGAGAAATTATGAAATTCTGTAACTCGATCGGCAGATGCTTCACTATCATTGATAATAACATTGTTTTACAAGTAATACACATAGAGGTAAAACCGAATATTCCACAAAATTGGCTCTCAAAAATCTAGAACGAACTCAGATATAGAGCATTTTCTACACAATTTATTCCTCCTATTTAGACTTCATCTACTTACTTAGTATACTTACTCAGTTAGTATACTTACTTAGTATACTTTGATGCTTACTTAGTATACTTTAGTAGCTTAACGTATGGACACAGTTCCTCGAGGTTGCGGGTTCAAGATTGACTCTATAGTTGGTGCCACGAGAAGACAGACATTTTGTAAACACACATTCAGAGCTTCACAACCTTTATTTCAAACAGTTGTGTTTTAGATTTTAAACTTTAGTGAACTTTTATACGTTTTGTACGGTCTTTATTTTTCAATGCTCAATTTACTCTTCTTTCTCTTAGCGTTATCCCAGTTTCAACCCGGGGTCCGCTTACTAGTCTAACTGGATTTGACTGAATATTAGCTTTTCCACTGAGCGACCGCCTGTCTGACCTCAGCAACCCAGAGGGATAGCGATATTCCATGGTTTAGACTAGTGTCAGTTTATTCAGAGATAGGTACTGACCCTATAACGACTGTCAAAGATCTTCCATGACAACCGGGACCGACACCTGCTCTCCGAGGCACGGGGCAAGCGATAATTAATAATTCAATACGCACATAACTCCGATAAGTCAGTGGTGCGCGCCTAGGATTCGAACCCGATACCCTCTGCATGGCAGTCTGTTGGGATCATTAGGCTATCGCTGCCATATATTATTATTTTTTATGACTGCCTGATAATTTTTAAATTATTACGAAAATATATTTGATTTTGTGGTCGAATTGTCCAAAAGAATTTTCATGAATTCCGACTTTTGTAGTTTTTAACACGTAAGTTATCCTGTAAATTAAAGTCAATAATAGAGTAGTCAATAATAAAGTACATATGTAGATGGTACTCTATGCCTGATATTTTTAATCACAGGCAATAAATAATTACCTTAAAATGGCCGATCTGTCCTGAAATTTTAATTTATTTACCACAAATGAATATATTACAGACAACTAGCCAGTAAAACGCATTAAAATTTTTAGGCATCGGGATTTTACGTTACCAGGTCATTCAGAAAGTATTGCGAGAAAACGTTTTTATGTACTTATGTGAGACTGGCCAGTTATAATTTTTTTTTAAATATGATTACTTATAAGTAAAAATTGGTACGTTCTAAATTCAAAACTTTCCTCCACATTTTTTGCGAGCTAATTAAAAGTACCGAGTCTCATTGAAAAATGGATTTGCGCCGAGAACATTTTAGCGCTATGATATTCTACGATTTTAAGTTTCGCCTGAAACCGGACGAATCGTATGACAGACTTCAAATGGCATTCATGGATGCATGCCCTTCTAAGGCAACCGTTTATCGTTGGTATAATGAATTTAAGCGCGGTCGACTAACTTTGGGGGATGAAGAAAGAAGTGGTCGCCCTTTGACGGCTGATACGGAAGAAAACGCTGGCAGTGAAAAAAATGATAGCAAGACAATAGACGAGTTTCATACCAGGAGATTCAGCATATACTGCAGATTGGATCAGGAAGCCTTCACGAGATTCTACACGTGCATCTACGGGTGCGGAGGATAGTTTCACGCCGGGTGCCGCACAACCTCACCGATGTTCACTAGCAGGCAAGGGTGGGATGGTGACATGATATGATAGACAAATTTGAAGCAGGCTCGTCTCGGCGTGTTTATGACATCGTTACAGGTGATGAATCCTGGATTTATCAATACGATCCAGAAACAAAGAGCCAGTCGACGGTTTGGGTGTTTCAAAACGAATCAACGCCTATGAAAGTAAAGCGACCTAGAAGCGGCGGGAAAATTTTGATCGCGAGCTTTTTCAATATCAATGGCTACTTGGTGTCTATTCCTTTACGAAAGCAAAGAAGCATTAACACCGAATAATATACCACCAAATGCTTGGCAGAAGTTTTCTCTGTTGTGAGCAACAAGCGACCAAACACAGGGCTCCGCGGACTACTGCTCTACCACAATGATGCGCCCGCCCACACCGCAATCATAACGAGGGACTTCCTAGACAGCACACCGGTCAAACTCCTGGGTCACCCTCCTTACACCACTGACCTAGCACCGTGTAACTTCTTCGTATTCCCAAAAATAAAACTCAGCTCAAAATAATAAAACTTTCGTCGCCGGATGATGCGCTCTCAGAGTTCGAGCAGGCTGTAAATGAGGTGTCTGCGGCGGACTGGAAAAAGTGTTTTGAAATCTGGTTCAGACGCATGAAACTTTGTATAGAGACTGATCGAGAGTACTTTGAAAAGATGTAATAAAAATATATTTACTTATAGAACATGTTTTTTAGTGTCGCAAAACTTTCTGAGTGCCCCACGTAGTATGATGAAAACGACAGAATGAACTTAAACAAAATCAATTAAAAGTTACGGTAAAATTACATTTGGGGTAAGCTTCGAGTAGGACGCGTCTTGTCTCCTCCTCCGATGTGGTGTATGTGTTATCCGGTTTACGGAGAGTACCTGGTGCAACCGTTGGTTGCTGGGCCAGTAGTTTCCTTACCCGGTTTGCTTGTTGGCAGGATTCAATGCTCCCACAGAATTTTCTCCATCCCATGGTGCGTCTGAATTTGAGGCATTTTCTGTAGTCTGATTTGGCCGCTTTATAAGCGTCCCAATCTGCGTCCGCGCTTGTGTTCTTTGCTCTATTTAGAGACTTTCTTACCTTCTTGCGCTTACGTTCAAGTTCAGCGCCCCACCAGGGTTGTTTCCCCGGGGTTGAAGGTGGAGTGGTTTCCGGGCAAGCTGCATAATAGCTGTCTAGCATCGACTGCGTCAGTATACATACCTGATCGTCGATCTGTTCAGTGTCACCCAGTACCGGCGGCGTGGTAAGTTTCTCTTTAAGTAGTAAGACATACTTTGCTTTGTCAGTGTTGTGTAGTTTCCTGCGGGGCTGTGTGGGCTGTATATCGAACGGAGGCGGGTCTTCGGCCTCGGGCATGTAGACCACTGCGAAAACGACCGCTATACTCCTTGGTGTATTATTTCAATTTGTATCGCTGTGATGTCTCTGGAACAGAACTCCGTTAAAGCTTGGGCTCTGATGTTTTTAGTTGTAAGTATGCAGGTTCTTGGATGTGTGTGGTCAGTAGAATAGTAAATCTTACCTCCCAGGCTGGAGAGGCCTCTAATGAGACCACCCCTTATCCAAGGTTCCTGGATGAGCACGATGGCTGAATGTTGGACCTCCATCCATTTGCGGAGTTGCGCAGTGGCCGTTTGGCTATGATGGAGGTTGATTTGTAGACAGCTGACGTCACTAGGCAGAGGGTTCATCTGTGGGTGATGTCCCCTCCTCCCCGACCTTCAGCTGCGTTAGGCCAGCCAGGATGTCGCCAGCCTCCACCCCGTCGTCCCGCCGCACCGGACTCAGGAGCAGGCTCTCATCTTCCGAGTTACCCTCGGCTGACGGGCCAGCCCCCGAGCCAGACGCGGCCGGCTTTGACAGGCCGGATTCCGCGGAGCACCCTGACTGGGTGTTTGAGGCTTGTTGTGTGGAGTTGTGGCATCCCGGAGGATGGTCGACATACTTTCCTGTAGAGTCCCGGAACCGGACGTAGACTGCACCCAGCCCCAACGCGGGACGACGCTCGTTCTGCACCAGGACCGGGACTTGTTCCTCCGGGACGCCCACGACCAGGAACCACCCACCTGACTGTCTCTCCGAGTGCAGCAGAGCCCATTTGTCGACCGCCAACCAGGGGTTCTGGAACTCCAGAGCCCGACCCACATCGCGCACGTCGTCCCAGACTCCCTGTTCGTTGGGAACGACAACGCCGCACCGCACTCTCTTCGGGGCCTCTTCCTGGCCCCTGACCTCCAGTTCGAAGCCCGGTGGTGGGACCAGGAGAGAGACCGCCTCCGTCAGCCAGGTACGTGTTGCCTCGTCGGCGCACCAGAGTTTGAGGACCCCGTCCGCGTGCATGGGTTTCCCGGTGAACGCAGGGGCGGGGCGTTTTGGGGTTTTAGTCGACCAAGCGTCACTCAGGATCTTCCTTTGAATCTCCGTGAGTATCCGGTCCACGAACTCCTTCGACAAGTTCCCTGTGCGCTTGCATGTTACTGCAACGCCCAGAGATGCCTTGGAGACCTGTGCATAGGACTTCCCCTGTATCGTGGAGGAGTCGAGGCGGGAGCTTCTTGTGCTCCCCTCGAGGCGAGCTGGTCTCGTTGAGAGCGCGTTTGGCCTCACCTCTTTCCTTGTTTTCGGCAGTTTTACCTGCCGTGTTTCCTGGTGGTGCTGGGGCTGGATGCCGTCCAGGGTGACTAGCCCGCCGCTTGGCGGCAGGTGGCTTCCCCGTACTGCCTCCGGCCTTCGTGCACCCTCTACTGCTGAGCGCAGGCTGCGCGCTGGTCACATTACTGGGACCTGCGACAGCGGCCTGCTCCGCTGTTTTTGTAGAGGCAGCACCGGCTGCGGCAGCGGTTTGTGCCGCCTTCCGCCTTATTGCCAGGCGCTGTCTCTTGTTTTTGTTTGCCCTCTTTTTCTTCGCAGAGCTGGTAGCAGCGGGGCCACTCGGTTGTGTGGTGGGCGGGTGTTGGGCAGGATTGGTGGCCTTGCCCTTACCCTTGCCCTTGTGGTGACTTACCACTTGCCAGCCTGCGAAGGAGGAGTCAGTCTTCCCGCTTGATTTCAAACAGGCTGACGATTGTAAGGACGGGACCAGTACTAGCGTTAGCCAGCGCTAAAGTCTTGTCCTTGGGGGATGGTTCAACACCTGCAGCCGAGGCCACGGCGTCAACCATCTGTTTAGTTGATGCGGCGGGCACAGCTTTCGCTGCCACCGTCGCAGTTGGGGTAATTAATGGGATTTCGGTATGCGAGTTTACTAAGACTTCATCCCTCTGGCTTCCCACCCTCAATGGAGCCCGCATCAGGGAACGTCATACCGGACGTTAGGATTACCAGAGGGATATAGGAACGCGGGGCTGGTTTACAGCACGACTTCGGGCGCCCGCTTGGGTCAACGGCCTGAGCCGAGTTACCAACTCTAGCCGTCATCCTTCGCTTGCGCCCTCCGTATAGCCTTCACCAACCACATCAACAGCCGAAATAAATTCCAACTGCTGATGTGGACCCTACGTCCCTACCCTGTGGCCCTCTGACGGGACACGATGGCCATTTCGACGACGAATCGATACTCGATGTTGTTCAAGAGTATGTCTACCTCGGTCAAGTAGTCCAGCTTGGTTGAAACAACTTCGAGAAAAAAATCGACCGCAGGATCCAACTGGATCTTACTGAGACGTAGCTTGCCAAACACTGCCCAACCCAAGTGGGTTGGGCAGCATTTGGCAAGCTACGTCGAGTTTTCTCTTCGCCCCTACCGCAATGCCTGAAGACCAAAGTCTTCAACCAATGCGTTCTACCTGTTATGACGTACGGTGCCGAGTCGTGGACACTCACAGTGGGACTAGTCCACAAACTAAAAGTCACGCAGCGAGCTATGGAACGGGCTATGCTTGGCGTCTCTTTGAAGGATAAAATCCGAAACGTTATCTGACAAAGAACCAAAATTACCAACATAGCTCACAGAATCAGTAAGCTCAAGTGGCAGTGGGCTGGCCATTTATCTGAAGAAGGACTGTTGGCCGATGGAGCAAGCGTGTCCTAGAGTGGAGACCACGCCTCGGCAAGCGTAAGGTAGGGCGACCCCCGGCTAGGTGGACCGACGACCTGGAAAAGGTGGCTGGGACAGACTGGATGCGGAAGGCTGAGGACCGTGTACTGTGGCGCGTGTTGGGCGAGGCCTATGTGTAGCAGTGGACTGCGATAGGCGGATTGATAGAATACTTCTTATATGATTATAACTTATATCTATGATTTTTTAATTTATTTTAGGTTACCGTTATATGCATGCCCTATTCCTTGAGTGACACTTATCTTAATAAATCCTAAGATGAACTAGTTTTTTACAATTCTTACATGTGATTCATAAAAAGCAAAAGCCAATAAATCTTATTGTAGATAAATTAATGTTTAAATGGTTTCATTGTCTTTGTTAAAAACAATTAAATGCATTTGCTTTGTTATTAAAACTAAAACCTAACTTGTACATCTCTTTTAAAATTATTTAAAAAACAAAGTGACTGTAGTTACTTTATTACTGAATTGTTCTTTTTATTTAAAATTAATTTTATGTCTATAGAAAAATATTTTTTCAATTAAAAGGAAAGTTACCAATAAAGGTGAACGCAGACTTGGCCGCACCGCAATCGCCGCAGTCCCCGCAGTCATCGCTTTTTGTTAATGGCCTCGCACATCTATCCGCACCGCAGTCACTGCAGTCGTTCCCGTCGCCGCACTCATCGCACTTGATTTCTTTCACAGCGTTGCCAGCTCTACGTCTTTTTACGTAGATTACGTATTTTGGACCCTTCTCGCGAACCTACGTACTTCTGGCCCAGAATCTACGTATTTTGCAGCAAATTACCAAATTAGCAAAATAACGGCATTTTACTAAGAAATAAGCATTATTAAACACAAACCACACGTAATAATAGACGTAGCTAATACTTTGCTGCATGTTTATTCGTACCCAATTAGTTTAACAAGTACACACTTAAAACATATCGATCAATTTAAGTCAATAATATTTGCTTACAGGCTCGAATCGATGTTTGAAACACTCGTTTTACAATTTTTTACTCCTTTTATCTAGGATATTATTAAAAGTACGTAGATCTACGCACTTTTTAACTCTGATCTACGTATTTTTTAAAATCAGTGTTGGCAACACTGTTCTTTCATTCAGCGTCATCCGCGCCGCGCTAGCCGCAGCGTCCGCTGCGTGCGGGCCGGTGTTGGTGACGTCATCAGCTGCGGCTTGGGGAGTTCGGTCGTTTCAGCGACTGCGGCGACTGCGGCGCGGGTGGGTGTGCGAGGTTGCATAGAACTTCATATAAATAATTCGAATGCGAATACTGCGGCGCGTGCGGTGCGGCCAAGTCGGCGTTCACCTTTAATACTCAAAAAGTTGCTTTGAAACAAATAGAACTAATTATTTTACAAAATATGAAATAACAAAGTACTTAAGTTGCCGGCAGTACGTTTTAAATTTGTGATTTTCGTTTTTTTGCTCTTCCTGATAATTTTGCTTGACTGCAATGACTTTGTTTTTCCGTAGAGCAGCCGGTCTATCGGACACGATTCCTCGGAAACAAGGTGCTGAATCGCACAGACAGAGTTCGTACGCCGAGTTGTATATATACAACATCTGAAATACGTTCGTCGGACTGACAGTCCACCAGGCACGATCACCCAGCCTGGTTAGAGGATCCTCCCTCTAGTTGGAGGAACACCTCACCTTTCTTCCTCCACAACACAATAAGCTTGTGTCCACTAAGAATAAATCGGTTTGATTGTAGTATCTACAGATTCATTATTACTTGTAGATATCAATAAAGTTTAGGTATATATTATAAAAAGGTAAGATTTTAGGATTCTTAAACTAAAAATAATATATTTATTCTTGTGACAGTGTACACCAATCATGTTGACGTTTTGGTAGTAAATACAACTTAAGCGTCAATCTTTGTACCTGTCAAGTCGAATATAACAAAGGGATCCCATCACTCAAAGGTCTGACATAGGTCACCGTAGTGGGGACCCATTACCCGTCAAAATTTAATAGAACTTTATTTGAAACTTTGATACTTCTTTCGTAGGGACGCGCGTGATTTTCGAAAAGAACATAATAATAATAATAATTGACATTACATGGCTCTTGAGGGTGCTGGAGTTGTACAAAGTAGATGCAACTCTATGCGCCCTCTTGAGGGCATGTATGGGGCAGTGGAGTACGGTGCTTCGCTATCCAGGATGTCGACAGCCTTGCGGGTATGGCGTACCTATAAAGATCAAGCGAGGTATTTTCCAGGGCGACAGTTTGAGTCCACTATGGTTTTGTCTAGCACTGAACCCGCTGAGCACTTTGCTCGAAAGTTCAGGGCTAGGCTATCGATTGCAGAGTAGAGGTCAGGTTATTTCTCATCTCCTTTTCATGGATGACCTAAAACTATTTGCCCCCACTGACCTCCAGTTAACTGAGTTACTAAAGACAACTGAAAATTTTAGTAATTCAATTAAGATTGAGTTCGGTGTGGATAAATGTGCGGTCATGCATGTAAAGCGAGGCAGGAGTGTGGAATCTGATGGTATAATGCTTTCAGATTTCACACAACTTAGATCTCTCTCTGCAACCGAAACCTACAAATATCTGGGTATGTCGCAGGCGTTAGACATTGATGACGCGGGCATGAAACAGGCGTTACAGGTACGTTTCTTTGGCCGCCTGAAGAAAATCTTAAAAAGCTTTTTATCAGGTGGAAATAAGGTGCGTGCCTGTAACGGTTGGGCCATGCCGGTCTTAATGTACTCCTTCGGCATACTCAGATGGACTCAAACAGAATTGGACGCCTTGGATCGGAAAGTTCGCTGTCTACTCACGACATACCGGATGCATCACCCGCGTTCGTCGGTGATGAGATTGTACATCCCGCGTAAGTATGGGGGTCGTGGCTTCCTAAGTGCCAAGACTCTCCACAATCGCGAGGTGTGCAATCTCAGAGAATACTTTCTAAACACTGACGCGGGGATGCACCGAGATGTGGTCGCTGTAGACAGTGGGTTTACCCCGCTGGGTCTGGCGAAAGAGAACTGGCGCAAACCTGTCGTACTTGGTGTAGAAGAGCGCAGGGAGGTATGGAAAGGTAAAGAGCTGCATGGACGATTTTACCGGGCCTTGCATGGGCCCGACGTAGATTTTTCAGCATCAGTGTCCTGGCTCGTTTTGGCGATCTTTTCGCCGAAACAGAAGGTTTTGTGTTTGCAATTATGGACGAAGTTATCATGACGAACAACTACCGGAAGTAGGGATGGGACGGTCGACATATGTCGGGCATGTCACCAGCCTGGTGAGTCGCTCAGACATAGTATCCGGTTGTTCTCGTCTTGCCAACGGCGAGTATTTGCATAGACACAACCAAGTAGCCAGGATTGTCCACCAGCAACTTGCCTTAAAGTACCAACTTGTCGACTCTGAAATACCGTACTACAGGTATGTGCCCGACCCAGTTCTTGAAAATGGTCGTGCTACTCTGTATTGGGATCGGTCTATCATTACTGACAGAACTATTGTGGCTAACAAGCCGGACATAGTGGTGATAGACCGATTAGAGCGCCTTGCAATGATCATCGACGTCACCATACCCCATGACGAGAATCTCGTGAAAGCCGAAAAAGATAAACAAATGAAGTATTTGGACCTGGCTCACGAGATTGTCGACATGTGGGATGTTGACTCGGCGATCATTGTACCGATAGTCGTGACCGTAAATGGTCTTATTGCCAAGAGCCACAACCACCACCTCAAGAGGCTCTCGTTAGACGGCTGGATCAAGTCCTCTATACAGAAGGCAGTATTGCTGGACACGACACGCATCGTACGGAGGTTCCTTTCTCTGGAGCCCTAACCACCGGTAGCTTGGTCCCTGTGCCCGATGCCGGTGGCTCTCCGTGGTCCCATTTTATATATTTAATTTATTTTTTATTGTAATATTTAAGTATGTAAAATGTGATAATGAGAGCAATATTTAATAAACGGAATAATAATAATAATAATATTAATATTCTACCACATACACACATCACCATCTAGTCCCAAACTAAGCAGAGCTTGTGTTATGGGTACTAGATAATGGATAAACATACATATATACTTTTTTTTGTAAATAAATACATATTATACATAGAAACACCCAGACACAGACAAATATACATGTTCATGCACACAAATATTTGACTTGAGCGGGAATCGAACCCGCGACCTTCGGCATAGCAGTCGCTTACACTCCCGCTGCGCCAATCGGTCGTCACATGTAGTAAGAATGCTTTACAATACGCTAGTCCGGAGCAAGATTGATACAAGTTCTTGTGTTTGGAATCCACATGAATCCACTTATGTTGGAAAAAGTCCAAAAAGCGTTTTTATGATTTTTATACAAACGATCTCTGGGTTTACTACCCATATCTCTACCCTACAAAGTTTCTATTAGGATATCTTGGATATCACAGTCTAGAAACTAGAAGAGCTTATGACCAGGTTATAACCATGTTAAAAGTATTACGAGGTCTAATATATGCTTCAGATCTTACATAAACCTGCAGTACTGAAAGTTTGTGTAAGAATTTTTATTATAATTCTTTTCTCTTATTTCTATTATTCTCTTCGCTGAAGCCAAAGGTTTTGTCTTCGCAATTATGGACGAAGTTGTTATGACAAACAACTACCGATAGTATATACTGAGGGACGATGCGATTGACATATGGCGGGCATGTCACCAGCCCGGGGAATCTCTCAGACATATAGTATCCGGTGGTTCGAGTTTTGCCAATGGCCAGTATTTACATAGACACAATCAAGTGGCCAAGATAATCCATCAGCAACTAGTCCTTAACCCTTGAGGTGCGATCAAACTAAAGGCAAAGTGCCACAAGTGCAAAGGGTCACGTTGCTGCAAATTTTCATTGGCATAGGTTACCGGAAAAAAAATAATTATGACACCTTAATATAATTATATCACATAAATTGCATATCATTGTGTTGGTGTTAAAATCAGCTATGGTAATAATAACATAAATTACAACTAAATACTCACCTTTCCAGCAAAACAAGCTTACAAACATAGAAGTTTGTTATTTTTCACTGGTTCGCACAAACATTTCATCACATATTAATGAATTTCATTACTTGTTTGGTTCATAAACACAAAAACATTATCACATATACCTTTAGGTTTTCACACAATACATTATTTATTTGTAACAAATGAATCGAACGCCACAAAAAAAATTATAATCCGAACGCGTAACAAAAAGTTCGCCGTGCCGGGCCGCCATGTTACTGTAGCGAACACTGTGGCTGTGAATTATTTACCATTTGAAACACGATAACAGTGAAAACGTACAACAATACTAGTATTTGATTGCTAAAATATGTTTTCAGATAAATAATCTGGGTACTTTTATGTCTTTCATAACTATTAAAAGAGTATTTATCATAAAACTATTACGAAAATAGCAAGTTTCAAGAGTATAAATAGCCGTTCTTAAAAGTTTTTGCCTTTTATCACTGTATTTCTTGTCTCTGTCACGAATAATGTCACTTCACAATTAATATTTATTTATTTCTGAGTAAATCTATATAAGTATCTTTATAAAATATTCACCGGTTTCTTCCACAAGACAACTTTTATTATAAAGATCGCGGAACAAAACACAACAATGGCGGACGCTTTCGCAACTGAGACACAGATAATTATATTTCAATATTTTTTGGCACGTTTCGTTTCCCTCACCCTTCTAAAACGATTTAGTTGCATAGAATATGAACTATTCTAATAGTTACTACTTTCGTTTCTTGGTTTAAGTAAAACAAAACGTAAAAAACCCGCGACCAATAGGACGACTTTTTTAGAGCACGACCATGCGTGCTGTAAACACATGGACCACTTGAATTAGAGCACGACCGTGCGTGCTGTAATCACGTGGGGGGTTAAATATAATCTCATTGGTTCACCGTACTACAGATACAGATTGTGCCCGACCCAGTTCTCAAAAAAATGGTTGTACGTTGTTGTCCTGGTATAGGTCTATCATTACAGACAGATATATTGTAGCCAATAAGCTTGATATTGAAGTGATCGACCGAGCAGAGCGTCTCGCATTGATAGACGTTATTACCATATCGCATGACAGCAATCTCGTAAAAGCAAAAAAAGAGAAGGAGTTCAAATATTTGGGCCCAGCTCATGAGATTGTCGATATGTGGGATTTGAACTCGGCGATCATTGTGCCGATAGTTGTGTCAGTAAATGGACTAATCGCCAAGAGCCTTTACCAACATCTAAAGACTAGCAGCTCGCACTGGGCAGCAGAAAAACTAATATCTTTAACAACAACACTTTTTGAGTTCGGTGCCAGTTAGAAGTACGCACACAATTTTATGTTCTTTCTTATTCACCATGCGGGCTCCTGGTTTAATTCTTTTAAATTGTTTTATTTCTCACTTATTTTAGACCTAGGCGTATCTGTAAGGGCGTAATTAATTTGACCTGTATATATAATATGATTTTGTAAAGATTTGAGTTTTTTTTCTAACTAAGCCAATGACACTGTCAGTGACTTTTTCTATTTTACCTTTAATAAACGTGATTCGTTATGTGTGAAATATTTTATTTAAAATTGACCTTGACGTTAAATTTTATTTCTAATTTATTTGTTAACTCACTTATTACTGTAGCATGCTCTCGATTGCTGATTTAATATAATTATGTAACTGAGCATACTGGGCTCGTGCCTCCCTTCAATTTGAGTAGGCCAAATTTAGTTTGGAAGATTTTAGACAAAAACTTGACAATCGTGATAATTTTCAAAAGTCTGAAATACGTAACGTGGTTTTGTATTCGAAAACCATTACGTGGTAATGATCTGGTCATTGAACCTATCATTGCATATAGGTAGTGATTATTAGTGATGTTATGAATATCAGTTGCTTTATTCACCTCAAAAAGGTAATTTAAAAATATATATTTTTATCGTAACTTATTTACTAGTGTTTAAATATAAGCTGGATTTCTTAACATTCAATTGATATTCATTCTGAGTATTTATTGCAAACATTATCGATATTTTATCGAAATTCATTTTGAGTAAGCACATCACTAGTCTAGTTAAAATTTACGACAATTTTGAAGATTCGAAATGACATTTGTATATTTATCTTTCTCTTACATGAGAAAAAATCATAAGTCAGAGTGAAGTAAATATATTGGGTAAGGTTGCTGTTTTAATGCGGTCTCTATTACTTTCTTACTTTATGGTACAACAGACCAGACTACATTCTCGGTTTGTTTTGCACATCGTGACATCAATCAACCGCCATGATGGTTTACAGTGTTTTCACGTCAAATTCAAAAAGGTTTTAAAAAAGCCGTAGTTAGTAATGCTACTGACCGATTTTTGAAGAAAAAATTCTGTTGTTTCGGTTTAACATCTAATAGAGGAACGAATCAATCACTAATAGAATTTTAGAACATACGTCACACAAGCCTAAAATAATTCATCATCATCATCATCAGCCCTTTACAGTCCACTGCTGGACTAAGCCTCTCCTTTGAAAGTAGGAATTGGCCTACTATACCACGCTGGCGAAACGGGTTGGTATAGGGTTTATTTCAAGTTTTCCTTCTCTAACAGTGCTGTTTTCTGTATAGTATGGTCCCTATGTCGGCTCTTACACACCCATGGGATGATATGGGGTGGTGACATTTTGTATTGTTAATCCGTCACCACACGGACAAATTTTTGTCCTAAAATAATTAAGCTGTTGAGTTTCCTATAAATAAATTAATAGCTTATTGTTCACGGATGGGTCTTGTTTTCACACTCTTTTCACCATAATGAGTTGCCGCATTCACTGAACTATTTTTCTTAGACAGCGCGGTATCTAGTATAGCGAAGCTATCATCATCATCAGCCCTGTATATAAACTGTGCCAATGCTGGGCACGGGCCTCTTCTTACCATGAGAAGGGTAGCGAAGCTATACCTATCATTTATCTAAGGCTAAGCCCAAGAATTTATAATTTCAATGGGATAACGCTCAATATTGACGTTCGGCGTCGTACGCGTTCCAGTACAACAGAACATCAAACGACACTTTTGACAGCGCATATATCGATAAAAAGTCGATCAATTGACATATTAGTTTCCATGACACTTATCTATATACCGTTGCTCTCATTGAACTTGTCATTATTTGTTTTTGATTGAACTGTCGCTAACTCACTTAGTAGAAATACTTTGTCTACAAAAAGTCCATGTTCTCGTGGCACGGACTATAGCTTAGTTATAATTGGCGTGAATTGGTATTTTATGTTTTTACGTTATGTAATTTTTCATTATGTATTTATAGGTGCTTGTAGAACATGGCGCCACGACAAGGAGACACAACATCTTGCAGATAATACTTCAACACGACACAGCGATGGCACCGAAGAGGAAGTCAAACACAAAATACATAGAGACGATAATGTTAATATAAGTTCACGTAGTAATGTACAATCATATATATGTGATACGTGTAACAAGTGCTTTAGCGACAAGGATCTCTTACAAACGCCCATTCGCGAACATTCTGCTGAGAAATCATTTAAATGTGATGTATGCCTTGATGAGTCTGCCTTAACTAAACATTCACGTGTACATACTGCCGCAAAGCTGTATCAATGCGATGTTTGTAAGAAGTTCTACCGTCATAAACGTAATATAATTCAACATCTACGTAAACATTATAATGAGAAGTTATATAGTGGTGACGTATCAGATAAAAGGTCAAACAGTGACACAAGCTTAACTGTTATGCACACAAGCGACAAACAATACAAGTGCGATATCTGTATGAAAGGTTTTGCCCGAAGAAGTCATTTATGCCCTCATATGCGTATACACACTGGTGACAAGCTATACAAGTGTGATATTTGTATGAAATGTTTTGGCCAAAAATGTGATTTAAACAAGCACATGCGTATTCACACCGGTGACAAGCCATACAGGTATACTTTAAACAGCCACATGCGACTGCACACCGGTGACAAGCTTTACAGTTGTGATGTTTGTATGAAATGTTTTGGCCAAAAAAGTAGTTTAATCAGGCACATGCTAGTACACACCGCTGACAAGCCATACAGGTGTGATGTTTGTATGAAATGTTTTGGCCAAAAAAGTAATTTAACCAGGCACATAATGCGAATACACACCGCTGACAAGCCATACAGGTGTGATGTGTGTATGAAATGTTTTGGCCAAAAAAGGGATTTAAACAAGCACATGCGTATTCACACCGGTGACAAGCCATACAGGTGTGATGTTTGTATGAAATGTTTTGGCAAAAAATTTAATTTAACCAAGCACATGCGAACACACAGCGCTGACAAGCCATACAAGTGTGATGTGTGTATGAAATGTTTTGGCCGAAAAAGGAATTTAAACACGCACATGCGTATTCACACCGGTGACAAGGCATACAGGTGTGATGTGTGTATGAAATGTTTTGGCCGTAAAAGTACCTTAAGCAACCACATGCGTATTCACACCTGTGAAAAGCCATACAGGTGTGATGTGTGTATGAAATGTTTTGGCTTTAAAGGTAATTTAATCAGGCACATGCGAATGCACACTGATGCCAAGCCATACAAGTGTGATGTTTGTTTGAAATGTTTTGGCCAAAAAAGTACTTTAATCAGCCACATGCAACTGCAAACCGGTGACAAGCCACAAATGTGATGTATGTTTGTAACATTTTACACAGAAAGGCAGCTTAAATACTCATATTTGTACGCACACCTTTATTAAAAAAAATATCGTATATTAACACTTACAAGTATGTACATCCTTGAGACAGCTAAGTTTGTAAAATTACACCCTGATATGTTTAAAAAAGCTAAAGATCTATATGCTTGAAATACTAGGAATCCAGACAGGATAGTGTTGCCTAAAGTACCAAGAACAACGTTGTACTTAAAAAACTGTACTGCGATTTCTGGGCGTATCTATAATGCCATACCTGAGAATATAAAAAAACGCCTTTTCCTCTTTTCTGTAAAAAGTTAAAATTATGGTTATTAGAAAAATCTTTTTACTCGCTATCAGAATTGTTAAAATAATTATTATATTTCTTATAATATGTACAATTTAAAAATGACATTTTTTTTTATAATATCGATATCGCCTAACGAAAAGAAACGCTAAGTGGGAATGGACAGAAAAACAGGAGAATGCCTATCATGAACTAAAGAGCCGGTTAACTTCTGCCCCAATACTCAGGCAGGCTGACGAAACTAAACCCTATATAATAAAAAGTGACGCAAGTTCTTATGAGATCTGAGCAGTTTTGGTCCAGGGGGAAGGAGGACACGAACACCCCGTCGAATTTGCTAGTCGTCTTATGACATCAGCCGAACGCAACTATTCTTCTACAGAACGGGAGGCGCTCGCTGTCGTTTGGGCTGTAACAAAGTTTCGTGGCTACATTGAAGGTCTTCCTGTTACTATAGTTACAGATCATCAAGCCTTAAAGTGGCTTATGTCATTGAAAATCCCGACAGGAAGGCTTGCACTATGGGCACTATTATTACAAGCATTTAACATAACAATCAAATACTCTCCAGCCCGCCTAGGATACGCACCACGAGATATCACACGCGTGAATGGAGAAATATTGTCGTTGTCGGTTAATATCTCGTTTTCTTTAACATGCGCGCCACGATAGACAAGCTTCACGTCGAAGAATTCGCTCTCGTTGCACGAGTAACCGATGTTGCCCTTTGAAACATAGAATGTCAATTACGGCATTTATTAATGTAACCACACCGGTTTAGTTTCAAAAGACTTGTATCCACCTCTATAGTTTATCATATTATGTACTATTTGACATTTGTAATTTGTATGTATCGGTATGTATTGTTTAATTCAAAAGTTGATTAGTTTTAATTCGAAACTGATGTCAATACCTACAAAGTATTAACAATTTAGTGATGGGTAACTCGTCAATTTGAAATGAGGTTGAGGGAGTACCTCATTAAACCTCGCGAGGTACTCACGAGGTACCCCTCATTTGAGGTGAGGAGTCGTCCGTCGGCGTATTCACCTCGCGAGCTGAGATCGAGCCTTTGCTTCGTGTGTTTTATTTACCCTGCAACTCATATCACGCATTTATTTGAATCTCTTCATAACATGAATGAACAATCTTAATAAAATCCTACAAGAAAATCAGTATCACATACAATACCAAACATAATTATTTCATTGTGCATGCATACCTAAATCATAATGTTTGCTGTATTTTCAAACTTCCGAGACCTCAATTCACTCATTCTATAAAGGACAATGGCAGATCTCCATTCATCAAAATGTCTGAAATTAAATTGAAGCGAACAGTAATAAAAAATATTTCAAGAAATTTGGCGTAAGTAACAGAGTCTATAAATGATTCTATTTTCACTCAGGAAAGGTGGAAAAAGAAGATATCGGTGTTTGAATTTTTAGTTAAGAATGAACAATGTAGGTAAAAGGAAAGTTATAGTATGAAAGTTAAACAATGTAGGTAGGTACGTTTGAATTATCAAATGACATATGTCAGATTAACATCAAAACGCGGAAGTATTTTGTAGCATCTAACTGTCAAAGCCAAAGACAAAAGCAGAGCTGCACATTTTAAATCGATTTTATGTGAAATCGATACAACATCAAAACGATTCTGTGACGTTTTTATTTGATTCAAACGTTGTTTTGCTTCAAAAATATTAGCTTATTGATATAATGTTGATTAAATATTAAATTATTGCATTTTAAACCAAACACTCTATAAAAGTCGATCGTATCGATTACTTATTTCATAATCGATACGGATATAGCACTCACGTCTATTCCTGGCATACCATTGTCTATGGCAACAATCAAATAATAATGTATTCGTAGGTAATCAATATGAATGCTTTTTATCATCATAAAATACTCCAGCTTTAACGAGACAAAGTGAAAATATAAAAAATCGTAGGAAAAAAAAACAATTTGTTTTGTTCATATGAAGTTTAAGGTCGCCACAACAAACCCAGACCAAATTCTGCCATTGTTCTTTAGTACAATTATGAAATAAATCGGTTCATTCGCTCACACAAATCACTCGTTCACACAATACCTCAATACTCACTCCTAATATCTAATCTGTGACTCACTCTCGCTCGCCTCCCACAGAAAATACTCTAGTCTACGAGCACTCGCGACTCGCGAGTACAACATCAATAAGGTCAAATGTCCATTTTCAGGTGAGGACGCGTGAACGAATGAGGTGGTTCAATATTGAAATTCGAGTAACTTGTAGCGTAGTCATAAGTTTGTATGTACTCATTAGCCCTAAAAACTATATATATTTGGTTACTATTGAATAAACAGTGAGTATGATGTCGTAATTGTTGCGTTTCATTACTCTCATCCGTACATGGCGACCCTGCCATAGCGGATCCGCGCGTCGAATTTCACGCTAAGTTCGTGATACGCGGTTAAAATAGTTGAAGTAATTTCGGTAGTTTTCAAGATATTCGTTGTTTTATATTCTCGTTTACGCGATGTGTCAGTCATATCAAACGAAAGAAGAGGTTTTTCTCCCCCAAAACGCTGCTGGTGCTGGCGGAAACAATGCTCATTTGCAGTGTGCGTTCGCGCAGCGGAATGTTGTTGAATTTAAAGATTTTAATTATGCAGATATTTAGTGTATGACGTCGTATAATTGTGTATGGTAAAAAAAAATTTGTGCACGCAGCCATTGTGGAGAAATTCACCAAAAACTGATTCCGCTGGGCGAACGTTGTCCTGGCAGAACTTTTTTTAATCCATTGACTTTAGAAGAAAAGAGATGCGTCCAAAAATTAGTGTGTATTTGTGTGTAATTGTGTATGTATGAATAAAATTAGTGCATGCATAAACTTCGGAGAAATTCAAGTTTCCGCTACGCGAACGTTTGGCCATTAGCTAGTTTTCATATAAAGCGCTTACATAGAGAGCTGTAGATTTTTACATACGTTGTTTTGAATTTGTTTATATTTGTTTAAAAAACAGATTTAGAAAAAATCGAAGGGCTTAAAAGATAAAAATATAAACGTAAAATACGCTTATTAGGTCTTAGTTCTTAAAGTATGCACTTTGGGGTCTAGATTTTCACGTTTATACAAACCTTGTAAGTGTCTGCAACATGTTGCCAAGTATCAATGATGTTCCGTTAGTAATTAAAGAGTTATAGGACAATTTACCATGAATAGATCACTTTTTACAAAGCAGTCAAATATCACGACGTTCTAAAGGGATTGCATGGTAACATGTATGCCAATAATTAGTGTATTGATTCAACTAATCACATGCAAAATTTTATGTCATTGAATTCAGTAATTAAAGAAAAACTATTATAATACTGACGAAGCATCGAAAACCTACATAACCCGACAAAGTTCGGATAGCTACAAAAAAGCGGCCGTGCAATATATTTAGGTAACATCCCAAAATTTACAGTATAATACCGGTATTGAATTGGTACAGGTGATAACACAATTCGCCGTCCCCAGCGAATAATATCGTAATCAACTATTGCGATAGAAGTGCTATTATGGGGAATTATTGTTTTAGAGGTGCGATTACACCTTGTGAATTTTTTTCACGTGATTCGTACGATTACTTTTCGAGTTAGACATTTTGTAATGAATTTACCTGTACTATTCGTCTATAAATAAAAACTATTTTTTGTGACGAATATCATCATAATGAATCAATACTGACCCCTTGAAGTTATCCTTTTTCCAGCAAACTGTAATTACGATTTTATTCGGGTACAATAAGTATAACTTATTTCGGTAAAGTATATTACCATTCCTTTTTCTATAGAATATTATTTTTACCAATTTGCTTTTACCACAATATATTGTTTTGAGCAATGATTAATATGGTAATAATAAGTTATCATTACAATCAACCTCGCTACTTTAAAGTCAAGACGATCGCAATTACATATTGCTGTATAGGTCACTGTGAAAAATTTACTCGAATAAAATCGTATTGTTGCATTACGGTTTGAAAATTGTGTTTACATTTTGGTAATATGGTTTTTTGATTATATTTTCATGGGTATAAAACTAATATATTTTTAAATTATATCTCTTTACAGAACAAAAAAAATACCTATCTATTGGTATGTCTACAAGTTTGCTATGTAAAACTGTTATGAAGTTATAATCAAAAAACCGTTTTTTATTTTTCCTGTAAATTTTACTTTTTTTGATTACGATATTATTCGTTGGGGACGGCGAATTGTTGTTTCGATATAATTTATAGGTCATTTACTTTTGTACACCTACTTTTTTAAATGTATTTGACTATGACAGAAAGTAAGTAGGTACTATTTACGTAAATAGGTACTTTATTTAAGTATGCGCTTGAGACTTGAGATATATTATTTAAGACAAATAAAATTCATACAGCTAATTTCTATTGAAGATTTCACGGATCAGGATTCTAACTATAGACCACTTAAGGAAATTAAATAATTAACACATGTAAGTACTACTGTTTAGGTAAATATTAATCATATTATAGCTTATTACACTATTTAACCAATGGACTAGGCATGCACGAGCGTTCCCCTTTGCAACTTTAGTGGATCAAACAATCTAATAACTTAAAAAAGAACTATTTCTTGAATCGATATCTTAATTGATGTATACCGTTGTACTGGTAGTGACTTATGTATGTGAGCGTGTTCCCCCGCACCCCACCAAAATATGCAGAATTATTGTGTTCGAAGCGGTACGCTAGTCCTTTGGTTAAATAGTCTAAGTATTGTAGTTATGAATTGATCAAAAATATTCTAGTATGAAAAAATAGACAACGCGCAACGAGCGATAGGCGGCTTCCCGCTTGAAACGGAACTTCCATCCTTGAAGAAAAGAGAGGGCAATATGTTTATTAAACCTATTTTAGTTAAAACACCTTTAAGTCCATTGCTGTCGTTGCAAGCGTTTGTTAACGTTATTATAATTACTTACATGTATTATATGTAATTAAAAATATTTTTGTCCACGGATATTTAAATAGAGAAGTACTTGTTCATTTAAAGATTTATTTTATTGTAGATAGTGGCGTTATTATTAAAAAAATATTTTTCATTCAAGTAATGCAATTGTTTTATTTTATCCTAACGCTTGTATACGCAACTGTACCATATTAATAGATACTATATTGGAAGGTTAAGAACGTTTCTTAGATATATGGCACGGCCGCTTTTTTGTAGCCATCCGAACTTGGTCGGGTTATGTAGGTTTTCGATGCTTCGTCAGTATTATAATTGCTTTTCTTTAATTACTGAATTTAATGACATGAAATTTTGTATGTGAATAGTTGAATGAATACACTAATTATTGGCATACCTTTTACCATGCAATTCCTTTGGAACGTCGTGATATTTGACTGCTTTGTAAACAGTGATCTATTCATGGTAAATTGTCCTATAACTCTTTAATTACTAACGGGACATCATTGATACTTGGCAACATCTTGCAGACACTTACGAGGTTTGTATAAACGTGAAAATCTAGACCCCAAAGTGCATACTTTAAGAACTAAGACCTAATAAGCGTGTTTTACGTTTATATTTTTATCTTTTAAGCCCTACGACTTTTTCTAAATCTGTTTTTTAAACAAATATAAACAAATTCAAAACAACGTATGTAAAAATCAACAGCTCTCTATGTAAGCGCTTTATATGAAAACTAGCTAATAGGTGGGTCCACACAGAGCGAGCAGCCTCGCGAGGCATTTGCCGCGCGAGGAAACAGTCCCCGAACGAGCGAGGCCATAGAATAAAGCTGCGTTCACATTTATCTGACGTGATCTCGTGACGGTCTCTGTCGTAATTACTTACCGTTCACATTTGTCTGTCGCCGTCTGTCGCGATCTGACACAATTTTAAATCAGTTCTGTCTTGACTCTCGTGGAGTTCACACTTTCGCAATGTTTTTGATGAATTATCCGATTCAGATTAAGTAGATATCCAATTATATCCATAAATTATTTACATAGGATTATATTATTTCGTATTCAATTAGCTCATCTATAGGTACTGTATACGAATAATATTATAAAAATGAAGTCATTTAGTTCGTCGTCCATTGCGCACAATTGCAAACGCGCGTCTGACGCTTTACGACAGACAGTGGCGCGTCCACATTAGTCTGACGAGTTGTGTCGCGCGAGTTAACTATACGGAACCCAACAATGTTAGCTTCGTCAGCACATCTCTCCCCACCAAATTATCTAGATAATCCTATTGTCATCTTAGCATTAATTTATTATAAATACCTTTGTAGATCTAACATTAGCGATTACTATTTTATATTTTAAATATACTGTTATAATTAAATAAATGTTTTTTTACAATTAATCTGAGTCCAATCACTTAATTCGCGCTGTACCGTCCCCACACCCCTCCCCCCTCTCTGTCGCAGACCGGGACATTGTCTGTCGCGACACGACAGACGACGTCACGACAGATTACATCAGACAAATGTGAACGCGGCCTAGAGCGCGGCAGCCTCGGCACCGTAGGAAAAAACAAAATTGTAGTTGTCATAAAGTTTGAATTCAGAACAAAAATATACAGTCCGTTCACAGTTATTTTACCTCTGACAGATGTCGGTGTTTATTTTCTTTATTTTGGAATTGTACTCTGTGATGACAGGAAAGTAAAATAGGGTTACCCGTGCATAACATTTTAACCAATATTAGTGGAAATGCTTCAAAAATTCAAATGCTTGAAGCTCATGGCCGCAAAGTGGTTAGATTACCGCCATACCACTGCGAGCTAAACGCAATTGAACTTATGTGGAGTCTCATTAAAAGGCGAGTCACAAGCAAAAATTTAAGACAAGTGGCAACCAACACTGTGAATTTAGCTGAAGAAGCTTTTCCATCTATCACTGCAGAAGACTGACAAAAACAATGCAAACATGAGCGCCACATTGAAGACAAGCTTCGTGAAACAGATGGGTCTACGGATGCTGAAATGGACAGGTTCATAATAGAATTAAATTCTGAGTCTGATACAGAATATGACAGCAGTTACGAATCATCATAACATTGGCAGTCCACATGGATCATTCTTATAGACTCACGCCTGTTTCCATGCAGGGGTAGGCAGAGGTGTAATATGACACCCACATCATTCTTATTAAAAATAAATATGAAAATTAAATTTACAGTTTTTGTATTTGATAATTAGAACCTCACATTGGCCTAATTATGATGCGTTTACCTTTATATATTAAATAGACAACATTTTTATTATAACTAATTATCTTCATAGGAAATTAGTTATTTCGTAAGAAAATAAATGTACATGCATATAGCCATGCCAATATCAAGAGGTTTTGTTACAAACATTACTTCCAAATATTTAATACGATCGCTTAGGCAATAAAAAAATAAGTACATTTTAGCAATAATGTATATTTAAAATGGGAGTATTATATACCAAATATAGCAACACAACGCCCAGGTTGGCCAATCTAACAGCTAGAGGTAAAATAACTGTGAATGGACTATAGTTGAAAACTATTATGTATTGCGCATGTATCAAATTGTCGACTTGTGAATTAGAGTGAAATAGTACATTTGCCATCTATCGGTCTACGTATCAATGTGAGATTGTTGGTCTCTCCTCTCTCTTATTTTTAAATTTTGTTTATAAATACAGTACTTGGAAATGGTCATACTGCAATAGGGTTGTGGCATGTGTTTTTACTAGCCGGCTGCGTGACTGACGCCAATTGCTGTACCTACTTTGGATACTAGACAATGGTAATAATGGGCCATAATATACATATTTACTTATACTTACTTTTTTTGTAAATATATACATAGAAACACCCAGACCAAGACAAACATTCATGTTCATGCACACAAATGTTTGACATGAGCGGGAATCGAACCCGCGACCTTCGGCGTTGTAGTCGCTTACACTCCCGCTTTGCCAACCGGTCGTCGATTATTGTTATACCTTAAGGATGGAATAGGTAGACATGGAAAAAAATATAGAATGAATTATAGGAAATGAATATCTGTAGGCAAGGATACTGTAACCGAAGCACAGACTGAAGGATTATTATTCGTATGTAGGTACAATAAATAGCGTCAAAGATGAGAATGTTATGATGAATGTATCCTCCGTCATTCAGTGACCAGTGGATAGGGTATGCGACTGCTGAGCAGAGGTCCCGGGTTCGATTCCCGGGTCAGGCAAAAGTGTTACTGGGTTTTCCCGAATTCTCAGAAGCAGCATGGAGTCTGCTGATGTGCCCGTTAACGGCAATAGGCTCGTCCCCTATTACGGGGGATCTAAACATTTCATGGCGAAATGTGGATGTAATAATATTATAACCCTGCCTATCCTTACGCGGATACAGACGTGAGTCTATAAAAAAAATGTCCAACATACAAACACACTTGCGAATTTATATTATTAGTAAGGATTATTATGTTCGAGCGAGGCACGAAACAGCGTACAGACCGCGGCAAAACAAAAAACCAAACTCGATGGCTCGGCCGCTCGGTCGCTCGCCCGCGGCGGCACACGCGCTTGCCTCGGCCGCGGCACGTCCACACAGAGCGCGCGGCCTCGCGCGCCAATTCCTCGCGAGGCTGCGCGCTCTGTGTGGACGTGTCTAATTCGGTAGCTCGGGCGCACGCTAAGCTCGGCCGCGGCGGCACATGCGTTTTCCTCGACCGAGCCACGTCCACACAGACCGAGCAGCCTCGCGAAGCATTTTCCTCGCGAGGCTGCTCGGTCTGTGTGGACCCGCCTAATGGCCAAACGTTCGCGTAGCGGAAACTTGAATTTCTCCGAAGTTTATGCATGCACTAATTTTATTCATACATACACAATTACACACAAATACACACTAATTTTTGGACACATCTCTTTTCTTCTAAAGTCAATGGATTAAAAAAAGTTCCGCCAGGACAACGTTCGCCCAGCGGAATCAGTTTTTGGTGAATTTCTCCACAATGGCTGCGTGCACAATTTTTTTTTTACCATACACAATTATACGACGTCATACACTAAATATCTGCATAATTAAAATCTTTAAATTCAACAACATTCCGCTGCGCGAACGCACACTCATTTGCAAGACATTGGGGCACATATGAGTATCCAAACAATTTTGACCGCTATTATTGTTTGTGTGATGGGATTGTTGTTCCTGTATTTTGCGTACAGAGCTTACAGAAGGTGCCATGCGCAGTGGATGCGCCAGGAGATAAATCAGCAGGCCTTCAGAGGCTTGAGATGGTCAGGCCGTCAACGGAGCCCGGTTAAACGACAACCAAATTCGGCTGAGTGTGCGTGTCGAAGTGATAAAGTGTAAATGAGTAACAAGAAAAAAATAAAAAGTGTTCGTAGAGTGTGTATGCGTAACAAGTGTTTTAAATAAAAGCGTATATTCTACTTCGGTTCGGTTGCGTTCCAAATGTGTAAGTGATGGTGTCATATGGCTAGCGAACTGGATAAAATATACAATGACTTACGTAAAATAAGACAATATTTGGTAAAAGTTGGTCCTAGGCGTAGACGTGAATCTAAGACGTGTTCTAATAAGTTTAGTGAAAGTAGTTCCATATAGATCCTTTGAAAAGTTAATGAATGGTATAGAAAGTAAAATTAAAGAATTTAAATGTGACGAGCTAAAAGTAATTAATGAATACTGTGTTAAGATAAAGGAATTATATTTAGAAATAAAAGATTTATGTACGACTGTGAGTAGTAACAGAAGTAGTGGTTCTGATTTTGAGAGCGCTAGCGAAGACGAAGGAAAATTTACAAAAATGGCAAAGTTTGAGATAAAGGTAGCATTAAACTTAGTGCCTTTAATGACCAATCATGATGAATCTAGTATTAAGCATATAATCGATAGTATAGATTATTATAGTACATTGTTAGACTCACAGGCGCAAAAACAATTAATTACATTTGTGCTAAAAAATCGCTTGTCTCAGACGGCAAAATTGAAACTTTGTAAGGACTATGATTCTGTTGAAAATTTATTGCAAGATATGCGATCCCGGTTATTGCCAACTAAGTCTTCTGCAGCTATACAAAACAAATTACATTCTTTCTCCCAAAATAATATGTCAATTGATGATTACGGTAAAGCTATTACCGAAATGTTTGTGGATTTGACTATTTCACAATCCGAAGGCAACCGCGATAATTATACTATTTTAAAGAAAGTTAATGAAAAACAAGCTATCCAGCGGTTTGCTAACGGATTGCGAAACCGTCGAATAAGCACCATTATTGCAGCCCAGAAATTTGATTCCTTGAAGGACGCCATTCAAGCTGCCGTGGACGAGGAGACTTCAATTTCTTCGACTTCTCAAGGTGATATCAGAATGTTTAATAGAAATAATTAAAATTACAGGCGAGCTACAAACAATACTTTCAGGAGTCATCATAGTCGAATCTTTAGGGGACAATCGAGCAGAGGTCAGGCGCGTGATGTGCAGATGAATCATCCAGCCACACAGCGAGGTGGAACGTCACGAGGTACGCGGTATACGCGCCCAAACAGACCACAAAGAGGTAGGTCTTCTTTTAATTATGGTAATCGAAACCAGTGGACACGTAATCCGGAATCTATGCGTGTTAGTTATGACGGAAAATGTGAGCAAAAATGACGTCAAAGACAATATCAATCAGTTTTTTCGTGAATAAAGAACATATTTTTTCATGCGATAATAACACGACTATAACACTTTCTTTATATGGTAAGCCATATCGATGGTTACTTGATTCGGGTGCATCGATCTCGGCCATCAAACATAAACATTTAGTAGAGAAAAATATTCCATTCACTTATAAGAACACGGAGATCAATGGACTCAGAGGCAAAGTGCAATCCATAGGATATGTTTATTTAGATTTAGTAGTGAACGACGCAACTTTCACGCATATGTTCTATGTTTTTAAAACATTGCCATGTTCGATGCATGGAATAATAGGTGACGACTTCTTACGAAAACATAAATCATTATTAGATTACAATAATAATACATTGACACTACTTAATTTAGATGGTAACATTATAACATTAGGTATTAGTAACAATAACAATTATTATACAAACTGTTTTGTTATACCACCTAGGTCTGAGTCGATTCATTTTATACCTACAAATAGATTAGTAGAAGAGTGCGTTGTTTGTGCATCCCAATTAAGCGAAGGTGTATATATAGCTAGCACATTGGCGAAGCCAGTAGATGGCAAAATACCTATACAGATTTTAAATGTCACTGATGAGGAGTTAAGTATTAATAAATTACAACCTACTATACATAGCGCCTCGGATTACAATGTTTGCAGTTTTGATAAGTGTGACAAAACTACAGATCGAGTAAAAAGGATATTGTCTTTGTTAAATTTAAATCATTTAAATGGTGAGGAGCAGATTTCTATTGAAAGTATATGCGCAAAGTATCTCGATATTTTCTTTTTACCCGGGGATAAATTAACAACTACGCACATATATCAACATTCTATTCGATTAAAGCCTAATTCAGAACCGGTATTCATGAAACCATATAGGTTGCCTCACTCTCAGAAGGCAGAAGTACAAAGACAACTAGATAGTATGTTATCAGATGGTATAATAGAACCATGCAAAAGCGATTGGTCGAGCCCGATTTTATTGGTTCCTATGGTAGCGCCATCTACCTTCCTATCCATAACTAATCGCATCAACATCAATCGTTCCACGTTCTAGTGCGTGCGATATCATATTTCCGTCCCGCTCTATCCAACTCCCTGGAAGAGGCACTGCCTTCCGCCTGATTCGTCGCCGCGATCGTCGACGCGAGTGAACAGTCGAGAACATTCCGCACGCTGAGAACGCCGTCTCGATACCGTACCGCGCCGCACCGTTGTATGTGATTTATTACCGCTTCCACCAAGGAAAACCCGCTCGCGAATGGTGAATTGAAGTGAAAACAAGCAGCTGCATCACGAAACCACCAGGAGACTGCCCTACGGAAACGAAGAAGGTTGTATAAGGTAGGTGCCCTCCATCCTTGAAATATCCTATACCCACTCAATCACCCCTCATCCCGTAACCATCTCCTAGGCGGCGAAGAACCGCTATCCTCTCTATACAGTCCATTTCCTTCTCCAAGTCGCCTAGAACCCTACCCTACGGTTTCGGTGTAACGCCGAACCATTTTTTTGATCCATACGAGTCGGATTCATTTACGTTTTTATACGTTATACCGCTATACCTAGGCAGTTATAGCACCTAGCTATACTCCTAATATATTCACATAACCGTCACATGGTTATTTCCGCCCGCATCAGTAGGTAAACTTTTATGTAGCTACCTACTTATTAAATTATTAATTCTAGAACTATCATAGTTGTCTTATAAATCTCATATTTCAAGCAACTTTTAGTTCCTCAGCTCTAAAGTGTTGCCTACTTAGCCTACTTAGGTAAAATAATAGATACATTAGATATTCTTATTTTGTTTCGGTCTCATTAGCTTATACTTACGTAAGCATGTCACAACAAAAGAAGTCACGCGTGTCGGAAGACAAAGAGATGACAATCTTAGAAGCGAAACGCAATATTTTATTTGAGCGCATTCAAAATATCTATGAATGCTCAAAAACCGCATCTATGTCTGACAGTAATAGCGAAGCATTTCTCAGTTATTGTATAACAGTAGATAGTATTCGAACAGATTTTCATAAGTTGTTAGACGATTATAACGCAAGATTACTTTCTATCAATCCTGATGAAAAACCGAACTATCAGGCGTATACCTCATTCGAAGATCTTTATTGTATTATTAAGCGTATACAATCGCAATTGGAGGGTAAATGTTCGGCAGAGCCCGTTGCCCGCAAACCGAGATTACCGCCAATCGAGATTATGTCGTTTGACGGAGATATACGAAATTGGCCGTTATTCTATGCGAGTTTTAGGTCTACGGTGCACGATAATGGTTCTCTGACAGATGCTGACAGGTTGTACTATTTAATAGGTAAACTGTCACCGAAGGCCCAGTCCGTATTTGCAGGTGTCACACCCAGTGCTGAGAATTATCAGGTCATATTTCAGTACTTGACAGATATCAGGACACGCGCGTCCTAGCGTCTACGTACTTTGACCAAGCTTTAAATCTCAAACTGTCCGGCAACGCGTCTGTCTCGAATTTCCAGCTGTTTATTGATAACTTCGTAACCGCGGTTAATTCTCTTAGGAATTTAAAATTAGAAGATCTTTCCGACTTTATGTTGCTTCAACTCGCTTTAAAAAAGTTTGACACTGATACAATTCGCGCATTCGAGATGACGGAACGCAATAATAAAATACCTACACTAGATAGTTTTATTTTGTTCATCAAAGATCAGTGTCGAATATTTCATAATACGCAGTCGGGTTCACCTGGCCCGTCTAACACTAACAACAACAAACAAAGGTTGAATAAATCGCGAAATAGTAATAATAACTCAGTCCCTAATCCACAATCTTACGTAACATGTTCGGAATCTAATAGTAATAATTCACAGAAGTGTCTGTGCAGTAATATAGTGCACGACCATTACTATAAGTGTCCCACCTTTAATGATTTAAATCCAATTGCTCGTTTTAAAAGCGTAAAAGATAACAAAGCTTGCATTAATTGCTTAAGCATAAAACATAAAACGAGTAATTGTTCCAGTAGAACGAGATGTCGCTCGTGTAAACAAAAACATCATACACTGTTACATTTCGATAAAAATAACCGGTTGTCAAGTCAAGCCGCTAACCTTGACACACTCACGCAAGTGCAGAACACGGTAGCTGCGCCTTCCGCGTCTGAGGGCGAAGTATCGTTGTGTACGACATCCATTGCGCGGGCGACGCGCACGCGAGGACGGCACTCGCGCATCTATAATGATCCGCGCAGGGCCAAAACGCAGTGTACGGCGTCTAAGACTGTTCTGTAAGCGACAGCGCAAGTTATCGTATATGATGTTAATGGGTCGCCGCACATGGTACGTTGTCTGCTAGATAGCGCATCTCAGACCAATCTAATAACATCGGAATGCTTCAAACGCCTCGGATTATGGAATAACTTTAAAAATACTAACTCAACCGTCAAAGGGATAGGCGGATCAGAAAGGCATTGCAGGTGTTCCGTAGATATTAAAATACATTCGCGTTTTGATAGGAATATTAATTTTAACATTTCTTCGCTTATCGTGGAGCGTATCACGGACGCATTGCCGAACGCTAATGTAGACGTAGCATCACTCACTCATCTCGAGTCATTGCCGCTAGCCGACGCGGAGTTTGCGAATCCGGCAGGCATTGATCTTTTGATCGGAGCTTCAATATTTCCGCACTTGCTACTAACTAAAATAGTACGTAGTGAGCGATATGATTTACCGCCCGCTATTGAGACGGTACTTGGGTATGTGATTATGGGTACCGTACCTACGTTCATACTTCTCATTGTATTACGTCTTGTTGTTGTTCTACTCTTCAAGAGATCAAGGTGGGTGCTAAAACTGTGTGTAAGATAAAGCACTAATTAGCTATGCTATGCTATGCTACGCCATGCTATGCTATGCTACGCTATGCTATGCTAAGCTACGCTACGCTACACTATACTATACTACACATCCGCTTTGTATATAGATGACATTGCCTGTAATGTCATACCCGCTCCGCTAGCAATTTCGCTTTGAGAAGAGCTTATTCAGCTTTTCAAGCGAGGCCAGTTTGATCTTGTCAAATGGACAAGCAACTCTAAGGAGGTTCTCGCACGCATACCAGATTCTCATAAAGCTTCTCCAGATATTGAGTTTGAGAAGTCTGTACCGCATAAGGTTCTCAGTTTACGCTGGGACAAATCCTGCGATAGTTTTCGGTTTGACGTCTCACCGCCAGATGATAAGTGCGCCAAACGCACCATGCTGTCCACAGTGGCTCGACTATGGGACATAATGGGTTTTGTGGCTCCCACAATTTTGTACGCCAAGCTCTTGATCAAGGAACTTTGGCTATCAAAGTGTGAGTGGGATGAAACACCCCCTGACCATATTGTCGCCGCTTGGGGCCAGTTTTGTATTGAGCTTACCGCGCTCAATCAAATTACTATTCCGCGTCATCTTGGGTTGGTAGATGGATGTACCGTTAACTTAATAGGTTTCGCTGACGCCAGCGAGCGTGTTTACGGCGGAGTCGTATATCTGCAAGTCCGCATTGGTTCTAACTACTCGGTGCAGTTAGTTTGTGCCAAGTCTAAGGTCTCGCCTGTTAAAACCATTTCAGTTGCGAGACTGGAGTTGTGCGCGGCCCTTCTGCTGTCTCAGTTGCTCCGCAAGGTTCAAGACACAGTTTTGCCCCACTACCCCATTAATAAATTATACGCATTTTCCGACTCCAAGGTAGTGCTCGCTTGGATTTATTCTTCTCCTCACCGCTGGCAGACTTTTGTCGCCAACCGCGTTAGTAAATTGATTGAACTTGTTCCCGCTACTTGTTTCAATCACGTCGCGGGTTATCATACTCGTCTTCAGGAAGAACTCTCCATAGATCATATTGACTGGAAGTTTATTCCACCAGCATCACCACATTTCGGTGGATGTTGGGCAAGCATGGTCAAAGTAATTAAAACGCATCTCTTCAAAGTTATAGGTCAACAGATCCTCTCTTACGAAGAGCCTTTAACTGTCCTTGCACAAGTCGAGGCACTGATCAACTCGCGTCCGCTTCCAACTCAGTGAGATCTAGCCTGAAGTTGGACCTACCTCTTAGTTTAAGTATTTAGTTAGTAGTTTTCGCTATTATTGCGTTTGTAGTTTTCGCTAAAGTTAATTTAGATTAATTTTATTGTTATATCGCTGTCTTAGCCTATTGATGGGTTATGCGGTAGTACACCCAACATAGCTAAGTTCAGTTCTATTTTTTTTAAAGGCAACCCTTTAGGGCCGGGGGGATATGGTAGCGCCATCTACCTTCCTATCCATAACTAATCGCATCAACATCAATCGTTCCACGTTCTAGTGCGTGCGATATCATATTTCCGTCCCGCTCTATCCCACTCCCTGGAAGAGGCACTGCCTTCCGCCTGATTCGTCGCCGCGATCGTCGACGCGAGTGAACAGTCGAGAACATTCCGCACACTGAGAACGCCGTCTCGATACCGTACCGCGCCGCACCGTTGTATGTGATTTATTACCGCTTCCACCAAGGAAAACCCGCTCGCGAATGGTGAATTGAAGTGAAAACAAGCAGCTGCATCACGAAACCACCAGGAGACTGCCCTACGGAAACGAAGAAGGTTGTATAAGGTAGGTGCCCTCCATCCTTGAAATATCCTATACCCACTCAATCACCCCTCATCCTGTAACCATCTCCTAGGCGGCGAAGAACCGCTATCCTCTCTATACAGTCCATTCCCTTCTCCAAGTCGCCTAGAACCCTACCCTACGGTTTCGGTGTAACGCCGAACATCCCAAGAAATTAGACTCAACTGGTGAGAAAAAATGGAGGCTAGTTATAGATTACAGAAAATTAAATAATGTCATAGAAAACGATAAATTCCCATTGCCAAATATAACCGAAATTTTAGATTCGCTATCCGGATGCATCTATTTTAGTCATTTATAGTACGAGATCCCACGACAAATTAGTGCACTCATCGAGTTTTTGCTTAAAACCAAATGTTTAAGTATATTTATGATTAGGAGAATACATATCTACTAGGTTGCCTATTAAAATTTGGCCGCAAGTATGTTTAATTAAGTGATTGTTAATTGATTTTTGGAAGATACTTTCGTTCATTCGTTTTATAAGCAAAATATCGTCTACATCACAGCTATACATATAAAGATTCTGAAAAACCACGGTTGCCATTGTTCACCTGGCCGCACCTCCTCGCAGCCAGGTGTAACCAGATATGATTTCGATACATTTTTACGTTCATAACGTTTATTTATGATTTGTATATCAAATGAAAACTATTTTTTTTCTGATTCTGATGATATATGGTTGCCTAATTAAATCCAGCCGCAAATAAGGGTTGCCGGCTGTTGAAGATTGTAAATATTTAAGGTAGAGTGAAAGAGAGTTATACGCGTAACATAATGTGTCAGACAGCTCCTGAGAATAAGGAATATACATAGAAACCGCATAAAAACAGCAGTTATACCCAATATATTTACTTTGACTTATGAATTCTTTCTAGTGTTAGAGTAAGATATTATAATATATACAAAAGACGTTTCGAATTTTCGTCGGTTCGCACTAAATTTGATAATATAGGAATTTAAACTTTCGTGGTCATTTAAACTTGTTTTAAATTGTCTTTCGGGATATATACCACGTACCTTTGTTTGGAGTAACCGATATTTCGGCACTGTTGCAAGCGCCATGTTCACGAATGTACTGAACATTACATTATAATTTGCTAAATTAGAATATCGTTAAAATTTGAAATAAATCATCAGATCTGGTTTACTCAGAATAAATATTGAAAGAATGATGATAATTCCTCAATCAAGTAAATTAAGGAATATATATCAAATATAAATAACAACAAAATAATTTGAACGTAGGAAAGAGTCATAATAATGTTATTGATGACATACATCCGTTCAAAAAATAGATCTGCATTTATGTAAGCAACTACAGAAGCAAATAAACAAATTGTGGTTCTTAGCTGAGTCAAGCAGACCTTGAAGTTCAGTATCTTCAATGTCTGCTTGCTTCTACGTACAGTATAGTTAATTTGACTGGCAATAAAAAAATAAACCGTTAGATTATTTCTCCCATGACCAAACCTCACACGTGCACTGAAATGCTTTTTATATTTTACTTAACATTATAACATGAATAAAGCAAACGATATTTATTGTAACACCGGTAACCACTCCAAGCAGTGACAAAGTCTGTGAAAATATCATTTTAACGCATCGGTTTTCAAATTTACTGCATGAATCTCTGGGTATTAGAAGCATGGCTTGCTATAATGAAGGAAAACATCATGGCAAAATTCCATGGCTTAGTAGTTGTTTGCGGCAGATAGTTTTACAAAAAAATATTTATAAACGAAAAAAAATTGAGGATACTCTATCGTGAAACAATATTTTTATTGATATATTGTAGTATAGCTTATACATCACAATAAACTACCTTTTTATGCGATAAGTAAGACCCGCGGTGTACTGAAGCTAGTCTTTAAAATTTAAGTATCGATAAATTTATAACGTTACTATGTTAATACGTCACAATCTTTATACGAATAATTATTAAAATGTCTATGATCGAAGACCGAAGTCTCAAAGTTTTAAATGAAGTTCTATTACATTTTAACGGATAATGGGTGGCCATATGGCCACCTATGTCAGATTATTAGTGACGGTCTTGGGGTCGTATGCCTCCATCTAATAGTTATATAATCTAAGGGTTGACTAGTTGATTGCTAGTTGACTAGCATTTGACGCATGCGCAATGACTTAAAAGCTTCGAAGAGCTGTCAATCGTTCTCGTCTGACAAATGATGTCACGCATAGGGTGAAGTTCCCCAGTGGCGGACACCTAAGGTTTTTAGGAAATAAAATAAAAACTAATCGATTTTAAACTTTCGCGATTTGTATACATCATACAAAATAAATTAGCGGGTCTTAATCGCGTACAACTTACTTATTTAAGGTATAAATACCTATTTGGTTCCGACGTTTCACTCGTCTTGCACCGAGCGAAGAGACTGAACCAGATAGGTATTTATACCTTAAATAAGTTAGTTGTACGCGATTAACACCCGCTAATTTATTTTGTATAAAATAAAAACTATTTTAAGAAATGTAAGTTTAATTAATTTTGAATTTGTTGACTTAACAAATTATGAAATCTTAATCTATCAACAAAAATACGATTTCTGTATAAATATAACAAGGAACATTAATTAAGTTTAGATAAAGAAAAATGTTATTGTAAAAACTGGCACCTAGTACCGGGCACACAATTAGTTTACAGACTAGCGCCGGACATCTGCAAAACATCCGCCATTGATCCTGTATATCTCGACGACGTCTCCACATTCAAGAACTTCTGCAAAAGCTTCAAAAGCGCACCCTTGGCATCTGGAGCACTGTAACCATGTGTCTTCATCATAATTCGTCGTGACACGTGTTTTTCTATGTTGAATATTTGAGATAGTGACATCTTTTTGTTAGCTTACCTCCACTTTTCCCATAAACTTTCATAAGTTTGGTTTGTCTACATTTTTAATTTATTGTTCTTTTTGTACTTGATGCCCATTTCTTTCCTTTTTCCTGAGATAACATGATTTTGTCTCTTCAGCTACAATTCTACACGACGGTGACGACGTTAAAATTTCATTTATTTCACTTTCTCACACATTTTATTTGTCAAGTTGCTAATCTGTTCATCGTGAAAGAAGGTAATTTTAACAATTTTAGAATATCTGACCAACTGCTAAAAAAAACTAGTCGACGTCTTCATACTGCTGGTTCCGATATTTGATCACTAGACAGGTTTTCATGGCAGGGTGTGTGTTACTTTTTTTTCATATTCACACAACACTATCTAGTCCCAAACTAAGCAGAGCTTGTACTATGGGTACTAGATAATGGATAAACATACATATAAGCATACTTTTTTTGTAAATACATACATATTATACATACAAACACCCAGACCAAGACAAACATCCATCTTCATTCACACAAATGTTTGACTTGAGCGGGAGTCGAACCCGCGACCTTCGACGTAGCAGTCGCTCACACTCCCGCTACGCCAACCGGCATATTTTACGAATCCCGATGGCACACTATATTCAGTGACATATTAAAATAAATCATAATATATAACCTTATATAGAATAATTACTTAATAGAGTAACGTGACGCAATGCTTTGCCGCTATAAACAGCAAAATGCTGCCGCTGTGCCCAGTCGCAGCACTGGAAAACCGCGTTATGTGATCCTGTATTGATATGTTATCCCGCACCTCTTCCACATATTTTTAAATTGTTGCTCACGATTTAAAAATATGTGGAAGATTACTTGTCCAGATAGTGTAGTGTTCGGCGCTAGGTGCCATCCGGCGTTACGGGAATTCCCCCTATAACTCTCTTTCATTCTACTTTAAATATTTACAATCTTCAACAGCCGGCAACCCTTATTTGCGGCTGGATTTAATTAGGCAACCGTATATAATCAGAATCAGAAAAAAAATAGCTTTCATTTGATTATATAAATCATAAATAAACGTTATGAACGTAAAAATGTATCGAAATCATACCTGGTTACACCTGGCTGCGAGGAGGTGCGGCCAGATGAACAATGGCAACCGTGGTTTTTCAGAATCTTTATATGTATAGCCGTGATGTAGACGATATTTTACTTACAAAACGAATGAACGAAAGTATCTTCCAAAAATCAATTAACAATCATTTAATTAAACATACTTGCGGCCAAATTTTAATAGGCAACCTAGTATATATGTATTCTCCTAATCATAAATATACTTAAAAATTTGGTTTTAAGCAAAAACTCGATGAGTGCACTAATTTGTCGCGGGATCTTAGACTATTAGATCTTCACCAAGCTTTTTATAATGTAGAACTAGACCCGAATAGTAGAAAATATACAGCTTTCTGTTCCGGATCACTCCAAATGACTAGGATGCCCATGGGTCTCAAGACCAGTCCTAGTTCATTTTCCAGAATGATGACCATAGCAATGGCAGGTCTTAATTATGAAAAATGTCTGGTCTATCAAGATGATCTAGTAGTATATGGAAATTCACTATCAAACCATAATAAAAATTTAATTTCAATTTTTGAACGATTACGTCAGGTAAATCTAAAGTTAAATGCAGCAAAATGTGTATTTTTAAAGAAGGAAATGTTATATTTGGGTCATATTATTTCTGATAACGGTGTTCTCCCAGATCCTGAGAAAATTAATATTATAAATAGCTACCCAGTTCCTAAAACAGTCGAGGAGGTTAAACGGTTTGTGGCGTTTGTAAACTACTACAGAAAATTTATCAAAAATTTTGCAGATGTAGCCTATCCTCTAAATAACCTATGTAGAAAGAATGTCACTTTTATATGGGATAAGGAATGTCAGTCTAGTTTTGAAAAATTGAAGCAAAGTTTAATATCTTCTCCAATATTACAATATCCCGATTTTTCTGATGAAAATATGTTCATCCTACAAACTGATGCATCGGGATATGCGTTAGCTGCCGTATTGTCTAACAAAGACGGGCGACCAGTTGCTTATGCTAGCCGTAGTCTAAACAAAGCCGAGAGAAACTATCCCACTATAGAAAAGGAGTTACTTGCTATAGTGTGGGGAGTTAAGCATTTTCGACCGTACTTATATGGCCGTAAGTTTAAAATATACACGGATCACAAGCCATTAATATATTTATTTAATTTAAGAGATCCGTCAAGTAGGTTATTGAAGTTTAGATTGATTCTGGATGAGTACGATTATGAAGTTTATTATGTGCCAGGGAAATGCAATGCGGCTGCAGACGCATTGTCAAGGGTATGTTTGTCTCCGAAAGAACTGAAAGAGATGCACGAATGTGTTATAAATGTGATGACGAGAGGACAAAAAAGGAAATTATTAGGAAGCGATTCTTCGGATGATATGGTTATCTCTGACGATTGGTCTGATCAGCCAAAAGTCGTGGAAACCCATAGTAAGCCGAAAGAATCTGTTGAAATGAAGTATATTACAATGCCTAACTGGAATAAAATTATGTCACAAGTTAGTAGTGATAACGTACGATTAAGTAGTAGAGGTACATTTTATTACGTGCCGTCTCAATTTACATTGTTTACAAACCCGACAGCCCGATCGCAATTGACGCCAGCCGCATTTGTGAGGGAGCTCGGAGAATATTGTGCACAAAATAATATAGATGAGATATATTTTATTAAAAATGATACTAATAATGTATTTATTGCCAAGTTGGTGGCGGAAATTAAAAATAATATAAATTGGTCTAGACCGAGATTATGTGTTTTAAAAGATGTGAAAAGGATAGTTGATAAAGACGATATAAGAGTTATTATTAATGACTTTCACCTATTACCTACGAGTGGCCACGCGGGTATTAGGCGAATGTTAAATACAATTAAGAAATATTATTTTTGGCCCAATATGGAGCGAGACATAATTAATTTTGTTAAGAAATGTCATAAGTGTCAGACACAAAAACATTCTACTTATACAAAAGAGCCGATGGTCGTGACTACTACAGCACATACAGCGTTTGAAAAAATATACCTAGATATCGTAGGACCGTATACATAATTATTCTTATATATTAAGTATGCAGTGCGAATTATCAAAATATATAATAACATGTCCACTTGTTTCGAAAAGTACCAATGAAGTTGCAAAAGCTTTAGTTGAAAATTTAATTCTTAAGCATGGAGTCCCTACTAGCATAGCGACGGACAGAGGAACCGAATTCATCAGTACAACAATGTCAGAGGTTTGTAAGTTATTAAATATTAATAAATTAAGTTTCACATCCTACCATCATGAGAGTATTGGTGCGTTGGAGAATACTCACAAACATTTAGGAGCATTTCTAAGGATACAGTCCAATAATTATCCCGAAACTTGGAGCACATGGTTACCCTACTGGTGCTTCTCGTATAACACGTCGGTACATAGCTCTACTAATTATACTCCATTTGAATTGGTATATGGAAAGAAATGTAATTTGCCTAGCAACCTTTCAACATCCATTGAACCACTTTACAATCATGACAGTTATCCTCTGGAGTTAAGATTTAGACTACAGGTTACGCAAAATGAAGCTCGTAAAAGATTGATTAAACAAAAAATAAATCGAAAAGAGCATTATGACTCGAAAATTAACCCAATTATATACAAACCAAATGATCAGGTATTATTAAAAGAGGAAACAGGTAATAAATTTAGCCCTGTTTACTCAGGTCCATGTGTAGTAGTTAGAGACTTATCGCCTAATGTAGAAATAATTAAGAAAGGAAAAATTGATTTGATTCATAAAAACAGAACTAAGCTGTACTGTTCCTAGTTAATAATGTAATTAGACTATGTTTATAGTGTATACTTACTATATTATAATAACAAAATAATACCTACATTATTCATGTATGCTTGAGTAAATATAACTATGAATTATACAATCGATTAATCATTCTATTAAACTTATATATATGTAATAAATTAATATTATAACCTTAGTTATTAAGAAATATATTGTCAATGATACAATTAAAATACTTTTAGCTATAGCTTGTTGTGGTGTAAAATGCGCGAAGCGGGAGTGCCTGATGCCATAACAAGTATGTTTCAGTATTGGTACGGTCATCAAACCAATCAAGTTAGATGGGCCAATGAGTTGTCTGAGGAGTACAGGTTGGAATGCGGGGTGAGACAGGGGGGGTTGACCTCGCCAGCGCTTTTCAACCTGTACATAAATCAGCTGATTGTGGAGCTCAGCAGTACGTATGTCGGATGTTCTATAGACGGTCTTTGTGTCAATAGTATTAGCTACGCGGACGACATGGTGCTGCTGAGTCCCTCAGTCAATGCACTCAGAAGGTTGTTGGCAGTCTGTGAGGCCTATGCAGAAGCACATGGACTTGTGTACAATGTGCAAAAAAGTAAGTTACTGGTGTTCAGAGTAAAGCACAAAAAACCAGCGTACGTTCCACCGGTCATGATCAAAGGTGTATCCCTTGAGAGGGTGCTAGATTTTAAATACCTGGGGCACATCGTTACTGAGACTGAAAGATGACTCAGATATGGAAAGAGAACGGAGGGCGTTGGCTGTCCGATGCAATATGTTGGCCCGCAGGTTTGCACGTTGTACACCAAAAGTGAAAATAACATTATTCAAGGCATTTTGCCAATCGCTGTACACGTGCACCCTGTGGGTTCGGTATACGCAAAGGGCATACAACGCCCTCAAAGTTCAGTATAATAATGCTTTCAGGATGTTGTTGGGGCTCCCGCGTTACTGCAGCGCATCAGGAATGTTTGCCGACGCACATATTGATGGTTTTAATGCCATCATAAGAAAACGAGCAGCATCCATGATGCGCAGAGTGCGTGGGAGCGTCAACAGCATTTTGAGGGTCATTAGTGATAAGCCGTGTTGCGCCACCTTGGCACACTGGGTGCATGTACATGTGAATGTACCCGGTGTGTCAATTGAGCGCAAAAGATATTTAAATTAAATCCCTGGTATCTTTTTACTAACATAGTTTATTAAGGTTTGTTATTACTAACAATTATGGACCACGGTCTGAAATAAAGTATTTTTATTTTATTTTATTTTTTTTATAAGTAAAAGTAATGATTTATGAATATATAAATGTACCAAAAAGAAAATGTTAATCAATGTAAACTTATGTCTTTACTTGAAATAATTAAATGTTTATTCAATTAATATAAATAAGGATGTTTGTAAAAAAAATATTACTTATTCTTATCATTTTTTTTATGTGGGAGATGTAGCGTAGTCATAAGTTTATATGTACTCATTAGCCCTAAAAACTATATATATTTGGTTACTATTGAATAAACAGTGAGTATGATGTCGTAATTGTTGCGTTTCATTACTCTCATCCGTACAAACTCTTTCAAATTGCGATCACGAGTACCTCAAACGAGGCACCTCATGAGTGAGGGACACATCTCTATAACAATTGTTACTGTGTTGAATAAGAATGAGGTCCCATGCGCAGATTCGATAATAATGATATTAACCTTTAAATAGACAGGCAGGCCATCTGAGTGAGGCTCGAGAATAGATCCGTGGCAAGCCTTTCTATGAGAAACAGAGCCATTAGTTTTGATATACGCCAAAGCAACTGGAATTCTCTGTCGTTCAACGTAAAAGGGTCACAGAGATTCTTAATTCGCTTTCTTTGCACTTTTCTCGCGTGGCACTCTTCATATAAGGTTATTAAATAATTATAATAAGGGTCTGCCATTTTGTTTGTTGTTTTAAAGAAATATTTTTAGTTGCTCGTGTAGTTCTCGTCGTATGAAAGCATGACGACTTATATTACTATTTTAGTTGTCAATGACTCATAATCATTTACTACATTATTGATTTAAAGGTGACGTTCGGCGCCGAGTCCTGTCATACGCTCTGTGTAATTAGTAAACAAAAAAAATACTTTAAGTGGATATACACCATATATTTTGCCATATAAAGTTTAACAATCATTGGAGGAATAGGCGCTAGTGTGATCCTGTGATACCGCGAAGTGTTATAATCAAAAACTTAATTTTAAACTAATTGCTATATACAAAGTACTTTAAACTACCCTTAACCAACATACAATTTTAATGAAATCATATTTACAAACAATTGCTATAGTGAATTATATATACAGTGCGTTCGGTACTTATAATATCGGACTTCTACACTTGCGGCGATAAAAATAAACACTTTAAATAAACAAAATCCCACATATCTACATTTCTATACAATAACACCATCTAGAAAAACTACCCCGAACTACTAACAAAGCCCACTAAGCGTTGCTATTGATTATGGCTAAGTGCGCGGCTTGTGGTCGCTTTCTAAAGCCGATAGAGGGGGTTAGGTGCTGCGGTTCGAAGTGTGGTGAGGCACATTATCATCGCGCTTGTGTGGGTTTTCCTGCAAAGTCGGTTGTGGCACCCGATTGGCGTTGCCCCGAGTGCAGGAAAAATATTGCACGGGACAACAAGGCTGAGACACCGGTCAGATCTGCATGCTGCCAGGCTAGTCTCGCGTGCACCTCCAACGACATCGTTACACCAGGCAGTTCGACGCACACGGATGATCTCGAAGATGCTAAGAATAGCAGCAGTATGGCAGGGGCGGGTAACTCGCGGGAGTCGTCCCCAAACATCCGCCCTGAGTACCATGCTATTATGAGCGAGTTAAGGGCTGTCCGTGAGGAACTCAGCTGCTTTAGGCGACACATGGAGGACGAACTAGCGACACTGCGGGGCTCGGTCCTCACATATAACGAGCGAGTGGAGAGCCTCGAAAAGAGATTAGAGACCGTGGAACAGCGTACACACTCGTCTCTGAGAAAGTTGATAACGCCATAGACGAGCTGCGTCAGCAACTTAATGACCGTGAGCAGGATCTATTAGCCAACGATATAGAACTTAACAACTTGCCGGAGGCTAACTCAGAAAACCCGGTTCATGTCGTCATGGCTATAGCGAAGAAGCTGGGTGTCAGCATGGAGGTACGCGACATTGTCAGCGCGGAGCGGGCTGGCCGACGACAACTTAATGCGGGGAGTGCAGAGGGGCCCACGGAGCTGCGGCCACGCTCTATTGTCGTACGCCTGGCCAGGCACGACCTTCGTGACGAGCTGCTGAAAAATGCTCGAGTGAGACGCGGAGCAACCATGGCGGACTTGGATATGGCGGGACCGGCGAAGCGCTTCTACATCCATGAGCGCCTTACTAGAGCTAATCGCCAGTTGTTTCGTCGAGCCAGGGAAGCTACAGACCGCGCAGCTTGGAGGTTCGTGTGGACCAAACGGGGGCGTATACTTGCTTGCCGCAAGCCAGGGGACCCAACCAAACATATACGGTCTGAAACAGACATACAAACTGTCTTTATACCAACAAATATGTCCCCAAAAACTGTTCTCTAATGTAACTAATTATAAGAGGTTTGGCTTCATTGTTACTATACATTTTGTCAAAATCTTATCGCATATCTTCTTCTCAATGGAACTTGTGTGTCTCGTCAGTAGCTATTATTTCCAACAAAATGCTTTCTATATATATAGAAAGAATCTTATATTTTCACTCAATCATATACATCACTTTATAATATATTCACCTCTGTCTTTCTTAATGCTATACTATCTAACACAAAACTTACTCTAGTTACACATATCTAAAACTTATTTATATTATTTACATAATCTATTTTGTAATTTATTTACATGTGCCTACTACTACCTATAATTCAAACACAGCTAAAATATATTTTATTTATACACTATACATAAAATACATTGATCCATACACACAAAATGAAAAATAGCAAGTGTTTAAAGTTTGGTTTGTTCAATGCTGGCTCTCTAGCAACCAACCAAGATGAAACGATGAACGATGGGCAACGTCGTTGCCCATCTTTCCTGAGGATGCCTCGTGCAGAGGCGAAACACGTGTCGAGGAATAGTCGGCGCATACAGCGGGATACTGCAAGTCAGGTATCATCCTGGAACCCATACCATTCCTATATCCCTTATCCTTTTAGAGGAGTTCGATATTGTCAACCTTTTTCTATTGCAATAGTTGGGGTGGTCAATTCGAGGGTGCGTGGTGGGTTCCTCTTTCCTTCCATTAGGTTACAATGGAGTTCCGCCAAGTAACGCCTGATTCAATCAACTACAACCAAGATGAATTTTTAATCTCTATGGACTGGCATGCCGTTGACATACTAGCGGTTAATGAGACATGGCTACGACCGGGTGAAGACGGACGCGCTCCCTGTGTGCCAGGCTACAGGCTCAAGCATATTCCAAGGCCAAGTAGCATAAAGTCTGGACGAGGCGGAGGTGTAGCTTTCTACATCAGGACAGGCACTAATGCGCGAGTGAAACCCCATCCCGAACAGCCTGACATTGAGCAGTTGTGGCTGTCTACAACAGTAAATGGACAGAAATTGCTTGTTGGTACGGCATACCGTCCACCCTGGTTCAACTTTGACAGGTTCTTTGAGGGACTAACAGAGAGTATTAGCTCATTGGCCCCATATGATAATGTAATACTTTTAGGAGATTTCAACATAAATATGTTAGATAATAGTAACTCTAAAACAAGAGCTCTTAATGAGTTTCTATGTACTTTTAATCTTAGACAGGTTGTGTCAACAGCAACACATTATGTGGGAGACAGCAGTACACTGATAGATGTGATATGTACTGATCTTAGCGTACAAAACATAGTAGTGGACTCTAATAGTGACCTTGGACATCACTCATTTGTTACTTGCGAGTCACTTTAAAAAAAAATCTAAACCTTGCCCAAAGACTATTCTTTACCGCCCTATTAAGGATATACTGGAGGAGTACTTTCTGCTGGATCTAGCCTCAATCCCATGGTCCAGTATCAGCAATATTTGTGATGTCAATTCTATGGTTTCTACTTTTAATCATTGGATCCAGGTTCTGTACGATTTACATGCTCCAACTAAAACACTGGTTGTTAAGACAAGACCCACACCCTGGATTACACCCAATGTTCGACTGTTATTTAAACTAAGAGATGAAGCGAGAGTAAAATTTCATAAGTTAAAGAATGATCATAACAAAAAACAGTATTACTTGGACTTAAAACATCAGGCCACTTTTGCCCTTAACTCTGAAAAAAAATCGTTTTTCACAAAACACATCAACAACAACCTACAGAATCCTAAGCAGCTTTGGAAGAATTTAAAATCTGACATACTACCGGACCACACAGAGACATCCTTACCCAAGATTTTTAATGACCCTGATGCCATAAATGTGTCTTTCTTGGATGTGCCTGGAGAGTGCAAGGTAGATATCTCGCAATTCACCTACCTAGAACATCATAGGTATGGACTTGCCTGCTTTAAATTACAGCCGGTCTCAAGAGAAACTGTGGTACAAATAATAAAAAACATAGGCACAAATGCTCAAGGTACGGATCACATAAGCATTGACATGATCTCCCTAACACTGCCAGCCACTGCGCAGACCATAACAGACATAGTAAACAGGTCTATTGTCACTAACACTTTCCCTGCACTTACTTTTTACTGTTTCTACGGGATATATACCACGTACCTTTGTTTTGAGTAACCGATATTTCGGCACTGTTGCAAGCGCCATGTTCACGGATATACTGAAGTATTGCGGGTGGATGAATGTTATAAACAAGTGAACCGGTCTACCCGCTTCCTTACTCGTTTATTGCGCGCACAACCACTACCACCGTTTTCACTTTCACAATGTACTCGATCGCGACACACTGTACTCACTACGTCGGCTCGTGATTTAAGTTTTTGTGGTTCACGGGTTTTGCATAGACGTACCACTGGATGCCAGGTATTCGACAGTTGAAACCCATCTTCTCTATTGAAGTTTTTATACTTTTTAATTTCAATAGCTTCTTTAACCATTCTAGGTATATAGTGGCGTTCTGTCGACAGCACCTGAGGGTTTTGTAACTCAATCCAATGGTTCGTACCCGAGTCTAGGAGATGTTGAGCTATTGCCGACTTGTGTGGTTCATTGTTTTTGACTGCCCTGATGTGTTCCTTGATACGGCAGGAAATGGTGCGTTTCGTTTGTCCTATATAAGAACTCCCACAGCTGCAGTCAATTTTGTATACACCCGGCTTTTCCAAGGGGAAACTGTCCTTTGGCGTTCTTAGGTATTGTGACAGTTTCTTCAAAAGAGTGAAGATAGTTTTAACAGAAACCTTCTCAAGGATATTAGAGACCTTATCTGTCACTCCTTTGACGTACGGTAAGTACGCTGGTTGTCGTTCTACCTTGTAGTCGAGGTGTTTTTGAGTGTGTCTAGGTGGTTTGACACGTCCGCTGTACCCGTTCTTTCGTAGAACGTCACTTATGTGTGCTAGTTCTTCATTTAAGTGTTCTTCGTCGCACAAGCTGTATGCCCGGTTGGTAAGTGACGTTATAACTGAGTTCAGTTGACGTGGGTGATGATGCGAGTCAGCGTGTAGATAGCGGTCTGTATGCGTTGTTTTTCTGTGTACAGAGTGACTAAGAGAACCGTCAGATCGCACACCAACCATCACGTCAAGAAACGCCATTCTTCTGTCCCTTTCTATTTCATACGTGAAGCACATTTTAGCGTGGATACTATTTAAATGCGCCAAATACTGTTGTACTACCTCTTCATCGCCTTCCAATATACAAAAAATGTCGTCCACGTACCGTTTCCAAATCTTCACACTAGATGGAGCAGTAGCAATGGCTTGGTTTTCAAAATGTTCCATCCATAGGTTGGCTACCACTGGAGCTACCGGGCTGCCCATTGCTACGCCATCGATTTGTAGGTAATATTCACCTCTGTATATGAAATAATTCGTGGTCAGGCAATGTAAGGTACGTGGTATATATCCCGTAGAAACAGTAAAAAGTAATTATAGTGACCACGATAGTTTAATTTCCCTGCACTGTCGCGCTGCGCAGTGGTGAGGCCCATTCCCAAGACCAGTAGCCCACAGTCTGTAAAGGATCTGCGCCCAATCAGTGTACTGCCATGTCTGTCCAAAGTACTGGAGAGAGTAGTTTATACCAAGGTAATGCCATTTCTAGAGGACAACAACATCCTCCCTGACTTACAGTCAGGTTTCCGGAGGAAAAGAGGAACTACTACAGCATTATGTGACGTAGTGGGAAACATACTTGAGGCTCGTGATAGGGGGGAGGGCACACTTTTAGTTACGTTGGACTACTCCAGGGCATTCGACTCCATTGATCCGACCTTGCTTCTCTCGAAACTCTCATATTATGGATTTTCGGTGGAAACGATGAAATGGTTTGATAGCTACCTGTCAAACAGAACTCAAGTTGTGGATATTCATGGCAGTATAAGACTTTCGGAGCCGCGTATTGTTAATAGAGGAGTGCCACAGGGATCAATTCTTGGGCCTCTTTTGTACTTAATTTATAGTGCTAATGTAGTGCAGTCCTTCATACACTGTAAATACCACATATATGCTGATGACCTGCAGATGTATCTCTCTTTCGGACCTAACACAGTATCGTCGGCTGTCCAGAAGTTGAACGAAGACCTTCAAAGAGTCACTGAATGGTCAAAGCAAAAAGCTCTTACCCTAAACCCTCTTACCCTATTTATGGTGCTAGGTAGCAAACAACAAATCAAGCATATACTCTCTGCTAATCCTGAAATACTGGTGATGAACAAGGCAATTCAGAGAGTGGATAGTGTCTGCAATCTGGGATTAAATATGGACCCTGAGCAGCGTTTTGAGGCCCACATAGGCAAGATTGCAAGTAACTGTTTTTACAGGCTTAGAATACTCTATAATATCAGAAAATTTCTCAGTATAGGTACCTGTCAGGAAGCAGCTTGTGGATAGTTTAGTATAGTCCAGGTTGAACTACTGTGATGCTGTCTATGGGCCATGTCTGCTGTCACGAACTGCTCGGCTTATACAACGTAAACAAAATGCTTGTGCAAGATTTTGTATAAATATACCCAAGCGCAGCCATGTCACTCCATACCTAAATGAACACAACATTCTCAACATGACTGCCAGAAGAAAGTTACATCTGGCATCTTTACTTTTGGGAGTTATACAAACCAAAACACCTAGGTACTTGTATGACACACTATGCTGGAGAGATACCCAGTCGAAGTATATGGTGAGGCTAGTCAGTAATCCGCTATCCATGCCCAAGCACAGGACTGCTGCTTTCAGAGGTAGCTTCAAATATGCTACAACACACTGCTGGAATGATCTTCCCCCACCAATCCGCAGCCTAAAATCCAAAAATAGCTTTGTCTCATATTTAAAGAAATATTTGCTAGAAGCACAAAAAGAAAACAACACATAACTTTTTAATTTATATACCTACATAATTATAGAATTACTTTATTACTCATATTATTATCTTTATATCAATTTATTACAATTATCAATATATTTTACTTATCTATAAATACAGGCAATTTTAATTTGCATCACTTTCTATTACTTTTATGTTTTATCACTTTCATACCTACTCACCTTCTGGATATGGCCGACGGGTATTGGTTCAGATCCAGAGCTCCAGACAGTGTTGCTGCAGCATAGCTTCCAAGATTGGGCAGTTTACTGACATGTTACTGGCAAAATCCTATTATCACACCACGGATTGCCTTCCGGTCCTACGACAGAACAGGTAATTTGTCATTATCTGCAAACTTTCACTTTATTTAAGTTTATTTATAATTTCTTATATTTTTACACAATAACTTACCATTTGCTAGCTATGTATTTGGTCAAAATTTGGAGTCGCCGCAATGTCAAATAACATTAGCGACAGTACATTCTTTATTCATTCTTCTAATGGTAGGTACATTCCCTCCACCACCTCATGGTCCCACCACCCGTATGGGTATATGGACCGAATCATGGGAGAGACGCGCGGTACTTGCTGTATGCTCTTTCCCGCGCGCCCGTTGCAGGCTCCCTACAAATTTCGTCCCTTTGCCACTCTCCCCATTCAGGGGCGGCTCTACTATGCAGCAGCCATTCTCAGGCAGCGCAAAGGCTGAATGATGGTCGAGTGGTTCTCTCGCAATTCGCCGTTGCATAATCGAATAAACGAGACGAAACTGTGTGCATAAGCGAGATGCATTACTGGCCAAACCAATATTCGAAAACCGGTAGCGTTACTGAAAAACAGCATGCTATATTGTTTACGCCAAATGCAAGTTTTTATTATTTTAATTAGGTTTTCCTGTTTATGTTGTAAGTCTGATATCTGTGATCGTCACCTGGGGTTACCACCTAAGATCAGGGTTGATTTATGGTCTTCGCCATAATCAACATAAGCCTGAGTGGTAACCTCGTTTTTATAGCATACCTGCTTGTTATTTTGTAGTGTCTGTGTTTATGTAATTATTTAACTGTTGTGTATGTTATAAAAATAAATGCATTTTCTTCTTCTTCTTCTTCTATGCGAGTAGGCTAGGCGCTGTAATTACAGCTGTCGTCACATTGACGGTTCGGTCGTCAGCCTGGGTCGTTTCCTTCTCCTCGAGGCTTCTCCTCGTCCTGTGCCAGTTATGCGCGAAGTCTCTCAACCGCCGGAAGTTCGCCTCGGAGTTCACAAGCTCGGCGTAGAACGGAGGGCCCTCAGGACTGATAATCCCATCCATCATCTTCCGTCTAATGTCCTCATAAAGGGGGCACCGCCACAAAATGTGGTCCAAGCATTCGTCCTCTTCGCCGCAATAGCACACGCTTTCCTCACACAGCTTCATATCACACAATCTCTTCCTAAAACATCCGTGACCAGTCAGAATTTGCGAGACTTGATAGTCCGGCTCGACCCAAGTATACTTGAGCCGAGCCGCCACGTCCGGGAAGAACCGATAGAGCTCCCTACCCTTCTCCTCACCTTCCCATCTCTGTTGCCATGCGGCAACAGCCTCCTGCGAAATTTGTCTGCATTCGGCCCTAAAGTCGTCCCCGGCTAGGTGTCGGCAATCATCGATCCTGCCTGCCCGGCTTACCTTGAGGTCGGCTGGTAGCACTCCCGCTAAGACGGGGAGAGCCGCGGTGCTAACTGACCTATAGGCCTTCGTTAACAAAATCAGCGCAGGTCTTTGCGTCCTCAACAACACGCTTCTGACCATGAACGTGGTCGTTCGTCTCCACCAACACCCCGCGGCGTACGTCAGTATCGCGGCATAGGTGCCGCGATATAGGACCTTGAGGGCCCTATAACGCACACCCCAGGAGGAGGCGGATATTCGCGACATCTTTCCGAATGCTGCTGCGGCACGTTCCCCTATGGACTCTGCATGTTCCCTGAAGGATATGCTTGAGCCGATTACTACACCCAGCACCCTTGTCGACTGTACGCTTTTGACTTAGGTCCCATTGAGTCTGATGGTCGGCGGGCGGCCAGGCATCTTCCCCTTCAATGTCATAGAATATGACTTTGAGGGGGAGAAGCCCAGCCGGTTCCGCTGGCCCCACTGGCTAATGAGGTCCATGGCGCATGAGGCTGAGGCCTCGAAACCGGCGCGAGATTTAGACTCAATGAGGATCGTAACATCATCGGCGTACGCGACCAGTTGAACCCCGTCTGGGTATGGCAACCGAAACAAATCGTCCATGAGTAGGTTCCACAGAGAGGGTCCCAAGACTGAGCCCTGCGGGCAGCCCATGGTCAGTGGCTTCCACACAACCCCACTGCCGACGAAGAGACCAGCCCGGCGGTTGGTGAAATAGCCGACCAACATCCGGTAGATGTTGGGCGGGCACCCGCCTTGCTTCGCCTTCAGCAGGATCATGGGCCACCACGCGTTGTCGAAGGCGCCTGAGATGTCCAGGAACAATGCCTGAACGTATTTGGCCTGGCTGGGGCCACTATGTCCTGAAGGGACTGTAGTGCCGATAACGTAGAGCGACCCCGAGAGAAACCGTGCTGGCAGGTCGAGATGTTGCGCAAGATGGAAGGTGCGCATTTGAGCATGACCCGTTCCAAGATCTTACCTAGGACCGAAAGGAGCGTGATAGGGCGATACGCTTTAGGATCGGTCATCGGTTTGCCGTTGCCTTTCGGCAGGACAATGAGCCGGCCGTCCTTCCACGTATCTGGAAAAGTGCCCTCCTCAACGCAAAGTCCGAGAATACGCGTTAGCTCGGTGGAAGCTACGAGCCACACATGTTTTACCATGCGGGCGGTGATCCCATCGATGCCGGGTGCCGTGTTGGGTAGGTCCCTGACTATAGTGCTCATCACACTCAATGATGGGGGGGGGGCGCGTCGCGACCCGAGGGTGCGCAGGCAGCCAGTAGGCGCACCTTACGGTGGTATGCGCTATCCCCGCTGGGGTTGTCGTCTGGGCAGAGTGCCTTGACCAAGACCCCCATGGCGGTCCGCGCGTCCCCGGCAAACCCTTCCGAGAACTTGGTGCCGTTGATGACGTTGGGGGGCGGTCTCGCCCGCCCACTAGCCACCCGGTAGGCCAGTCCCCAGGGGTCCTGGTTACCGTCGGCAGCAAGTCCCCGAAAGAAGTCGGTCTGCGCCTTCCCCATCAGGGCCCTGTAACTATTGCGGCGCTCATGAAAATTCTTGCGCGCAATCTCTTCAAAGACCCCCATGCCTCTCTTCCTAGCTGTCTGCCATACTTTTCTCGCTTTGTTCGCTTTCTTACGCGCGGTCTCCAGAGCAGGAGACCACCACTCGTATCCCTTGACTCTCTTACCATTCTTGCATTCACCCAAACACTCAGTCGCTGTCCTCACAATCATGTCTGTAAAGACCTTACGTATCACATTTGCAGGCTTCCTCCAGTCAATCCGTCCCACACGTTCATGGAACACAGTCTGAAAGCGTCCCCAGTCCACGCCGCGCTCGCGGAACCTCCTCGGCTCCCCCAGCGGTTCCGCGGCTGCAGCTGTAGACCGTGTGCCACATACCTCGTAGGTCATTAATCGGTGATCGCTGGAACTTTCATGGTCATGTACCTTCCAGTTGGTTATAGTGACGCCTCTTGTTGTCAGCGTGAGGTCGATGTTCGATTCACCGTTGACCGTGGAGAAGGTGTGCGGTTGGTCCTCCGTGTTATTGATAGTGAGGCCACGGCCAACGATGAAATCCTCCATTTGACGCCGTCGGTAGTTAACGTCACTACCTCTTCCCTGGAAGTTTCGCGGGCTACAATGCCACATTGGCGAGTGCGCATTGGTGTCAGCGCCTATCAGCACTGAGCACTGAGACAGCGCAGGGTGTCCAGTACCATGTGTAGGTGATGTAGATGTGTGGCGATGTCATCCGAGTACTGAAAGTAGGCGCTGACAAGATACAGCGGCGTGTCCGGCGTTGATTTCCTATGTGGGCTAAGTTCTAGGTGGCACACGGTGCAGTGGCTGTTGCTCAAGTGTGTTAGTAGGGCGCACGGAATGTCGCGCTGCATGAGCAGTAGTCCGGCCTTTGCGTGTTCTTCTCCGGCGTGTATCCAGATGCGACCGGCGGCGGTGGTGAGACGAGGCATGGTGTGCGGTTCTTGAACAAGAACCGCATCCAGCCCCATCCCCGTCGCTATGGAGGGCAGCTCTGCTGTTGCCACCGCCGATCCTTGCAGATTTAGCTGTCCGATTTTAACGGCCATAGTCGGTCGACGCTAGCTTGCGACCCTCGGCGTGTTTCCTAGCTGGGCAGTCGCGGGCGTTCGTCTTATGATCGGCTCCTTTGCGCCCCAGTTTCTTACATGTCGCGCATGTTGATTGCTTGGCCTGACATTCCGTGCTCTTATGCCCGTCCTCCCCGCAGTTCCCGCATGTCATGGTCTTCGCCCTGTAGTACTTCTCGGGGTGTCCGTACATCTGACATCGGCGACAACAGGTTACATCGATGTGGTCGTTGATTTCGACCACGTCCCATCCAATGTATACTCGCCCACGTTCTATTAGCTGTTCCCTCAGTGTAGGTGCGCACTCGCACACCCACATCTTGCGATTGCTGCGGCGAGTCCTATTAAATAGGGGCCTGATTTTCTTGGTAACCTCTTCTAGGCTTAGCTCGCGAAGGTTTTGTTCGTGCAGGTGGGCGAGGATCTCATTAGGTTTTAAGTCCGCGTCTACTCCCGAAAGGGAGATAAGTGGTTGACGCTCTCTGGGCTCTGCAACTCGGAGGGTCGCCGGAACCGACGCCCTCAGCAAACGCGCGTCTTCTTCTGACGGGGTCTCAACGATGAGCCCCGCTCCCCCCATCTTTCGCACGCCGTGCACCCGGAATCCCTGCGCTGCAGGGTCTACGCTAGCCCGTAGCACCTTCTTGGTTTCCTCGGCTGTGCGTATGGTCTCTCGTTGGTCTTCTGCGGGGAAGACAGCCACTGCTGGACCCAGGCGTGTTGGCAATGGCACCGCCTCAGTGTTCCTGCCCATCTTTAGCGCGCCTGCGTAACTTACTTGAGCCGGTCCGGTGTGAAGTACGGTGTGCTGTTGTGGGTGCAACGCCGGCACTTGTGCAGCGCGTTCCTCCGCAACGGCAGCGCGTTGTTCCGCGGCCGCGAGTCTCGTAACGAGATGCAGCACCACCGAGCTGACGTTGTTCACGTAGAACCCGATGGCGGCAATTTCGTCTTTATTCAATTTGCTTGTCTTTGAACGTACGGCCTCCATGATCCCGCCGGTCGACTCCGTCGCAAGCTCGACGAGGTCGGCTGCAGTGGCGGAGGATGCGGGCACTGGAGTTACTGGAGTTGTCGGAGGTGCCATGGTGGTAATTTGTTCGGTTACTAGAGGCTCGGCTTGAGTCGTCGTCTGCTTTCGAGCAGGCGCCACTTTGCGTCTCGTCTGGTCCGGCATCTCGGGTGGCGAGGTCAGTAAGCACTTGCCGCCAACCTGTGGCGGCGCCTGCGCTGCGGGCTGCGTCTGCATTGGCGAGGCAAACGGCGTGCTGAATGCTCCTGGCGGCGTGCGCAGCAATGAGTTGCGCGGGTTAAATGCCGCTGAGGCTTCGCCCGCGGGCGCAGGCCCAGGGCCTGCGCGCCGCTGGCGTTCAGCGTCCTCCTCCCCCATGACCTTATACCTATTAATTAGCTACTTAACACTACTGCCAAGCACTAATATTCTACAGCTTAAAACTATAGACTATAAACTAAAGCGTGCGCCCAAGGGTTATCAAGGTGTAAGTCGATACTGGTGAGGTTTCTACACCTTGGGTGCACGTAGTACTCACGGTACCGGAACCTCCGAGTGTGTGGTGCAGGCACGCAGAGCGCACGGGTACGGTACCCGGCGTACGCAAGCTGTCCTTGCACTGCACTTAGTTCACAACACTAGCACAAAACAACTTTATCAACTAAAGCTAAGGGTGTCTATATCGCAAAGCGTCACTATCGCGGGTTACTTAAGGCCTTGCCACACGGCACAATTTTACCACAAATTTTCAATCGAATTGGCTTTGCCCGTCTACACGACACAATCAAATCACTGATTTGCATTCCGTCCACCCGATTGGTTAAAATCTGGTGGTACCGCCCACCCGATGAACTTGAGTTGGACGACTGGCGTCTACACGTCACGATTTCATCAAGTGATTTAGTCAAGTTGGACGTAAGATTGTGCCGTGTGGCAAGGCCTTTAGTCCAGTACTGCTGCGTGTAACCGAACGCAAATGTCACAAACTTCAAAAACGTCACTGACAGCTGTCAGATGACATGTGACGCTTGACATCGGCTGTCAACCGCCACGCGGTTGCAGAAAATTTTCTGCAAGTCACTTGTATCTGCACTAAAAAGCACTGTGTCACTATCACTGAAGTGCCTGAAGGCACTGAAGCGCTATAATAGCGTCTTAGGTGTCGTTCGTGTATTATATACGCGTCCAAATCGCAGAAATATACAACGAACACAACAACCACTTGCACACACTGTTTAACGAGTTTAAAACCGCCGAAAAACTAGGCTTTTCGCGACGGAAAGCCGTGAAAATCACTGCACTTGTTCACTCGAGCACTGCGAACACGTTCCCGAAGGAATTATAGCAAAATTCCCACTGCGACCGAAATTATAAATTTTCGATACGGAGCTCGCGCTAAACACGTCCGTTCGACACGAATGCCGACGATCGAGTCAATGGGTAGGTACATTACAGTAGGTAAATTGCTCAACATGACAAGCGCCAGAAATTAATGATTATCATAAAAGGGCATAAGTAGGTGACCATGACTTTTCAAAAGTCGCTAAACAAAGTTATGGTAAAAAAAGCATAACACCACGTCACCAGTCATTCGGCCAGTACGGCCAGTGACGTCCGAGAACTAAATAAAGGAGGTCGTTACATTTGATAAACTAATGTGATTAATTATATTATTATTAAAGTATTATGAAGTAAATAATTTTATATAATACTATAGTCTTTTAAGCTAATACAATATTTTATAGATGATTAATAATTGCAACCGCAATGGTCTACATTCGATACAAAGTGATAATTATTTAATTAAGTAGAAATATGATTTTACATTCAAGGGTAAACAGTTTTACAAAGAATTGAATTAAAACAGAATTTGTGTGAATTTTGAAAATGAGTCTTATACCAAGAGTTTGTTTTCAAACAAACCACGAGTTTTGCACGCGATCGTCACGGAAGTTTCCTGCATGTGAAATAAATTATACAAGTATTTTTATCTAGTGAAACATGTCAAAATAATAGTAGTTTCATTCATCAATTAATGTTAAAACTTTATTTAACATTTTTTTATCGTCAATTTATTGATAATAAGTATTCTACTTGACAGCAAAACACTATTACGTCACTATATCATATTTCATACAAAACCCTTGACAAAGGTCGTTTTTGACATTTCATTAAAGTGCTTGATTTGACTAGTTGGAAACAACCCTATTTCCATAGATTTTCTTAAAGCTCCCTTATCGGATAGTAGCGATCGATAGAGGGCGCGTTAGAGAAATGTATGTTATGTAAAATTGTTCCCGTCGACTAGCCTATCATCACCGTGTAAATTTCGTACTAGACCCTCCGATTGGGTTCTAATTCAATCGTAACTATAAAAATCATAAACTAAGTCGACGGTATGAATTTGAACGGAATCTGCGCGATTTTTGAAAATAAGTCTTATTGCTTTACGAATAAGATTACAATTCAATCGATCTAAAAAATCTATAATTACGTCGATGGTTTAAATTCAAACTGATGATTCTAAATGTTTTCGGATATTATAACGATCAGCAATTTTTGACAAAATGGTGTTCAGTGACCTTTGACAAGTAGTGTTCAGTTAGTTTTGAACTTTAATGATGTTCATTCAATACTGGCGCCCTTCTTGTTGAGCGATTTATGGGTGATATAATGTTCATTGATTTTGAAAATCTGAATGTGGTCCTCGACTTTTGATGCTGACTGTACATATAGCACACTGACGCTTAGTTTTAAACTGTATTATATTCGAAAGATTCTAAATTGGACACTACCACAGAATAATTAATAGTACTAACGTACAGAAGCTTCACTTTTCAAACCAATTTATTGAAATTACGACTCTTGGTACTAAGCAATAAAGTTCAATTCAGCTCGCATAAGCACTCAGTGCCTAATGCGATATTAACCTAACAGTTCCCGTTCTTTTCTAACACATAACGCTGTCGCTGTCTGGCGCGGAGTGGCGCGCTAGGGTTGTCGACTTGGCGCTGCTACTATATTTATTCATCGTCTATCTACCTACTTGACCACGTACCTAATAATAAATAATTATCCTATAAGTATCCTATCCCACTATTGGAGCTAGTAGAACAAAAGCACAAAAATTCTGGTCGTTTACATTTTTACTATACAAATTCTTAGTTATTTCCTAAACGCGTGGACCGATTTACATGATTCAAACAGATAAAATGGTTTTTGAACTAAATCTTTAATTTGACACCATAATCGTTGAGATATCTCAACAAACAAAAAATCAAATTTTCAAGTTGCTCTCGTAATATAAATAAAATCAAATTTTCAAGTCGCTTTCGACACACAGTTAATAAAGCAATACTTTGCATTAGACTTGTGATGATACATTTTTGTTGTTAAAGGCGTTTAAGTATATAATTTGAACAGTGTATGAACACGGCGCGTGAGAATACGGAGCGGTCGCACTCGTTGCGTGACGACTAATGTGAGAGGCGCGCGGCAACCTACTAAATCCAACCACGTCGACGTGGTCGGCCGAGGTACTTGTAAGTTTGTACCTAAAATGCGAAGTGCGCCCGGCCTGACACTACACACTCGACATCCTTGTGTAAATCTGTTTAATATATCGTTTCTACACGCACACGCTTTAACACATTGATGTATATTTTAGTTTGTACATAAAGTTTTGAACAGACACTCTTGCGCCGACGCCACTAAAATGGATTGCGCAGAATACCAGTGTTGCGGCTTAGTAACCGTAACATATACTGAGCGTAGTCCAAATTTTGGCACTGATGTGACACACACTTCCGTTATTTTTTAAAAATTTAATTCAATAATAAATACGTACATTTTTAGGATTATTATCACTGCCCACTTACATCATTTGCAACTTTGTGTTTGTTATTGTTTGGCCGCTTCTGTCGACCAATGGAAGCAGACGGCTCTCAATTGGTCAGCCGGGAAGCGTGGTGTTGCCAGTGGGCAGGAGTAGCAATCTTCCATTTAAAATGAATAATTTAGTCATAGGTTTGTTTTATTTTGTATTATTTTATGTTTTTTATTATTTGTTCTTTTATCTTTATTTTGTTATTTTATACATAGGGTTCCCACCAAGAACTTAGGGTCCCAAGCCAACCTCACCTGCAAGTGGTGCACCTGCCGATCAACGGACGAGGCTCTGGCAAACAAAATATCCCAATAAGCGGCAATAGGCTCGCCACCTATTACGTGGGATCAAAACACTGGCGAAAAGTGGGCGTTTAATATGCCTCTGCCTACCCCTTCGGGGAAACAGGCGTGAGTCTATGTATGTATGTATGTATGTTATTTTATTTTTGGTGTGTGCCATTTGTGGCAAAATAAATATTTCTTTTCTTTTTCTTTTTCTAATCGAGTAATATTGGGCCGTCATGTTAGGATTCGTCGAGAGAAATACCACAGATAAGTAAAAACGACTATTATAGCTACATTTGACAGAACGAGTCGAATCGTGTGTGTAACCATGTTAGAGTCAGCGAGTTAATAGAGATAATCGTCATAAACACGAGTAAACGTGTAGAGAAAATTTTCTCGTGGTGCGTATGCTGGACGGGCAGGTAAAACAAACACTGTCGCTGACTGTTTGTCTAGACCACCAGGTAATGAAGCAACGCTTCAAGCATGTCATGAGACGTTTGTACTGTGACCGTTGACATGCCCTTACGTAGTACTACACAGAATAATTAGTACTTACGTACAGAAGCATCACTTCTCAAACCAATTAATTGAAATTGCGACTCTTGCCACTAGGCAACAAAGTACAATTCAGCTCGAATAAGAACTCCGTGCCTACCGCGATATTAACCTAACCGTTGCCGCTCTCTTCTAACACATAACGCTGTCGCTGTCTGGCGCGGAGTGGCGCGCTAGCTGTCGCGCTAGGGTTGTCGGCTTGCCGCTGCTACTATAATATTTATTCATCGTCTATCTACCTACTTGACCACGTACCTATTGATAAATAATTATCCTATAAGTATCCTATCCCACTATCTGAGCTCGTAAAACAAAAACCACAAAGATTCTGGTAGTTTACATTTTCACTATACTAATTATGTAATACGGATGAATCCAATCCATACATTTATGAAATTACATCTAACTTCCCTAATCAAAATGAATTTACCCTATTAGAGAGAACATTACATTCATTCCTCAAATACGAAATAGACAACAAAACCTACTATTTTATCTTTACCAAAGTAAATCATTTTGATACTTGTTCATATGAAGACATCTATAAATGCCTAAAATCTCTTAGAAATGAACTATTAATTACGCTATCAGGACAAGACAACGCTGAAGTAGCCATATCCGATTTCAATAATCCTTATATCCGATTTCAATAATCCTTTTGATACTCACCAATATATTAAACTGTATAACATAATACTATATTTATGCCACAACTCTGAAATAACTGTACATGTCTATAAAAACATTATTTACCCGTCTCTCAGCGAAATACAGAAAATCTTAAAAGAAAATCACGACATTCCAATAGCCGGTCACCTAGGCTCTTCTAGAATGCTTAAACGCATTCAAGAGAAGTACTACTGGAGAAATATGCGTTCAGACGTAGAAAACTACGTTAAGAAATGTCCACAATGCCAGACTAACAAAGCGCTTAGACAAACCAATCGCGCTCCTATGCAGATCACATCTCTTTCCACTAGACCTTTTGAACGCGTAGCCCTTGACATAGTAGGTCCATTGCCCGAAGCCGGTAACGATAAATATAAATACATCCTCACGCTTCAAGATGACCTAACTAAATTCTCAGCAGCCTATCCTATTTGCAATACCACGGCTGAGGAAACCTCCGAATGTCTAGTCCATTTCATCACACTATTTGGTATCCCCAAAACTATTTTAACCGACCAAGGCACAAATTTTACCGCCGAACTCTTCAAACAGACCTGTAACCTTCTTAAAATCAAACAATTATTGTCCACCCCATATCACCCTCAGACTCAAGGCGCCCTTGAGAGGAGCCATTCCACTCTGAAGGAATACCTTAAGTCGTATGTAGCAGTGAGCAACAGAATAACTGGCATCGCTTCGTGTATACAGCCATGCTCGCATACAATTCAGCCATCCTCTCCACCACTCACTACTCTCCCTACGAACTCCTATTCGGACATAAACCATTTATACCCGATTCCATCTATGACGAAGTCCCAGGAGCTACCTATCCTGAATATGTCCGACTCCTTCAAAATAGGCTTGAATTCTCTAGAAGAAAAGCAATGGAACACATTCAGAAATCAAAAGAGACCTCGAAATCCTATTATGACACACACTCTCGACCAGTGAAATACAAAGTAGGAGACCTAGTATACCTAAAAAACCATTTACGCCTGAGAAAAGCTCTCTCACCCATATGGAAAGGCCCTTACAAAATAGTTAAAATCCATGGAAATAATACAGCGTCTATCTTAATAAAAAGACGTCACGTTAAACACCATTTCGACGAATTCAAACTAGCCACTACTACGACAACTGGATAATATCTTAGTATAAATAATAATTTGCACTTACTTCCATTCCAGACTTGGATTCATATATTCTACCACGGCATCCAATAATCCAGAATATATCCAGCCAGCATCAAACAACGTCGGTATATATTTTGATCCCATTGGTTCTGTAAAAATCACTGATGACACACTTGATGTAATCATCCCAATAGACATTTCATTTGTTCAACCACATTTAGAAAATATTAATAATATATTAGGAACTTCCAAATTCCTATGTAAACAAAGTAATGCTTTTTACGAAAGTGAATGTCATCATATATTCCAAACACTATCGTCTCGTTACTCTGATATTGTCAGAGATTTTGATTCAATTTCCTATCTTATATCTAAAAACGTTAAAAGAGCAGCTTGGTTTGGTGGTATCGGCAACATAATCAAACAACTATTTGGTAACATGGATGAAAATGACGCTGTAAAGTTCAGCGACGCCATTCAAATAATAGAAAAAGATCAAACTAAACTAGCAACTTTAACGAAAGACAACATGATAGTCACGATGTCAACATTATCATCTTTCAAAGACACAATTGATAAAATCAATGCAAATGAACAAAAGCTCAATTTTGCCATCGAAACCTTAAATGAGAATGTCGCTAACTTAACAATAGTCTCTGATAAATTATATATAAAATCTAAAATATCGGAATTGTCGAATATCTTAGAAAGCAATCTATTAATAATATCTTTTAAGTTAGAAGATATTGTAAATGCTATCATGTTCAGCAAATCGAATATTTTGTACCCCTCTATTATTACTCCTAAACAACTATTTTCTGACCTTGTAAATAATTATAGATTTCTTCCTAGCTCTAAGCAACTACCCATCCCGTTAGTCCTAGATAACATGCATGTATTAGAAAAAGTGTCCGATGTTTCATGCTATTACACGAATAACAAAATCATATTTGTTCTACAAATACCATCAGTAAATACTAAAGAATTTGATCTGTATTACATCTTACCCTATCCTGTGAATCTTAAAACTGTGAACAATACATTGTATTCTAGTATTATATCCTCTACTAAATATTTAGGCATAACCAAAGACAAGTCATCCTATTTTAAATTAGAAACACTATCAAATTGTAAAGTTATGAATACACAATACTATGTTTGTGAAATACCTAATGTCTATACGAAACTGAAATAATTTCAAAAGCTTTAACTTCTGTTCCACCAACCTGTAAAACAGAATTCATTAATGGTAACTTTGAAACTTTCCATAAATTGCACAATAATCAATGGATTTATGTTATTAGCCAAGAATCCAAAATAATTATAGAATGTCCAAATAATGACAATAGAATCATTTATATCCGGTACTGGTATACTGACATTACCCGATCAATGTATAGCATACTGTAAAGATAATAAACTAATACCTAGACGCCATATCGAAATTAATGCAAAACCAGTAGTATTGCACTTCGAATTAATTAACGATACCTGTTGTAGTCCAGTAACATATTTAAAAGACAGCATTAAAGCTCCTTTTGTAGATTTAAAGAACATAGATAACCTGGATTCTCGCCTTACCAATTATGATAAAACAACTGAACAAATTAAAATTAATCTTGATAAGATAATTGAAAAACCTCACATAGTTCTGTATGGTAATTTATATTCTTATACCACCATTGTATTAATTTTAATTATAGTATTAACCATATTATATAAGCTGTTTAAATATTATAAGTTAGTTAAGGCACAGAAATGTAATCCCGATCCAGAAGAACCTATAGAAATGTCATCCTCAGATCCCGACGTTGATGTTCCAGCTCCTAAACTCCGCAGAACCTAACCTGACTAACTCCTATTTTTCATCGTCAACTTACCTTTCACCCGTAGGTAAGTTTCCTCTTATCCGGGGGGCTGTTACATCCCTAGATTGTACCCCTTTCTGCCTACTCAGTACCTAACCTGATGATCGTGCATCTCCATCTATTTGCCTCTAGCCATGCATCACTCTCCCAGTCAGTCGCCTCCCAACCTTCTCGTCGCGCACTCCCTCTCTCGTAAATCACTCGCATATTGTAAAACTTAAAGTTAATCTTTCTTAGAAATACATATATTTTACGCGTGTGAATTTTGTTTCTTTTTTAAAAAGTCTCTCCAAAAGTGAGTTCTAACAGTACGCAGCGGTTCCCTCGGCCGGAATTCCCTGGTAAACAAACTGGTACAATAGTTTCCGACCGCGGGTGAAGAATGACATTCTTCAGGCAGTACACTTTTCCTGAAGTTGCACCTTCCATGAAGACTTCTGCCGAGTCACACTTCAAGACTCCCTGGTTAACATCGATCTCGCAGCGATACTTCCGCATGAAGTCTAGGCCTAAGATGCAGTCGTCCACTATATCGGCCACGATAACTTTGTGACGGTAAACTTTGTTGCCTAGCTTCAGATCCACCTCCATTTCACCTCGGACGGTTATGTGCTGACCGGTAGCTGTTCTCAGATTCACACATTCATTGTTCCTGAAGCAGCCCCGAAGAACCCGTCTTGCCAGATGGAAACCGACAAGTGTCCGAGAAGCACGAGTCTAATGTCAGCTTGCATGGTGTTCTGTTAATTTCGCCTTCGATGTTCAGGCTGTTCCCGTCACATGATTGCGAGATCGAGATACTTGGGGCTCTTCCATTACCAGCCAGCACCCGCCCCGCAGTCCTGGCTTCTACTCGTTTCCCTGCTCTCGCTGCCTGGCAGGCACATCAGGCGACCCCTTTGGTGGAGACAGGGTGTCACCAGGCTGCCTACGCTTTGGGCAGCTCAAGCGGATATGGCCTCTTTCTCCGCAGTTGTAGCACTGAGGTGACGACACAACTTCCCTGATGCGGTGACCTCGATCGTCGCGTCGCACTGCTTCCACCTCCAGAGCGTGGGCTAAAGCGTCCTTGAGGTCCTTGAAATGTCCAAGCCTCACTGCTGCTCTTACCTCCAGGTCCCGGATCCCATCCGTAAACGCCTGTACGAGGTTCCCGTCAATAAGCGCAGGCGACGACTGGTATGCCTTCCTGACCAGCTTTTCCACCTCTAGAGCCCACTGCTGTAGAGTTTCTCCGGTGCGTTGTGTCCTGTCCTTCAGCTGAGCACGATAAACGTGTTCAAGGTGCGCGTCCCCGTATCTCGCCTCCAGCGCCTCCAGAAGCTTTTCGTAGGTGACGTCTTGCCCGAGTGCCTCCAACACTGTCAAGGCCCGGTCGCGAAGGCCCAAGGTTAGGGCGGTTAAGGCCTGTTCATTGGTCCACCCATTCGATCGCATCACAGCCTCGAACTGTATATTGTATGCAGACCATGATGACGAGCCATCAAATGGTGGAACCTTAAATCTACGAGGTGAGGGCGCTACAGCCGCTGGTGTTACTTCGAGCCCACGCAATTTCTTCTCCACTTCAGCACACAGGTCTCGTGGTGGTCATATACACGCTTCTCTATAGAGGCGACGCGAGTCTCAAGCTTGTCGTGCACGAGCATCTCTACGTCGCTGATACGGGCCTCGTGCTGCTGAAGTTTAAAACATCAGGCCACTTTTGCCCTTAACTCAGAAAAACAAGCATTTTTCACAAAATACATCAATAACAACTTTCATAATCCAAAACAGCTATGGAAGAATTTAAAAGCCGACATACTACCGGACCACTCAGAAAGATCCCTACCCAAAACTTTTGACGACCCTGATGTAATAAATATAGGTTTTTTGGATGTACCTGGAGAGTGCAAGGTAGACATCTCACAGCTGTCGAACATCACAGGCATGGACTAGCCACCTTTAAATTACAGCCAGTGTCAAGAGAAACTATTGTGCAAATTATGAAAACTGTAGGCACAAACGCTCAAGGGATTGATCATATTAGTATGGACATGATCTCCCTAACACTGCCAGCCACTGCGCAGACCATAACAGACATAGTTAACAGGTCCATTCTCACTAACACCTTCCCTGTATTGTGGCGCTGTGCAGTGGTGCGGCCCATCCCAAAGACCAGCAGTCCACAGTCTGTGAGAGATCTGCGCCCTATCAGTATACTGCCATGTCTATCCAAGGTACTGGAGAGAGTAGTATACATTCAAGTAATGTCATATCTAGAGGACAATAACATCCTCCCCGACTTACAGTCGGGTTTCCGTAAGAGAAGGGGTACTACTACCGCATTGTGTGATGTTGTTGGCAATATACTGGAGGCTCGGGATAGGGGGGAGGGTACAATATTGGTCATGTTGGACTACTCCAGGGCTTTCGACTCGATTGACCGGACCTTGCTGCTTTCGAAGCTCTCTTTCTATGGATTTTCAGAGGAGACAGTGAAGTGGTTTGACAGCTACCTGTCAAACAGAACCCAAATTGTGGAGATTCATGGCAGTATGAGGGCTTCGGAGCCTCGTCTTGTTGATAGGGGGAGTGTCGCAGGGATCAATACTTGGGCCTCTTTTATATTTAATTTACAGTGCTGATGTGGTACAGTCCCTCACACACTGTAAATACCACATATATGCGGATGACCTGCAGGTGTATCTGTCCTTTAAACCGAACACATTATTGTCAGCTTTCCAGAAGATTAATGAGGACCTGCAAAGGGTCACTACCTACATGGTCTGAGCAAAACTCTCTCACCCGAAAACCCCTAAAATCAAAATATATGGTGCTGGGTAGCAAACATCAAGTAAGGAATATAGTCTCTAATAATCCAGAAATACTGATCCTGAACAATGCAATACAGAAGGCAGATACTGTTTGCAATCTTGGATTAACCATGGACCCTGAACTGCGCTTTGAGGCCCACATGTCTGCTATCTCGTACTGCTCGGCTAACACAACGCATACAAAATGCTTGTGCAAGATTCTGTCTACATATACCCAAACGCAGCCATGTCTCGCCTTTCCTTAATGAACACAATATTCTGAACATGAGCACCAGAAGAAACTTACACTTGGCATCTTTACTGTTTGGAGTTATACAAACCAAAACACCGAGATACTTGTATGACAAGTTATGCTGGAGAGATGCGCAGTCAAAGTATATGGTGAGATTAGTCAGTAATCCACTGTCCATGCCTAAACACAGAACCACTGCCTTCAGAGGTAGCTTCAAATATGCCGCAAAACACTGCTGGAATAATCTTCCACCGCCAATCCGCAGTCTAAAATCCAAAAAGAGCTTTGTTATGTATCTAAAGAGATATTTACTAGAAACACAAAAAGCTTCACATACCTAACTTTACAATTTATATACATAATTAGAACACTTTGATATATATATATATATATATATATATATATATATATATATATATATATATATATATATATATATATATTTATAATACAATTTCATACTATTATCCTATATTATACTTACATATTATCTATAATATATACTGAAAATTTTACATTGTACTATTCTCTATTCATTTTATATCACTTTTACACCTACTTCTAGTATTCAAACTCTTACCTTCTTGGATATGGCCGTCGGGTAATGGATCAGATTCCAAGTTCCACACAGTGTTGTAGTGGCGTGTATGGACATTTTAAATGTCGCACTGAAGGTTGGGCTCTTTTGCTGACAAAATCACATCAACATTTCATAGATTGTCCTCCAGTCCTACGGCAGAACAGATAGATAGTGTATATCAGCACACCCATAATCACTTTTTAAACTCATGATTAACTTTACTTTTAATTTACACAATTTTTTACTTCTACTTACCATTTGCTTATGTATTTTGGTTATAATTTCAACAATGCGGGCGCTTGCGCAGTAGTGCAGTACCTTGTTTATAGCAAGGCGGTATACGTTGGTAGGTACATATAGCACACTGAGGCTTGCTTTAAAATTACTTTATTACACATAAGATTCTGCATTTTGACACCACACTCGATACTTTTTGTTTACATACGTTTAATAAATCGTATCTACTCTCACATACGACACAGCAAAGTATATTCTATTTGTATATTTTAGAAACAGGCACTGGCGCCGACGCCACTAAAATCATAAAATGGATTGCGCAGAATAACAGTGTTGCGGCCATTGCGGTCTAAAAGCCGCAACGTATACTGAGCGTAGTCCAATTTTTGGCACTAATGAGCCACACACTTATGTTTACCACGTATGTTTGTAAAGTTCATTTAAAATAAATTTATAAATTTTCAGATTGTTATCGCTGCTCACTGACACTTATAATAACACAGCTCTGTTGTTATTTTATTTGGCCAATGGTGGCAGACGGCTCCCAATTGGTCAGCCGGGAAGCGTTGTGTTGCCAGTGAGCAGACATAACAATCTGCCATTGTATTATAAATAATTTATTTTGCTTGTTTTTTTTCTTTGCTTTTTTTTTTTATTTCGTTTAAGTATATTGTTATTATTTTTTTTTCTTATTGAACTATGGTTTTATTTTGTACCTATTTTTGCCAAAATGTTTTTAGTGTGTGCCATTTGTGGCAAAATAAATATTTTCTTTTCTTTTTTCTTTAAGTTCCTCCTTGACCGCCTTCTAGTCCTTCCCCACTGCGGCGCTGAAGTCTTTCATGAGCACCAGCTGTTCCTCCAGACGGCGGGCGTGCTCCTCCTTGTCACGCTGCAGCTGTTCCTCTAGGCGGCGCGCGTGCTCCTCTTGACGGTGAGCCTGCTCCTCTTGACGGCGGTCCTGCTCCTCTTGACGGCGGGCCTGCTCCTCCTTGTCGCGCTGTCGCTGTTCTTCCATGCGGCGCGCGTGCTCCTGCATGAACGCCATCAGAGCCACGATGTCGGGCACCGTCATGGAGTGAGCGCTTGCAGGCTCCACTGCAGCCGCGGAGTCGCCTGGTCCACCAGACGATGGAGAAGGAACGTCTCCGAAGCGTCTCTGGTCCAGGTCTTGCTGGCGCTGGTTCCTGGTACGCACTCCGTCAGTTTCTTCCTTCGGCATAACCGGCATAATTTATCCCTTTCTTCTGACACCAATTTGTTACGAGCTGGGGTTCGATGATAAATTATAACTCACTATGCCACTTAAATTGAACTTTATTTATACACAAACACTATACACACTTATTTACACAACTAGTAAAAACACACTTATTTCACACTTAATTCTCAACACTAATAAAAACACCACTAAACACTTCCGAATTACTTCCCTTCGCTTCTTGTTGTCGCGCTGATATTCGATTGTTACTATCCTGACTCACGCGTCTGCCTGATATTTATACCGGCCGGAACACATAACTAGACTTTTCGAGACGACTCACGAAATTTTTGGAAACGTGTAACGTGTTTCTAGATTTGGGTAATTGTTCTATTTACACCAACGCCATCTATTAGAGGATAGATGAAACAGCTTTAAACAACCGATACATCTAATTTCATCTAGTTCTCCCATTCACTGATAGATGGCGTTATTTTCAATTCGTAACAGTACTTTCGACATAATTATCATGACCACCCCAGGCCATTATGGTCCGGATAAAACTTATCGGCGAATGAGTCAGCGGTATTACTGGACTGGGATGAGAAAATATATTGATGGCTATACGAAGAAATGCTTAGAGTGTCAACGATACAAATCTTCAAACCAGAAACCAGCGCGACTACTGCAAACTACCGCGGTAAACCAAAGATTTGAAGTCATATCTTTTGATTTATTTGGACCATTGCCTTCATCCCCAGATGGAAAACATCTTAATTGTGGAAGATGTGGCGACTCGTTGGGTAGAACTGTTTGCCCTACAACAGGCCACCAAAGAGGCCTGCGCTATGACGCTTATCAATGAGATCTTTCTTCGCTATGGACTTCCTCGACGTATGATAAGTGATAACGGACCTCAGTTCGTTAGTGCCATCATGCAACAAGTCGTTTATTCGCTAAACATCAAACATGCGTTCACACCCGTATATCATCCGCAGAACAATCCAGTGGAACGGAAGAACAGGGATCTAAAACCTCAACTAACTATCCTAGTCAAAGAAAGCCATAGAAGCTGGCCAGAACACCTTCCTGGTATTCGATTCACCATGAACACAGCAAGCAGTCTCTCGACTGGATTCACACCGGCCTACTTGACATTCGGGAGGGAACTTAGGACGCCAGATGACACATCTCACGACTTTCGGAAGATCCTGCAATCAGAGAATTTTATACCGGAAATCACACCAAAGTTAATGGAATTAGCTGCTAACTTACAAAAGCATCGAGAAATCCATGAGCAAGCCAAAGAGAGACGCAAGAAATATGCGGTTCAACACCGGCGAGAGAATCCTGGTTACAATCCTGGTGACCTCATACTCGCTACGCTGCATTCTGAGTAATAGCACTAAAGGTGTGAGTAGCAAATTCGTGCCTCGACGTGATGGACCCTATATAATTAAGAAGCAACATGGTCCGTCATCTTATGAACTCGCAGAACCTAAGAAACCTGATGTCTCAATTGGAATATATCACTCTTCTGCTTTGGTATCCTATGTTGGGAATAGTCCTGAGCTGCCAATCCCCGTTCAGCCTATCAGAAAGAGAGGATGCCCTCGGAAACAACAACCTGAATGTGTGAATGAAACGGCACCAGTAAAGAAGCGCGGTAGACCCAAGACAGCCTCTTCGGATCCTGGATCATCGTCGGGACGACTTCAGATCTAGAGGCGGAGACTGTAGCAACTAAACGACGCGCCCCTGCTTCGATACGCTAGACATCACCGAGTGGGCGGAGCGTGGCCCCTCCGTTACGCGCCGGCCGCTATATAAGACCGACGCGCGCGTCTACGGCTCAGATCTGGCGCGTCGCTCATGGCTGAGGCAAATGACCCCACAGCTCGCGGAGCCGCGGTCGCGGCAAAGAAAAAGAGAGGGCGGAGAAACCGCAGGCGAGGGAAAGAAGGCGCGACTGCGCCCGCCGCCGCGGAAGTACCCCCAAAGGACCCACCACCAACCCAGGGCGGCCCAAAGAAACCGAGGAAGCCGAAACGCGACCCGGCGCCTATACATCAAGCACCCCAGCCGTCCGCTCACACGGTCGCCACCCCCGCCGAACCAACTGCGGCCAGGGGCAAGAAGGCGAAGGCCCCACAGAAAAGTGAGGGACCAAGGAGCGGCGGCAACGCAACTGTTCAAGCTGCCATTAAGGTGTTGCACGAGGTGCTCACCGCACTAAGCGCCGGGCGCGACAAGCAGACAATCGTGTCCATTATCCTCAAGGGCCTGGCGGACCTCTTCATGCATGACAATGAATAGGCCCTTGAGGATCATCCACTGGAATGCCCGCAGTCTCCAGAAGAAGGCCGCCCTGCTCCGCCCTCTCCTGCAGGAACAGGACATCGACGTGGCGCTGATAAGTGAGACGCACCTGGGACCTGCAGACCAACTACGATTCCCGGGTTTCCTCATTTATCGGAGGGACGAACTTACGCCGGACGGTACACGCTACCGCGGACTGGCAGTGCTAGTCAGGCGAAGAGTCGTACACCAGCCTCTACCTGTACGAACGCAGAGCACACTGTACACGCTGGGTGTAGAGCTGCACCTAGGCGGTGCACATCTTCACCTCTACGCCGCATACAAGCCGCCCGCAGTGAACATTGACGTCACCGAACTACGGACTATCCTCCAAGCACCTCACCCGGTTGTCATTGCGGGCGACCTCAACTGCAAGCACCCAGCGTGGAACTCGACGACCACCAACGCACCGGGTGTACGACTCTTTAACGATGCCGAAGCACACGGTTACATCGTTGCGGGTCCGGAGGTACCCACACACTACCCGGACACGCAAACCCACATGCCTGACGTCTTGGACATCGTCGTGCACAACGACTCGCGCTGCCAGTTATACCAGGAAGTACTCGACGACGAGCTACAGTCGGACCACCAGCCAGTACTCGTCGTCGCACAGCAACAGCCAACCCGTATCGTCCCTCAAGCGCCACGTCCAAAACCGGACTGGACCAAATTCAGGGACACGATGGAGACCACCACACCGACTCGCCCTATCAGCTCCGCAGCCGACGTCGACGCGCTCGCGTCCGAACTCGCCGGCGCTATTAAGTCCGCCCTTGCCAGCTCCACACCACCCATCAACACCCAGAGGAGGCTACCCCCTCTGCCGGCACACATTTCCAAACTGATAGCTGACAAGCGGCGCCTACGTAGACAGTGGCAAGCTACGCGTTGCCCTACCTTGAAGACGCAACTCAACCGGCTGACGGAGAGAGTGAAGGGCGAGTTGAGAACTCACACCGCCGAGAGCTGGGAGAGACTTATCGAGGACTCTCGCGACGACTGGCCGTCAATCCATCGGCTATGTCGTCGCCTCACGAACACCCCAGCTCCGGTGCGACCGCTACTACACGCCGACGGAACACCGCGCTACAAAGCAGCAGACCGAGCAGCTATTCTAGCCGACCACCTCGAGGGCCAGTTCAGGCCTAACCCGATTGTGGACGCAGAACACGCCACAGCAGTAGAGACACACCTTCGGGAATACTTCGCCACGCCGATAGCTCCCGAGGAGGACCCAATTTTCTTCTCCCCCGGAATGGTGCAGCGCGCCATACGGCAGACCCAGCCCCGGAGGGCTCCTGGGGCGGATGGGATACCAAACGCAGCGCTGCGCAACCTGCCGCACCGTACCGTGGCAGCGTTAGCGCGCCTGTTTACGGGGATCGTCCGCACAGGCGCCTTCCCCGCCTGTTGGAAGGAGGGCCGCATCATCGTGCTGCCCAAACCGGACAAGAACACATTGAAGCCGGAGAGCTATCGGCCGATCACTCTCCTGCCCACGATCTCGAAGGTGTTCGAGAGACTCCTGCTGCGGCATCTCACACCGCACATAACACCCAGACCGGAACAATTCGGGTTCAGGTCTGAACACTCCACGACATTGCAGTTGTCGAGGGTACTGCATCGGATAACGGCGGCGCGCAACAAGCGCGAGCACGCCGTAGCAGTATTCCTCGACATCCAGAAAGCTCGAGTTCGACCGAGTGTGGCACTCCGGTCTGCTGTACAAGCTGACAACGTCCACAGCGCCTCGCCGTGTAGTAAAGGTGGTCTCCTCGTTCCTGCACAACCGGACTTTCCGAGTGGCAGTGGAACAGGAGCTGTCTGACGTCCGCAACATCCTTGCTGGAGTCCCGCAGGGCTCATGCCTCTCGCCTGTGCTTTACACCAGGTTCACCGACGACATCCCCGTCGCCGAGGGCGCCGAGCTGGCGCTCTACGCTGACGACGCGGCGTACATCGCGACCAGCGTCAACGCCGCCCACGCCGCCAAGAAGATGCAGCGCTCCCTCGACCTGCTCCCCCACTGGCTATCGCAGTGGCGACTGTCGGTGAACGTGGGTAAGTCACAGGCAATTCTCATCAGCAGTAAACAGCTCCATCCACTGCCGCTCAAACTCCAGGGTGAGTTCATCCCCTGGACCCGGACGGTGAAGTACCTGGGGGTCACCATCGACCGCGCCCTCTCCATGAGGCCGCACGTCCGCAACGTCGTCGCACAGGTACGCGCTACCAGAGCTCTGTTGCGTCCAGTGCTCTCCTCACACCTACCACTACGAGCGAAGCTGGGTGTGTACAAGTCTTATGTACGCACCCGGCTCACCTACGCCGCGCCCGCTTGGTTCGCCCTCACGAGCGAGTCGAGCCGCATCCGCCTCCGCGCGCAGCAGTCACTGTCGCTGCGCGCCGCCGTACAAGCTCCTCGCTACGTGAGGAACGAAGTCATCCAGCGGGACACCCACATCGAGAGCCTGGACGCCTACATCCGCCGTCTGTCCGTGGGGATGTTTGAGCGAGCCGACGCCTCAGCCTGGGACCATGTCCGGGACCTGGCCCCCTGGCACGCTCGCCCCCCGGACAAGAAGAAACTACCTCGCGACCTCATCGCTACCCCCGACGACGCTGCGGACGAGCCGGTTGCCCCGGGTAACCGCCGTCCACCCCTGACGTAACAACCCTGTTAGTCCTCTGTTGCAGGTGGCCGCCCCTTTCCGCGCGACATCTGCGCGTATCGCTGCATGATACGCACATCATGCGCGCGCGCGGACGACCACCGCAACAGCGCACGCCCAGGAGACACACTCCTGACCACGACGTCGGCGTCTAACCAGACGCCGACACATCACCACCATCCACACCATCCAGACCTCCGCAGGCCGCCCGTAAGTCGCCGTCTGTGTCGCTGGCTTCACGGAGCTGGGCCTCCCTCGGTTCGCCGGGGGTCTCACCCGGCTCGTGTTGACCGCCCGGACGGCGTGAAGATCTAGCGGCCTGCGCGCACGCGCGTACACGCCTACCGGTCTACACCGCCTAAGGGCAACTACTGCCCGCTCCCAAGACCTGCCCTTATTAAAGGGCAGGACAAAGAACCCGCTTGCGGGGGGCTAAACTGCCCCGTACAAGCTACTGCACGCCCCTTACGGGGCGTCGCGATGAACCACGTCTCTCTACGGCTCAGACTACACTGCGTGCTCACCGCCCTAAGCGCCGGGCGTGACAAACAGGCAATCGTCTCCATTATCCTCAAAGGCCTGGCGGACCACGTCATGCACGACAATGGACAATAAGCCTTTGATGATACTCCATTGGAACGCCCGCAACCTCCACAAGAAGGCCGCCCTGCTCCGCCCTCTCCTGCAGGAACAGGACATCGACGTGGCGCTGATAAATGAGACACACCTGGGACCTGCAGACCGACTACGATTCTCGGGTTTCCTCATTTATCGGAGGGACGAACTTACGCCGGACGGTACACGCTACCGCGGACTGGCAGTGCTAGTCAGGCGAAGAGTCGTACACCAGCCCCTACCTGTAAGAACGCAGAGCACACTATACACGCTGAGTGTAGAGCTGCACCTAGGCGGTGCGCACCTCCACCTCTACGCCGCATACAAGCCGCCCGCAATGAACATTGACGTCGCCAAACTGCGGACTATCCTCCAAGCACCTCACCCGGTCGTCATTGCGGGCGACTTCAACTGTAAACACCCAGCGTGGAACTCGACGACCACCAACGCACCGGGTGTACGACTCTTCAACGACGCCGAAGGGGTCCGGAGGTACCTACACATTACCCGGACACGCAAACCCACATGCCTGACGTCCTAGACATCGTCGTGCACAACGACTCGCACTGCCAGTTACACCTCCACCAGGAAGTACTCGACGACGAGCTACAGTCGGATCACCAACCGGTACTCGTCGTCGCTCAACAGCAGCCAACCCGTATCGTCCCTCAAGCGCCACGTCCAAAACCGGACTGGACCACACCGACTCGCCCTATCAGCTCCGCAACGCTCGCGTCCGAACTCGCCGGTGCTATTAAGTCCGGCCTTGGCAGCTCCACACCACCCATCAACACCCAGAGGAGGCTACCCCCTCTGCCAGCACACATCGCAAAGCTGATAGCTGACAAGCGGCGCCTACGTAGGCAGTGGCAGACCACGCGATGCCCTACCTTGAAGACGCAACTCAACCGGCTGACGGAGAGAGTGAAGGGTGCAACCTGCCGCACCGTACCGTGGCAGCGTTGGCGCGCCTGTTTACGGGGATCGTCCGCACAGGCGCCTTCCCCGCCTGTTGGAAGGAGGGCCGCATTATCGTGCTGCCCAAACCGGACAAGAACACGTTGAAGCCGGGGAGCTATCGGCCGATCACTCTCCTACCCACGGTTCGAGAGACTCCTGCTGCGGCACCTCACACCGCACATCACTCCAAGACCGGAACAATTCGGGTTCAGGTCTGAACACTCCACGACACTGCAATTGGCGAGGGTACTGCATCGGATGACGGCGGCGCGCAACAAGCGCGAGCACGCCGTAGCAGTATTCCTCGACATCCAGAAAGCGTTCGACCGAGTGTGGCACTCCGGTCTGCTGTACAAGCTGTCGATGTCCACAGCGTCTCGCCGTGTAGTAAACGTGGTATCCTCTTTCCTTAGCATCCGGACTTTCCGAGTGGCCGTAGAACAGGAGCTGTCTGACGTCCGCACCATCTCTGCTGTAGTCCCGCAGGGCTCATGCCTCTCGCCTGTGCTTTACACCAGGTTCACCGACGACATCCCCGTCGCCGAGGCGCCGAGCTGGCGCTCTACGCCGACTACGCGGCGTACATCTCCACCAGTGTCAACGCCGCCCACGCCGCCAAGAAAATGCAGCGCTCCCTCGACCTGCTTCCCCGCTGGCTATCGCAGTGGCGACTGTCGGTGAACGTGGGTAAGTCACAGGCCATTCTAATCAGCAGCAAGCAGCTCCATCCACTGCCACTCAAACTCCAGGGTGAGTACATCCCCTGGACCCGGACGGTGAAATACCTGGGGATCATCAAGGACCGCTCCTTATCTATGAAGCCGCACGTCCGCAACGTCGTCGCTCAGGTACGCGCAACCAGGGCGCTACTGCGTCCAGTGCTCACGACGTCGACATCTAGCCGGATGTCAACACACACCTCCATCCACACCATCTAGACCATCGCAGGCCGCCCGTAAGTCGCCGTCTGTGTCGCTGGCTTCACGGAGCTGGGCCTCCCTCGGTTCGCCGGGGGTCTCACGTGGCTCGTGTTGACCGCCCGGACGGCGTGAAGATTTGCCGCCGCCGATTGTCCGCCTTAATCGGTCAAACCGCCTTAAGGCAACTACTGCCCGACCCAAGGACCTGCCTTTATTAAAGGGCAGGATACCCAGAACCCGCTAGCAGGGGGCAAAATCTGTCCTGAACTAGCTGCTGCACGCCCTGTACGGGACGTCGCGATGATCTACGTTGTCAGATTCAGTTCCGCCCGAGCAACGGCTAACTAAGGTACGATATAATTCTGACTTTTATATTATTGTGTTTTTACTTATAATGTGTTTCACAATTCTTTATTGCTATTGTGGTGTTATTTAGAGTATTGTCAATATAGACAACGTATAGTTAATGTAATAATATAGCTTAGCAATTGTATAATTGATATTGTGGGTGGTTCTGTCAGTTGTGAGATGTTAAAGTTCAGAACTTGGGGTATCATATAGTATCGAATCGAATTTATGCTGAGAAACAAGCCGTGTCTATTAGATACATCATGTAGTGAATATTTCAGTGGTAAATATTGAATACACATATAGTAAATATATTTGTGGTGAATATTACTAAATCAATTATGCTAATCTATTGTATTAAGGTAATAGTTACTTTTGAAATATTGAACTACCCACAACCTTGCTATCCGATATGTCTTGAATGTACCGCTTTTATAAACGACTAGAGGACGCCAGCAGCTACGCCTGCATTATTTTTTTAATTTACCCGTTTTGGCCGATCCCGTGGGAATTTCGGAAAATCCCTTCTTAGTGCACCCCTACGGTCCCCAAGGAACATACATGCCAAATTTCAGCTTTCTGCGCCAAATAATTTCGGCTGTAGCGTGTCTGTCAGTCAGTCAGTAACGCAAGTATTTTATATATTAAGATAACTATAACTATTAAAAGAATGGACAAGAGTTTTCTTGGCCACGTTCTTTCTCTTGGTTCTATGTCCTTGCTTTGCGAACGTGGCGCTAAATGTAAATATTATTATCTGTGGTAGTACTAACGACTTAATTACGACCATTGCTGTATTTTATGTTAACATACGGTTGGCTTGCTACCACCGTGTCTTACCTATAGCGTAGATATCGAACGGAGGTTTCGGGTTTCATACTCAGGTTAAAAGAAAGCGAATGTTTTTATTTATTTTCTTAGTAAATCATGCGTAGGTGGCTCCCGATCACGAGCCTTGTGATCATATGCTTGCCTACAAATAAATCATCTTGTCTCGGTCTTACCTTATGGACTGTAAAACTGAGCGTACAGGTCAACTTGCACTGTTTCAAGCAAGTGTGTTTGAGTGAAACGTGGTAGTTATTGTTCTAGTACAGTTGTGATATAACAGACTCGCGTCTAAAGTTGTTAAACTAATCGAATCGTACATATTAAGTTCATAATGTAAGACTGTGCTTCAGCTATTGTGATTGACCGTGCTGATTTAATGTGGAACACATTGTACCGTTTATATCTTAAGTAGACGTGTGACCTGCAGTGCTGTTTAGAACTTTAGACGTGTAGTTAGTTGGTTCCAGTGTAGCCGACCGCCCATAGTCGAAAGATATTACTAACGCCATTATTTTACCGAGTGATTACAGCTTAAGAAAAACGTAAGACTTTAACTCTTTATAGTTCAGTTTTATCAAATCACGATGTTTTTGTTACCGTTATTTCAAGTTAAACCATTAAAACTGCGCCTAATTGTGCGCAAATTGATGTTGCTCCTACACATGTCATGTTTTTTTTCAACATGTTAACAGATGGCACTAATAAAAATGTTTGATGTGTTATCTTAATATGGTTAATAGCTGGCATCACTTGTAAAGTTAAATTCAATTAAAATTACCTACTGCGAGTTTCTAAATTCATGTGATTCTCAGGGTACCTATGTTTATTAAATACCCCAATTTATTTGGCCAGTTCCAAGTTATGTTTACGACGTTTAGGAGTGATACAGAAGAGTTTCTAGAAGAAGCTGTTGAACTCGATTATCAGTGTAGAAGCGAGTGATTGAGTTATCATTGTGATGTGTTTCAATAATCAGTTTAAGCGATTTTCGTTTTCATTGTAGGTAGAACCAGGTCAGTGATGATTGTTTGCTTATCTTTATTTCCATTAAGATGGGAACATTGTTAGTTGATGTTGTGATGGGCTTGTAGGACTAGGACCCTAGTTTCTGTTATGCAGATTTGCAGAAACGGAATGAGCCGATAATGGGGCTGCATGCTTAAAACCATGCGCTGTTATTGGTTGGACCAGCTAAATGCTTTATGGTTAGCCTAGTTAACGCTGGTGCTTTTGTGTAAGGCATAGCTTCGGTTAGCCGAGTGGAGAGACCGTAAGACTGCTACGCAGAAGGTTTCCATGCGTGTTAAATTGTTAATTATTGCTTATTTATCGGTGAGGGAAAGCATCGTGGGGGGGGGGGGGGGGGGGGCTGCGTGATTTCTCTATAATGTTCTTGAAATACATTTAAGGTCTGCCAACCCGCACTTGGCCGGTGTGGTGTATTATGGCCTTACCCTTATCATAGTGAGAGGGGGCCCGTGCCCGACAGTGGGGCGATAGATGGGACTGATGATGATAGCTTCGGTTAGTACGCAAATAAGACAAAGCGTAAGTGCAGTTTTATAGTACCAAAAACATTATTCATTGTTTTGAACGAGACAAGTCCATTGCTTGTCGCAGTTGTCGCTAATGATTGGGTTAGGATAAGTATTTCGTAATAAGACTTTCGTACTAAGCTATGACAAAAAAAATGATAACCCTGAAAAGACTGTTTATGTGTGCCTCGTACTATTGGAGAGGTTATGTGTACCTCGTGCAATTGGAGAGGTTATGTGTGCCTCGTGCTATTAGAGAGGTTATGTATGCCTAGTTGAAATTAAGCCAAGTGTGCTTAAGAGAAATTATTGGACCAAGTGTGTTCAATACTGACGGAGCTATTCCTATATAGGTGCGTAAGTAGGTACAAGAATGACTTTGACTTTGAATGCAATCCAAATTTATTATGAATTAGAATGCAGTAGACAGTACTATTTGCGAAATTATAATGTGACTTAGTACGTCACAAGATTCATGATAGCGTATGTATTGTGGCCATGTGTGCCAGTAGTATGTGATAATTATTTGCAATAACAGACCTAAAGTTTTAGTAAATATATTATTATAGCTGTCATATGTCATAAAATACAGTATTTTACACTAAACTCCACACTATAATCTGATATTTGTAGATATTTATGTAATATAATTATTCAGAATATTCAAATGAGAGTTTGATTTTAAACGAATATTGATTTTTAAATATTCGATTTCAGTGTAACTGAACACTGACTAGTAAATTTATTTACTAAAATAACCGTATGAATTTATTTTGAGCATATGGAGCCGGAGGGGCTAGTACTCCAGAAGAGGAACCTCTACCGCTGCACAAACGATCAAACGAAAACAGGAATGGTTCAACCTCCGTAAATGCAGTAGATCCAAGCGTTCAAAAGCACAATCAAAGAGGAACCGTAAAGTCTACATCAACCTCTTCATGTGTAAGCTCTTCATCAGGCATTTCTAGTAACTCCAGAAGGAAGAATTATAGGAAAACTTCCGGCTGGTATACTAAAGAGTTACTCGATCTTTTCAATGTCATTCATAGAGAAAGCCAGGATAAGTCTCGTAGCTTAAATAAAAATCATTTAAACAATGTTTTGCCGGAGTTCGATCCCTCGAGCAAATCTCAAAATGTTGATAGTTGGATTATAAAAGTCAATGAGTGCGCTACAATGTACGAGTGGAACGAGAAGCAGATTTTGCTAAACTATTTTGCTAAACAGAAACTCACTGGTCTCGCTAAAAAGTGGTTTGAAGCCCTTTCAAGCGTAGTCTTTAGTTGGTTAGAGTGGCAAACAAAGCTAAATAAAGCGTTCCCGAATAAGCAAAATTATGGTCGATTTCTAGAAGAAATGTTGGCTCGTACAACAAAGAGTAATGAGTTTGCGTGAATATTTTTATGATAAGTTAATGCTGTTGAACAGATGTGAAATTAGTGGTAAGAAAGCAGTTGATTGTATAATCCATGGCATATACGATAAGTCCGTTAGGAATGGTACTCAAGCGTTAAAAATTGTAACGAGCTGAAGACTTATTGAATTTTAATTGTCGCGAGAAAGGACATATTTTTTATAAATATCTTAAGCCTGTTGTCAGGTGTCCTAAATGTAATAGAGTAGGCCATAGTAATGAAAATTGTAAATTAGAACCTCTAGTTTCGCGCTCAGAAGCTTAGTACTTTATCGAAGCGATATTAAGAAAATTATATTGTCAAAAACCAAAGGCCTTGTAGGAAAGTTGGAGATGACATTAGTTGGAGTAGACTAATTATTCCAAGAGCTGCTGGGGCTGGACATCTAAATATTTCTAAAACAACTGAGTCAATTCAATCTGTCGTCTGGTTCCCTAAATCACGAAGGTACAGTAATATAAAAAAAATACATGTAGTCCTGTATTTAGCGTGTCTACTATAAAGACGAATAATCCAGACAAACGACTGGACTACCTTATTCCATAGAGCAGTTCGTCTAATGGTAGTAGTAGTTCCTCATCGGAAAGCAATATTGATAGTAACCGCAATACTTTTTACAGATAAAGATATATATATATTTATTTGGGGTGCATAGGTTCCCACCAAGAACTTAAGGTCCCAAGCCAACCTCACCTGCAAGTGGTTCACCTGCCGATCAACGGACGAGGCTCTGGCAAACAAAATATCCCGTGCGGCAATGGGCTCGCCACCTATTACGTGGGATCAAAACACTGGCGAAAAGTGGGCGTTTAATATGCCTCTGCGTATATTTATTTGCTAAAATATGTGTAGGCACATAATAAAACATTGTGCAGATGCTTATTATAGATCTTAAATAATAAAAAGAATCAACATGTTTGTCCATACTCGTATATGGTGTACAAATATTACAAAACATTAATAATAGGTAACAATAGGTATAATGTTATTGTGAAAATTATTCAAATAAAAATATGCCATATACAACGTGTTTTTTTTATATCCCATAAATGTAGGGTACGATTGAGACCATATCAAAGAAGCAACTGGCATAATTATGAATTATGTTTCAATCATCTTTTATTTATTTTTTTCATATTCCATACAAAACAATTCGATAAAGCCACAATTATTAATGTAAAACACCCTTACGTGAAATATGACAACGTCGCATTTTCTTAGCTTTAAATATGAATGATATAGGTACATTTATTCATTTTCATAACAATGTAAGTAAGTACATAATATTATTTAGATACCACTAAATACCTATTTAATTAAACATATAAATACTATCCTACGAAATATGTATATACAAAACAAACAAAACGAAAAAAGAAAATAATTTAGAGGGCGTCATAAAAGTCCTCCACATCGCCGTCGACCGGGAGCGTGTCCAGAACGCTGGCAGCATGAATGATTAGTTTGAATAAAAATGAATTACTCGTATTTACCTATCAATGAACCTTGGATACCTAGACACATCGACTGTCTATTTTTTACGGTAAGCAAACAAAATTAGGTAGGTAAACTTAAGATATTTTAGTTTCATCTTATCAGCTTTTAGTGTTTTTAAAGGACGCAACCAAGACAACGCTAGGATGATGGATAGGATAATTTGAAATAAATGAAAACAAACTGGCCTAAATGTTATCACTTCATTGTTATTAAGTTTAAGAAACTTATGAAACATGGGATTTTTGGCAAGTTGATATAACACTGGCCTTGTTTTTATTAACTTTCAAACTAAGCTGATAATTTTACCTGCCTACCTAAATTATGTCAAAATATGCCATCGTTTAAGTTGAAAATTGATTGCGGGGATTTGACAGATTTGGGTAAGTCAATGTGTTGTGTGTGTGTTTTATGGGTTTAGAGTATGATAAATAAAACAAGTCTAGTTAAAGTAATCAATTTAATTCAAATGATTTTCAAAGTGTCCGCCATGGTATTCCAAACACACATTTAGTCTAGTACGAATCTGCCTATTTAAATTTATATTGTTTTGGCGCATTTCATTAGCTGCTTCTTCAATACGACTAAGTAAATGGTCCCTTGATATTTTTTTTTTCATACACCTTACTTTTTAATGTACCCCACACGTAAAAGTCTAGTGGGGTTTGGTCTGGTGATCGCGACAGCCACGCTATAGTCGGGCTTCCACGCCCGATCCAACGTTCTGGGTATCGTTCATTTAGGTATTCCCGTACCTGTGTCCCATAATGGGCAGGCGCGCCATCGTGTTGGATCCACATTGTGCGAATCGTCTCCAGATCCACATCCTCAAAAAAATCTAAGAATATTAGATTTTAGTAAAAACGTTAAATAATTTTCTGAGTTAAGGCGATGCGGGATTTCTATGGGACCTATTAATTTATTATTTAAAATTCCCGCCCACATGTTTACAGAAAACTCATGTTGGTAAGAACTTTCCCACACAGCTTTCGGATTCTCTGTTCACCATTGATGCTAGTTTTTTGAATTAAAAGCCCCAGCGCGCATAAATTGGGCTTCGTCCATCCATAAAATTTTACTTAAAATATTTGGGTCCTGAATTAAAAGTTCATTTATGCGCTGACAAAAGGCTATTCTCGAAAAAATATCGGCGGGTAATAGCTTTGCGATAATGGTAAGGGTGAAGCCCATATCTTTTCCATAATTTCCACACTAAGTTGTGAGAAACTCCAACTATTACACCCACACGTCTCGTAGATAACGTTGGATCTTCAATTATTAGGTTCATGATCCTAATTTCTTGAGCCTGAGTCAAATTCAAGACTTTTTCGTGGGAAGATGATCTTAAACCATTTTCCCGAAATCGTCTATGTATCTGTAACAAATAATACAGGTGCGCTTAAAATGTGACATAGTAACGAGTGGGAACAAATGCAACCGGTGACTTTTTTGCCTATTTGGTTTTGTTTACACCGGCTTCAAATTAAAAACGCAGCATCTCTCCTAGAACAATAATTAAATAGCTTTCGTCACGTCATCACATGCCTATTCAAATCGACATTCGCCTGCACATCGCATACATATTCAACGCGACTGTTGGGCATAAGGGTTCGATTCCCAGGTCGAGCAAAGTGTTATTGGGTTTTGCCATTAAACATTTCTGAGTAGCAGCCATCGAGTCTGGATATGTGTCCAGTTAATGGCAATAGGCTTCCAGTGTCTGATACTAAATTAGTAAGCCACTAGGAGCATAGCAAAATTATTTATTTTATTTATTTATTTATAGTCTCACGCCTGTATCCCCGAAGGGGTAGGCAGAGGTGTAATATTACACCCACATTTCGCCATGAATTTTGAAGGTCCCACGGAATAGGGGGCGAGCCTATTACCGTACCGGGCACATTACAAGACTCCGTGCTGCTACTGAGAATTTCCTTACGGAAAATCCCAATAACACTTTGCCCGACCCGGGAATCGAATCCGAGACCTCCCAATCGCACGCGCACATTTATGCCGCGAGACCAACGAGGCAGTCAACCAAAATTATTTAGTTACTTTTTTTTCGAATCTTTCAATAATATCAACAAGCAAAACCTATTGACTTTGAGGACGGCCTTAGGGTTGAGCTACACCTATCAGCACCGCATCGCACTTTCACTTAGGACCGTCATTTACTAGAGCGAGAAAGAAAGAGGGAACGCTTCAGCATCAGCACGCCACGGAATCGAAATGGCGATCGTGTTTCCTCTCTTTCTCGCTCTAGTAAATGACGGTCCTAAGGGACAGAAAAGGATAGAAGCATAGGAAAGTGCGATGCGGTGCTGATAGGTGTAGCTCAACCCTTATCCGGTCCGAAGAACAAACATTATGCTACATGTAAGACGCTGTGTATTTTGCAACTGTAACACTTCATAAGAAGCTTCTGTAATTATTTTTATTAAAAAAAATTATAATTTCATCCTAATTTTACTGTGTGTGCATAAATAGTAAAATAAATAAATAAATTATTCATTACATTAATTAACTCATGTAAAAAACTTTATTAAACTGGGTTGTTTAATGTAAGTTATTGTTACTAAAAGAGACTATACTAAGGGCTAAAGTGAATAAATAAACTATGTGGACTTACGTTTATGAAAGTTTGATTGTCCGGGACAGTGCGATTTGGAAATCGACGCTGGTATTCCCTCACAGCTTCCATCGAATTTCCATTACAATATTTTATTTTATTATTACTTAGTAGGAAAACTTACAGCTAGACAGTATAATACACAAACTTATAACATAAATAAGGCCAATTAAAAGTTATCACATATACCTAAAAATTAAAAATTTAAGAAAAGCTAACCAACTAACATGCAACACAAATAGGTAAATATACCAATATATGAACAATAGTACATAACAATATTTACAACCTCGAATGTCTACCACCAAAAAAAATCTGACAACAAATATTCTTTAATTTTGATACACTCGTTGTAAACAGATCGATATCCATTCCGGCATGTCACGTTGTACATTCGGCTCGCCCTAACCAAGTATGAGTTCTGCCTGTAGCTTGTACTCACCGCAGGAGTGTGTAGAATGTCCGATCTGCGTATAAATGCAGATGACTAACTAACTCTGCCACATTAATAGAACCATTCATTATGTTAAGCAAGAATGATAAGTCAGCAATTTTACGCCGCTCATAAAGAGGTAGCAAATGAAATTTCTTACAGCGACTTATATAATTAGGTAGATAGCAATTTGAGCGATGTTGTATGTACCTGGCAAAGGAGAAATACCAAATACGGCCTGTAGCGGCCAGAAAGTTGTGAATCGTTGAAATTAAACATATAATTTTTAAAATTTTTACATCGTTTTCGTTTCTTGATAGAGTATCGGTGAAAGAATTTAGTTTTTAAAGATTAATTATTTTGAATAGGCTATGGTAATAGCGTATGAATGTCTTATGTTGCCAGCATTAAAAATAAAATGAAATATGGTAGGCAGAAATTGTTTTAAGGAAATAATATTTTTATTATTATATTAGAAAACAATATATTTTATTTACTTTATAAGTATATTTGTTAAAAGAATCAAGAAATATATAATTTATTATACATTCCATAATTATTAATCGGTAAAAATCGTTTTGTTTTTTAATCGATAGTAGAAATATTTTTTCAAACCATTTACAACACTTTTTTTATCTGTTATGTCATTCGTGTTGCTACTGTGTATCGTAAATATTTTGCTCTGATTTATTGGTGTTTTCGTACGGTTTTAATGTAATGTAATTGAATATAAATTCAATAATAATGATCAGTACCGTCTACCCATGCTAAGAATATGCAGCGGTGTTTGTGATTGTGGTTAGCTTTTTTGGACGAGTATACATAGTACGAGGTTCCCTAGTACACAGGTAATTATTCATTATTATTGGCCACTCTTTGTGTACTTTTTGTTCTTTAAGACGCAAAGACATACCTTTATTTACATCTAGGTATTATATTTATGTTAAAATTCAATTTTGAGGTATATTTAGTTGCGGAATAATTTCCATTTCAAATATCTCGTATCTTATTTCCACCAAAAGTTATTTAGAAAGAAATTATACAGGTTAATAGAGTAGTCATTTATCTTCAAAACACACATGGTGTCGTGTTTGGCCGTGCCAGGCCCATAAAGTATGGCCAAATGGTATATCTCCTTTCTTCTGAACGTTCTCTATACGGTTTACGTAGACATCGTAGCTAGGATTCCATACTTAGGAAACGTACTCAAGATGGCTGCGAACCAAAGAACAGAATAGAATTTTTATGGTTTTGATGCTTTCGAATTCCGACGAGATTCGGCAGATGAAACCAAGCGCCTTCGTAGCACTTTTAACTATATTTTCGACGTGAACATCGAATATGAGTTTCGAATCATACGTGACACCTAAATCCTTTACGTGGCTTACTCTAGTTACTATTGAATTTTTTTAAGTACCTATAGTCAAATGTAATTGGGTTGGGCTTGCGAGTAAAAGAGCAGACATAGCACTTGGAGACATTTAAGTCAAGTTTATTAAGACAGCAATACTTTTCGAACCGTTGCAGATCCTCTTGCAATAAACAAGCATCATCAGTACTTCTAATTTGTCTCATGATTTTCATATCATCGGCATACAGAAGCACTTTTGAGTGAACAAAGCAAGTACCAATATCATTGATAAATATGTTAAATAACAGAGGGCCAAGCAATGATCCCTGAGGAACACCGGAGGGAGCGTGAAATGACCTCGATGTGTATCCGCTCAACACCACAGTCTGACATCTATTTTCAATGTATGACGTAAACCATCTGTAGAGGTTTCCCAAAGAAATATAACCTAAGGCATAGAAGTAACACTAAATAACAACAGCGGTTGCTATGATTGATATCTTCTTTCTAATGGCACATGCAGTATGATAGAAAGAGCTGTCGATAGCTTTAGCAGCACACTCTTATAGCAGCATCGTGGTAGGCAAACAGTAGACAAAACATAGAGTTAGGAAACCGAGTGTTGTTCGTAACAGTGATGATTTATCGATAAATATTTTTGGTCAAATAACTAACTTTAGTATGTGTCGATATATATTCAAGCCGTAGAAGTAAACAACTAAAATATTGAAATTGTAGTTTTTGCTGTTGACGCCGGACAGTGCTCTGCAAAGACTTGCCAGACAGACAGTGCTAAAAAAATCACGTGTTTAATTGTTCGTTTTAGCCATAAAATCTATTGACAAAAAGTATTCATAAACTAATGAGCGATGCGTTGCGATGCGATGCTAAGAAACTGTCACTTAGATTATGTATTGTACGAATTATACCAGATTGGCTAATGCGACACGGCAGGCTTTGGCAATTTGTTTGCGTCGCATCATATCACGTTGCTTGCTATCGCTAACGTTGGACACTGCTCGATTTTTTTAGAGTTGTAGGTAATCCGACTGCCACGCCGAAGCTTGCGGGTTTGATTCCCGCTCAAGTCAAACATTTGTGTGCATGAATATCGATGTTTGTCTAGGTCTGGATGGTACTATGTATAATATGTAATATATTTACAGAAAAGTACATATGCATGTTTATCGATTGTCTAGTACCCGTAGTACAAGTTATTCTTAGTTTGGGACCAGATAATGTTGTGTGAATGTGAAAGAATATTATATTTTATGGTAGAATATTATGTAGCGGACTACAAGGCAAGACGTCTTTGATCAGTCAGGATAGCACTAATATGATAAATAATATAGAAGTAGGTAGATTAATTAAAATCGTTGTAATTATTATATTTTATTAATATGTTCAAACTCAAATTACACACTTTTTGTTAGCTTTGGATAAATAATTCTACCGGGTGTGCAATGTCCGGGCATAAATGTAATGTAGGCACAGCTTTCGGTTTTAAACGACGCCAGGTGCTTTCTGTCTTTAAAAAACAGTCTTTCTCAAAATGACGTGAACAAAAACGATGGTACTTCTGCTAAATAAAACTAGGCCGTCCAACGGCATTTATCCAAAGTTTTCTTGTGACGTCATTAATAGGCAACCTGTAATAAAAAACACCTTCTTAATAATAAAAAATGCTACTCACATCCCTAATCCATCTACTATTTTATAGATGCAAAAATGTAAGCCTACACACGCGTGCGTACACTGGAACACTTGGCTTTAGGTTAATAGACGCTACTTTTAAGGTAGGTATCTAAGTAAATTATGTACATTGTACATTAAACTGCGCTTACTATCAAACGCGCGATAGAAAATTAGACCGCTGGACGTTTTTGTTTATTGCCAACTTAGCAACCGCGACTACCCGCTGTCGCTTCCAGCTACAGTTTTACATTCATGTCCGATAGTTAGTTTCCGTATTTATCCCTCATTTAAAAGCATCGATATCTCCTTTCACTGCCAAATCCCATCACTAAGGCTATTAAATCAATAAATGTACAAAATAACAATTTGTGAGTTAAATTCATAACACATACGTATGCAAGCTGTCCCCTTGATTTGCAATACAATGATATTGTGTAAACTTAACACTCATTATAGCATTAATACGAGAAAAGTAAATAAATTTGTTGGAAAATTCCGACTCACTGCTTGAAGATAAAGTTTCTCCTGTTATTTCCGTTCCGAGAATAGCGGCATCCACATCCCGATATCACATACACGATGTGTATTAATTAATGAGTACACTATTTAATTATTATAAGCTTACTTACTATTTAAATGCAAAAAAGTTATTAAAAATGTAAACACAAACGTCCAGCAAATTTTACACTGATGACAGATCACAGCACGGCTATTTAGAGAATGTAGTCAAAGATATGAGTATGTAAAGAGTCTATGCCTCTTTAAATGAAACGCGTAATTTGACGTTATGATTAACCAACTAAGACCAACTGACATTACATGTTGCACGTTCGGTATAAGGAATTTTATAGGGCATGTTCTCTCTAGTCTAAACGTAGTCCAATCTCTTTGAGGTTTCCCCTTATTCCTGCACTAAATAGCTTGTGCAACAGCGTTGTATGATGTATGCGATCGAAACACTTGCTGTAGTCAGTGTATAATAATTATATCTACTTGTGCACGTTGCGCCATAGCTTCCGATATAAAGTCACTACAGAGGACTAAATTTGTAGCAGTAGATCGTCCTGTCAGGAATCCATGCTGGTGTTCACTGAAATCAAGTTTAAGCGCAGAGTAAACTTGCTTGTGTACTATTTTTTCTAAGATTTTAGCAAAGACACACAACTTAGAAATAGGTCTGTAGTTTTCTACATGGTCTTTTGGTCCCTTTTTGTGTATAGGTGTTATGTACGCACGCTTCCATATATTTGGCATCAAACCGTCAATGAAGGATCGCCTGAATAGAATGGTAAGAGGAACAGTGAGACTATTAGCACATTTTTCAATAAATATTGGTGGCATGTTGTCTGGGCCTGCTGACTTGTTTAGGTCGACATTCGCAAGTAACCTTAGAACCTCCTTTTCACATATCGCGATGTTACATAAATGTGAATTTGATTGAATCTGTGCGTTAAAGTTTTGATCGATTTGTAATAAGCCACAAGGCTCCGACACTTCAAGAAAATTTGAATGGAAATAGTCGCCAAACATGTTGCAAATGTCTGCTCCATTACTAGATAAAAGCAAACCAAACTGTAGTGTTGAGGGGTACGAGCACAGACCACCTACCCCACGAGACACGTAATCGTAACCAATTTCTAGGCAAACTATTCTGTCAAACTTTGAGGAATGAGACGTACGCGGGCGGCGCGGGTGACGTCACGTACGATGGGTAATAGGGATGTAGGCATGTCACTATTGTTAATCGATAAATCACATTTGGTATGCCTACATTTAGTTGATCCAAGAATGCCAAGAAGAGAAACAATAATCCAAGCTAAAGTTTTTATTTTGAAATATGAATTTATAATAATATCATCGTTAATTCGCTTAATTACTGGGCTCCTATGGCCACCTTCCAGCTCCATCATCATACTCTGGTAATCATCTATCACCAAAGTACTCATCAAAACGAATCATACGAGCCCGAACTCGATGGGGCTACTGAGTTCCTATGACCATCAGCTCCAGCTCCAGTTCCATCGTCAGACCCTGGTTACCATATAGCACCAAACTATTCGTCAAGACGGCTCTTACGAGCCCAAACTCAATGGGGTTGTGTCATTTTATTACCAAATTCCTATGGCCGCCTTCCAGCTCCATCATCAGACCCTGGTTACAATCTAGCACCAAAATACTCACCAAGACGGATCAAACAAGCCCAAACTCGACACCGTTGTGTCGCTTAATTACTGAGCTCCTATGGCCACCTTCTAGCTTCATCATCAGATCCTGGTTACCATCTATCACCAAACTACTCATCAAGACAAATCAAACGAGCCCAAACTCTATGGGGTTATGTCGTTTAATTACTGAGTTCCTATAGTCATCTTCCAGCTCCATCATCAGATCCTGGTTACCACCTAGAACCCTCGTCAAGATAAATGAAACAAGCCTAAACTCGATGGGCTGTGTCGTTTAATTACCGAGTTCCTATCCCTTCCGGTTCCATCATCAGATCAGCTCCATGTCATAATAATTTTACATTGTCATCCGATTTACATATACGTGTTTAAATTTCAGCTCAATCGGTAATCGGGAAGTGCATCAAATTCAACTTGCAAGATTTGATTACTGACCAACAGGTGAAACTACCTAAATAAAAGCTTGTAGTAATAAAATACGTAACAATTATTTTTTGCAGGCTGTATTTTTATTTACAGTCACCTGTCTAATTCATTAAATTTTTTATTTGAAATTAATTATTCAAATCAATAAAAATCTCAGTATTAGAAATCGATAAATATCGAACAATCGGTAAGTTTTCTCCGCATCACTACTTACACGTGGCGTCTTATTGTAAGAGAGAGATCGGCGAGAGATGTCGTGCGGTGTTCCACAGGGGTCGGTTCTTGGTCCACTCCTGTGGAACATCGGCTACGACTATGTGCTGCGGGGTGCGCTCCTCCACGGCGTCGGCATAGTCTGCTATGCCGACGATACGTTGGTCACGGCCAAGGGTAAGACGCACCGGGCGGCGGCCATACTGGCGACAGCTGGGGTTGCACACGTAGTGAGTCGCATCCGGCAGTTGGGCCTTGAGGTGGCCCTGTCGAAATCCGAGGCCATTTCGTTTCATGGGCCTCGGAACAGGCCACCTGCAGGGGCCAACATAATGGTAGGAGGGGTCCGCATCGGCATCGGGACGAGCTTGAAGTACCTTGGACTCGTTCTCGACAGCCGATGGGACTTTCACCGGCATTTTGAGCGTTTGGCACCTAGACTCCTGGGGGCGGCGGCCGCTCTGTCAAGGCTGCTGCCAAACCTAGGGGGGCCGAACGCCTCTTGCCGGAGGCTATATGAGGGAGTCGTGCGGTCGATGGCCCTATACGGGTGTCCCATCTGGGCCGAGAACCTGACGGCCCGCAACGTTCGGGCGCTTCGCGCACCGCAGCGCGCCATGGCCGTCAGGATAATTTGTGACTACCGCACGGTCTCCTTTGGAGCCGCAACCCTCCTCGCCGGATGTCCGCCCTGGGACCTGCAGGCCGGGCTGTTGGCGTCGCTTTATAAGTGGCGCCGCGAAGCCCGGTCACTAGGCGGAGAACCCGCGCCTCGCGAGATTGAGGCGCGGAAGGCGGAACTCCGACAGGTCCTAGTGGCGGAATGGCGACAGCGACTCACGCACCCCAGCGCGGGGCTTCGCTGCATCGAGGCAGTGAGGCCCGTACTCGACGAGTGGCTGGAGAGACGACACGGCGCCCTCACCTTCCGGTTGACACAGGTGATAACCGGCCATGGTTGTTTCGGCCGGTTCCTGCACCGCATTGGCCGGGAGGAGACGCCCGGATGTCACCACTGCGGAGATCGCCGTGACCCAGTAGAGGACACGGCGCTGCACACTTTGGCGGAATGCCCTGCTTGGGCATCGCAGCGCCGGGACCTAGTCGCGGCGATAGGAGTGGTCGAACTCTCGCTTCGGACCTTGATTCGTTCCATGGTTCGGAGCGAGATGTGTTGGGACGCCGCCGCCTCCTTCTGTGAGACGGTGATGTCGATCAAGGAGGCGGCGGAGCGGGATAGGGAGCCCATGCGACCTGTCTCCACCCGCAGAACCGGGCGTCGTCGCCGGAGGGCGCTCAACGATCTCCGGCCACCGTGAGTACACGCCAGCGGGCGGCGGGCCTGTTTTGAACCGCCCGCCGTCCGCTAGGCCCGAGAGGCGGCGCACGTGTTCCGCGTGCGCCTCTCGTAGCGTTAGTAGACTACGTCTTTCTTTTCCGCTCGTAGTATGAAAGAGGATGTATGAGGACAATTATGATGGATGCAGATGGATGCATGCGAGGGACGGGGCCCGCTTCGGCGGGCCAGCTCAGGCGGGGTCGCGGCAGTAATACTAACGTAGGTCCCGTGACCCCGCCATTCAATGGGATCGAATAGAGGAACACCATGGTGGTTTTAGTGGGTAGTCCCGGCGCTTCAAAAAAAAAAAAAAGAGAGAGATAGTCTGTAATTACCGCGTGTTAAACAAGGACAACCACTGATTTAGTACTTATTAGCAACCATATTATTACTAGAACTCTGGTCAGTACTGTTAAATAATTTTAAAATAAATTTTGTACTTTCCGGTGAAATGTGATATTATCTTTTTTGAAATTATTATTCCGACTGTTACTCCCACACAACTTTATAGCACAATTCGGCATTGTTTTCGTATATTATTATTTTGTTTTAATACAGTTTAAACGCAGTTTACGTATCTGTTTCCTGGTCGCTACTGAACGAGCGCGGGTTCGTGCTCAAAGATATAGGCGCATTTGCGCACATGCGCGCCAGACAACGGTGCCCTTCTATTTCAAGTCTCGTGGGGTAGATGGTCTGTGGGTACGAGCTAGAGGATCTTTTAGATTTGACATAGCTCCAAAAAAGCTTTCGGATTTTGACATATGTCAGATTCTATTTTAGCGATATAATCTTTAAATAGTTTGCTTTCCAATTCCTTCGAACGCTGCCTTAGAATAACAAATGACTCAAAATCAGAAATGTTATTGTATTTTTATATTTTGTATGGTATTTAGATTTTTCTTTAATTATTTTAATTAAGGAGTTTTTTGTACCAGGGAGGATATTTAAGCTGGGAAGTAACTGTTTTAGAGGGTACATAAGAATTACGTACTTTATTAACCTGTTCATAGAAGTACGCTACAGCATCTTCAAATGACCTATTATTTAGTTCCTGTTGCCAGGCCACTAGATCAAGCTCCCTTTTTATTGCCTAGTAGTCAGTCAATGCATACAAGAATTTAAGGTAGGGGCGAATAGGTAGACTGTGAAGCTGAACAAAGTCAGCTGTGATGCATAATGCTTTATGGTTAGGGCTTGTAATATCGGAGAGTATTGATTCCGGAACTGAGTTACGATATTGGAGTATCAATTCCGGAATTTCGGTACTGATTCCGGAATTGGTATGCTCTCGAAATATTTAAATTTTTAATATAAAATAAACGTGTATAATGCCAAAATTAAACAAGTTATATACTTATCGTCCTTCAAGATGGCAGAGGCTCGTGGGAAACGTAGGCCCTCGCGGTCTGCGAGCTCCCAAAGAGAACGTATTGCCAAGTAGGGGCTTGACCTTAACCCGTACGTATTAGTGTTGAGCTCGTAGACGACCATGGGATCACGAGGAGACTCTCTCCAAAGGATCAGCTGGAAACGACGGTCATCAAGGTGGATAATCGTCTGCCTAAACATCATTTTTATATCGGCCACAAAGACAACCTGATGTCGTCGGAAGCTGGTGATGACGTCACAAAGGTCCTTGACCAACTTGGGACCAGAATGCAAGCACTGGTTCAAGGATACGCCTGTTGAAGTCTGCGCAGAACCATCAAATACAGTGCGCAGCTTGCCAGTCGATGGCTTCAATACCGCATGATGCGGGAGAAAGTAGTGCTCCACCGAACGCCAATCCAAATTTGACACAGACATGTGTCCTAATTGTTCATATTCTCTCATGAAGTCAATGTACTTCTGTCTGAGCTCCGGATCACGACCCATGCGGCGCTCCATAGCCAACAATCTCTTTTCGGCTAAAGGTCGTGACTCACCAAGCGGAGGCCGAACAGACAGGAAGGGTAGCCTCGTAATAATCCGACCAGAACGGAGTCGACCAGTGTTGTTCTGGAAGAACAGCTCGCACTCCTCATGTTCTGGGTTCAAACGGGCAACTTGAGGGGGCTCCTCTACTTCTCAAAACCTCTGAACCGCATCAGAGAGAGCAGAGCCTACAGCCAACAAATTATCAAGTTCAGGTGGAGGGGGGTCCCTGGGTACAGGTCCCATCAAAGCAAATCCAAATATGGTCGGGATGGCAGTGAAACCATTTGGCACCAAGAACCGTTTCCCACCAATCAAAATTCCACCTAGGACATCAGAGCCAATCAACAAATCGATTTGTCCCGGTGTGTCAAATTTGGGGTCTGCCAGTTCCAATCCCGATGTCAAATTCACCACAGCAGCAGGTATCTGCTTCTGTGGGTGCATACCCAAAATATTCTTCAACACAATAGCCGAGGTTTTAAGCCATGTATTCACTAGGGGACAAAGTCGCTCGACTTATCGCGAACAGTCGCAGGACATTTACGGGCGACTGTCCCGCGACAATGTCGACCGACATTTCGCTCGTCCACATACCGGCATTGTGATCAAGATGTCGCCTAAGTGTTAACACAGTTTCTTTGGTAGTGTGGACCAACGAAGTGGGCTATAATCGCGGGTAGTCGCGGAACAAATAGCAACACACGTCCTCACAAGTCAAATGCCGTCGGAAACTGTCGAGGGACACGAAGTCGCGCAAGGTCGACGCTATCGGAGCGTCGACAAGCGACTTGTTCCCCGACACGTAGATGTCGCCTGCGATGTCGGGCGATGTCCCCCGCGACGTCGCTCAACACGTAGAATTCGTGTCGGGCGACATGGTCGCGGGACAAATGTCCCCTAATGAATATGAGGCTTTAATGTCCTGCGACACATGGCTTTAATCCTCGGGTGTGAAGATTCAACATGGCCAAACAAAACCTTAACTTGCCCTTCAACATAAGAGGCTACGTCCCCTTTGCCCCGTATATAATTTGGAAAAGAGCCCATATTTAATTTAACCTGCCCTACCAAATAAGTGGAAACAATGCAACCTTGTGAACCTGTGTCCAATATAGCACGGACAACAACAGAGGTCCCCGTGGGTCCCCAGACCCTAACAGCAACCGTTGGTAGGATAACGGTCTCAATGGGGGAGGTTGGCGTTATAGGGCAGGGGTCAATGACCTATTGTTGCCTGGGCGGCGACCGTTGGCCAGGACCAGGCAAGTCAAAATGAGGGTGCGGCTTGAAGTCCTCAAAGGCGCGATGACTTGATCCGCGCGCCATCTGTGGGGGGTCATAATGACGCACCCGCTCAAAACGAGGTGGGCGCGAGTCAAGGCGGGGACGCTCCGCCAAAGGAGGGGAATACCTGGGGCAGCAGTCATGGTGCTGGTGACGCTGAACAGCACATTCAGGTGCGCGAGAGAGAGGCGTGCGCACGCTACAGTTCTCCAAGCGGGGTGAGCGGCGATCAATTGAGCGAGGCGACTCTCGGCTACGCGCCGGTGAGCCTCGGCTGCCACCTTCAAAACACCCGCCCGTGCGCGGCGTCGGCTGGTTGGACAAGCGGCCTACCTCTGGCATTCATGCAGAGAATGTCCAAATGCTGTCCTCCACAGTGAGGACAGGGGCGAGAGTTTGGGCAGTCTCGTTGGTAGTGGGACCCCAAGCAAGAGAAGCAAAGGCGGCGGGCATTCGCGATGCGCCTACGAGAGGCGACATGTAGGTCCAAGAATGCCCTGCAACTGGCCGTTCTGTGCCCCGTGACCTTGCAGTAAGAGCACTCCGCTGGGCTCTGCGTTACTGCAAAGCGAGGAGGGCGCCGGTCAACATTGGCTCGGGTGTGAACGCGAGCCTGCTCCTTGACCTTGGGCGGCTGCGACTTAGCCGGCGTGTCACCAACGGAGTTGTCCAAGACCCGGCACTCATCCTCAAGGAACTTCTCCAAGTCTGCAAAGGGGGGCAGATGGGCCGCGCTATCCCAACCAAAGCGCTGTTCAAATCGCGACCTCAGGTCGGCAGGCAGCTTTTTCAGTACAATGTGCACCAATAGATAGGACCATTGGTCCACGGGCAGGTCAAGGCACTTAAGTGCGTTGATGGCCACCAAAAGCGGGTTCAAAAGTTGGGTGCGCAACCCAGAGACCCGGGTGAGCGTCGGCAAACCCAAAATCTGCTCGATGTGCGTGTCGGCGAGGCCACGCTTATTATGGTACCTACGGGTGATTAGGTCCCGAGCCGTCTGGTACGCCTCGTCAGACACGGGCAGATGCTGGATGAGGCCCTTGGCCTCCCCATCCAGAACCGACATCAAATAGGCCAATTTTTGTGCCGGCCGAAGGTCAGCCCTGTCATTGACCAGGCTGTCAAACAAATTAACGAAGCCCAGGTAGCTTCCTAGGCAGCCATCAAAATGGGGGAGGTCCAAAGTAGGGAGCCTACTCACCAGCCCCGGTCCTGACCTAGGGAGCTCCTGCTTCAGGCCGGGTTGCCCTTCCCTATCGGCAACTAGTTGTCTCGCACTATTGGAGACAGCATCATACAGGTCTAAGACCTGGGCATAGTCTTCGCTGACCTTATTTCGCTGGTCAGCGGTGAAATCATTGACTGACACTTCGAGACAGCAAGTGCTGAAAGTGCGGAATTGCTGTTCTACACTTGCCAGGCGATCATCGATCCGCTCGTACCTTTGTAGTAAGGCCTGCTGGCGATCAGGCCGGTTCACTAAGGCACTGGCCGAGGCAAACCAGCGCAAATCTGATGCAATAGCACCAGCAGCCGCACGCAAGTCCTTGATAGCTGACATAATCAAAATTCAAAAGAGCCCGGACAAGCGTTAAATAATAATAACAATCAAAACTTAATTTTTCTTAATTCTTTGAAACCAACAAAGTATTAGCCTGTTTACTGCTGGTACAAGCAAGTGACAGGTATCTACTGTCCAACAAAATTAATAGTTTCAATATATATTGACACAAAACAAAGTCAAAGTTATCAAAAGTTGAAACTTCAAATAAGTTAATTAAAGTTAAATATTCAAATAAATTAACTAATTACTTGAAACAGACAGACTGGCTGTGTTATTTGAGATATACAATAGTAAGTAAGCACAGAATATGTGTTACCTAACAATATTATCTATATATTATAATAAGGTTTAGCAATGTAAGGTTCAAACTTAATATATCAATATATGCAATAAACTAAATCAATTGATACATATAACTGATATGTATCCAATCAAAGTGACTTATTAATAGTAACAGCAACAAATCCATGCTAGATTTCAACAATACAAATCAACAATTACTGATTGAGGTTATGTATGACCATGTGCTTCAATTTATGTAGGTCAACTTATACAAATAAATAATATGTATTTTAGGCAAAAACTGACCTGACAAACACTACAATACTGTCTACAAGGTGCTAAGATACAAGCTTATACCAATCTGAGGTTTGTACTCAGTAATGCAACAGCGGCTAAATTTCAACTACAGCTCTGCACCAAAATTTATGTCTAGAGTTACCGTAGCCAGGTAGGGTATTTCCAGAAGTGCGCAGTGGAAGGTGTAATACATCTACCTGACCACGGTAGACAATCTATCTAAACACTTTTACTGTGGTATCACAGCGATGAATTATAATCCTAACTACACCTAATATTAATAAAATGTCTTACCAACTCTTACTGATGCTGTTCTTGAATGGACCTATAAGATTAACTCATAATTTTGGCCAAAATAACAAGAGAATCGAATAGATACCAGTATCCAGTTCAGCGTAGTCCTTCTCCTCGGGCACCAATCAGGAATTCACACACGTGTTTTACAAAGTTCAATGTTCAATATATCACCAATGTTCATTAATTTATCACAAACTTTGCCGGAAGTCAAAAGCGGCAGTTGTAAGTATTTACAAGTTAATTCAATTCGCGTTCATTCAAAGGGCGATCAATTTATTACAATAATCCACGCAAGAGAGCAAACAGCGTCTTAATTTTTCAAGGCGGGAACGGAAGTAACAGTTCAGTGTGACCATTGTCAGAAATTTTCAATAGACTAAACAAAATGTTACTCAATCGATCTAATCGATTTGACTTATAATAAAAACTAATTCTATTTCAAACAGAGAGACACCACACATACTTCTCGGTGCTCTCATTTCTATAGCATTTATTCTACTTTCATGACTCTTCTGCCAAACCCAACTATCACTACCATATATAAGAGTAGGTACTAACACCCCTTTATGCACAGCCAAACGTGCCTTTTTAGACACGTTTTGGCTATTCATAAACGCCTTCAGAGCTCCATTCACTCTATTACCTGCATTAACTCTTCTTTCAATATCTTCTACATTCTTACCATCTCTTGTAAACATTTACAAGAACAACAAATAAAACCATTCTTTTTATTTTATAGCATAGTAGCACACACAAGATATCCGCTAGAATTGTAAAGAAAACGTTCCACGTAAGTGTCCTGTTCATCAAGCATATTTCTAGTAATCTTTCTTATGAACTATTAGACTTAAGAGATGAATTATGTTTATAATATGTTAATATTTTTTATGGATTTAAGGAATCTATGAAAATAAGAATACGTATTTATCTGTTCTACTTAGGGATAGGGAGACATGAGTTCCAGCATACGTCATAAGCTGGTGGCAATACTACACTATAAAGAGGTACAGTTGTTAGAAGCATTTGATCTTGTATGGGTGATTTAATGGATGGGTGATTTAATGAATGGGTGATAATGGGATTGGCTTGCAGAGCCTATTTTGCAGATCTATTTTCGTACAAACTGCTTAATTTTCAGACATAGTAACTAAATTTTTGACTTCGTATTTAACTGCTTTTGACAGTTGATTTTTAAAATTATATATTAGTTATTGTGACTTTGATAAGATTTAATTTATGACATTGTTCTACATTATAACTCTGACTGATCTATACTAAATGCTATTATCAAGGAGCAATAATATTATATAATTACTTGACATGATGCAAACTTGATATTTTTTATAACAAATTATATTTTTTTTGTTATTGACATTAATGTTTGTATGTCTATTAAGGCAAAACATGCTGATTCTATTTAACTCAGAACATCTGTACACATCACAAGTTTAAACAAATAAATATTACCTAATACTATGCGTTAAGGTAAAGTAATTGACATCACGGTCATTGCATGGATGGGTGACTGACCGATGAATTTACATAGACCATATATGGGGTTCTTAAGGGGGACAAAATAATGGTTATTTTTGAGCTAGGACGCGCCGTTAGCAAGATACCAATGGCATAGGTATTTATCTCATACGTACTATGCAATGGAATTAAAATCACACTTTAATATAATCTTACAACGCACAATTTTTCCGTCCGCCATATTGTTAACGTACAGTTAATTTAGTCTGTGATTTAGCCACACATGAGATATTGTGTACGTTAAATGGTTATACATTGTAAAGTAATATAGATAATTAATAAAATGTTCTTTTTGGGTATGCGAAAAGTGAAGAGATCGCGTATTCTTATTTATGCAAGATAAAGAACTTAGGGTCCCAAGTCAACCTCACCTGCAAGTGGTGCACCTGCCGATCAACGGACGAGGCTCTCTGGCTCTGGCAAACAAAATATCCCGATAAGCGGCAATAGGCTCGCCACCTATTACGTGGGATCAAAACACTGGCGAAAAGTGGGCGTTTAATATGCCTCTGCCTACCCCTTCGGGGAAACAGGCGTGAGTCTTTTTATGTATGTATGTAAAGATTTGCAATGTTTCACAGCACAAGTCGCATACATTTTTATGTATTTATAAAGCTAATAAAAAGGTAACAAACAAAAAATAACCACGCGCCAGACCCCAAAAACATGTCTAGAATTAAAACATTTAGGATCGGCGCATATCATCAGCAGTACCAAGTAGAATTCCGCGACACCCTCTTACTAAAACGTTTCATATTCCGTTTTGCAGAACAAACGTTGGCAAACACTCACCAATAGTGCGTATTTGTCTTGAAAATAATTCATTGTGCGGACGTTCAGGTGATCTTGACATTTTTCACTACTCGTTCAAACAATTTAAGCATAAGATAGTTCAGGGAATGCTTTAAAAGATCTCATCTTTTGTTGTTTATTTTGATTTTTATTTTGATTTCTATTGTCTTGTTAATTTTGCGGAAAGTGTATTTTATTATAGTATTTTTATATTTTAAGTAAGTTTTAATTTGTGTTTATATACTTTGAAAAAATGTTGTGTAGGTACGTCTGTAATTGATATACATATAAGGTTGTATCTACAGTGTCATAATTTTAACACATTTTTGTATGTATATTGTTGATGTACCTATAAATAAATAAATAAATCCGTGGCTGATCAATGCTGCCGTCCAGAAACAGGATTTCTTACACGTAGCTGATGAAAAACTTTCTGTAAACTATGCAAACGATGAGAAAAGAAGTCCTTTCATGAAATTGAGCTTTTTTAGAAGTAGCTGATGTTGTTGTTATCTGTCTTGGTTCAGTTGTTATGTTCAGTTGATGAGAAACTGTATCTAGTCTATGCAGACGATGAGATGCTTTCTTTGTTACATGCGATTTATGAGAAACTGTTTCCGTTCAATGCAGAAGCAGAGAAACAAGTATCGATAAATGATGGTGATGATATTGTCTGCACGGTTGGCGTGGTGGTTTAAGCGGCCGCTTCACCGCTTGATACTGCGCCGTGTGTTGTGGGTTCGATTCCCACACTAGACAACACTTGGTGTGATCCATATACCTATTGTTGTTTCGACTCTGGGTGTTCATTGTCCTCGTTAGTTGTAGGTTTGTAAAGTCCCCCGCGACACAGGATCTAGTCCTAATGCGGGAGTTGTCTTTTTGAATGAAAAAAAAAGATATACCATCTTAGTTATTTGCAGTTGATGAGACATGCCTCTTATAAATATTGTTGCTGAGAAACGGTCTGTAATGAGTTCAGCTACTGTCGTACAAAAGTGTAGTGTGCAATGTAAGAATCGCACTTTTTTTTAAAAGTGGCTTCACTGTAAGCTTACTGTGTGTCATTCCTTTTCCTTGATCTGAAGAATGAGTGTATTTATTTGATATATTTTCTAGGTTAGCTGCTCTTACTAGCAGTAAAGACCGTGTTGTGTCTATCGTCATTACTTGATCTATGTTGTCAGTAAGTGTTAAGGAAACTGATTACAGGTAACTGCCGGATACATAAGAGGACACTTAAAGATAAATGGCTGCTCTCTCAGTAAACAAACTTTTATTAACATTTCACAATATATTATAATATATAAAATGAAAAGACACCCTTCGTACAAAAACGAAGAGGAATCTTTTGAAATTAAATCTAATTCAAAATAAAAACAAATTTGGTGTGCCTCAGCCTGGTGGGTTAGCCCGCAAACTGAGGTTTCTACCATGAGACAAAAAAAAGTGATCCCAACCACCCCAGTGGTCTGCAACTCAAAACAAACAGCGCCCTCTTCTACTCAATCACATAAAAAGAAAGATCAGCGGACTCCCCTTCACTTCAGCAACAACGTGTGAATGTATTTTATATGGAGATATAATTATTTCAGTTAACTATCAGGGAACATGTCAATATTAATAAAACAATGTTTATTCTATTCTGTAACACTGAGATAAAAAAAACTTATGATTAAACATGTAATTGTAAATGTAGCTGTCTCTCTCCCCTTCGCTTACCATGTACTGCTATAAGTACGTTTTTAGATAAATTTCTACTTGAAAACGACGATTTTTTCTATTTTTTACACGACCTTCGATATCGAAGTTCAGTAGGAAGGGGATGGCTTGTCACCGGTGTGTATATGCATATGAGACTTTAAATATTTCTTCTGGCCAAAAGATTTCATACATTAACACACATACGTGGCTTGTCACCGGTGTGAAGTCGCATGTGCCTGTTTAAATTACATTTTCGAGCAAAACACTTCATACATACATTACACATGTATGGCTTGTCACCGGTGTGCATTCGCATGTGCATGTTTAAACTACCTTTTTGGGTAAAACATTTCATACATACATTACACTTATATGGCTTGTCACCAGTGTGCAGACGAATATGTGTAGTTAAACTGCTTTGAAATGTAAAACATTTCATACATACATCACACTTGTATGGCTTGTCACCGGTGTGCAGTCGCATGTGCTTGTTTAAATTACTTTTATGGGCAATACATTTCATACATACATCACACTTGTATGGCTTGTCACCGGTGTGCAGTTGCATGTGCGTGTTTAAATTACTTTTATGGCCAAAACATTTCATACATACATCACACTTGTAGGGCTTTTCAACGGTGTGCCGTCGCATGTGCGAGTTTAAATATTTTTTTTTGCCGAAACATTTCATACATACATCACATGTGTATGGCTTGTCACCGGTGTGCATTGGCATGTGCCTGATTAAATCACTTTTGCTGCCAAAACATTTCATACAAACATCGCATTTGTATGGCATCTCACCCGTGTGTATACGCATATGCCTGACAAAATGACTTTTTCGGCTAAATCGTTTCATACATACATCACACTTGTATGGCTTGTCACCGCATTGATACAGCTTGGCGGCAGTATGTACACGAGAATGTTTAGTTAAGGTAGGATCATCAGAGAAATGTTTATAGCAAACATCACATTTAAATGATTTCTCAGCAGAATGTTCGCGAATATGTGTTATTAAGTGATCCTTGTCGCTAAAGCACTTTTTGCACGTATTACATATATATGATTGTACACTATGTGAACTAATATTAACACTATCGTCTCTATGTATATTGTGTTTGACCTCCTCTTCGGTATCATCGCTGTGTCGCATTGAAGTAATATCTGCAGGATGTTGTCTCTCCTTGTCATGGCGCCATGTCCTAGAAGCACCTACAAATACAGAATCAAAAATTATATAACGCAAAATACAAATTCACGTGAATTTTAAGTAAGCAAGTCCATGCCACGAGAACATGGACTTTTTGTAAACAAAGAATTTCTACTAAGTGAGTACATACGAGCCTACTAGCGATAGTTCAATCAAAACAAATAATGTCTAATACAATGAGCGCAACGATACATAGATACGTGTAATTAGATGTAGAAGTAGCAATATGCAAGCACATGGCAAGGTATCAATGAGCAGACAACTTATTCTTCCTCCTACCTGCTTTCAGAAATATAATGTAAGATGGCCGAGTTGTCGGATTTCAATAATACAATTATAAGAAGTTCATATGTCTAAACGTAGTACTGGCTCACTTTAATTTTAATTTAGTACTGGCTATTGTAATAGTGCTAGTCTAATTATGATTTTGGAACGAAGTGTGAGTATATAAGGAAATAGTTTTGTAACCAATGGGGGAGACTTTTGGTGGACGTAGAAACTATGGCTGTTAGAACCTGACAACAAGAAACAGAAGCCTGAATAAGATTTTCTATTTTCTATTTATTTCTACAGAACTACTTCCCCAATCACTATCAACATAACCCTACATTTTAGTCTCTTTTAGATATCTTAAAACTCACTTAGCAATATCTCGCCAGTAGGGTATAATTGGGGATTCTGGATCATTTGTTCTCGCTTCGCTCGAACTGCATGATTCCAGAATCCTCAATTAATTTTATCGAGTATTACTGATATGATCTGAATGTTACACGACAATGTGTAGGTATAGTAATCTGATTGCATCGAACCGGATGCGTGAACATGTTTTGACATTTTACATCTCGAATCTTACAATCGATATGTATGTAACCTAAGCTCACTATGCCTAATCAACAGGACACCGAGCGAGCGGACTATGATCCATGTACCTAGCCTTTGCACCTGCACAATCTGATCGTAGAGTATATTGTATGAATGCAATCGAACCCGAGACCTTTGTGAAAGTTGTACGCATTCAACTCACTTCGTTCGGTTCACGATGCATAGTGCACCAATAATAACCTACTGCTGTTATGATATGCGAGGTCTACGACCCGTCTGACTCACAATATAATAATATAGTAATTTCATTTACCGATGCATCGTTACTTAGATACCACAGTCACGGTGGAGTACAACCATCGTTTCTACATTGCGATGATAATGCTAATGTATACTACATACTCAAGTTCGGCGCTCGGTGCAACTTGTTTCATTACTTATAAAATAATAGCTGCATGTTATAAAGTTATGATGAGATGATAAGATGTCTATCGATGCGACCGACCGACTGTTGCATGGTTTGAATGATATTCGTAATAACTTATTAGGTTCATTTCGATCCAGCTAATTGAGATATTGTAAAGAAACTTAAACCTAGTTTAAAGAAATATTAAGTGATAAAATTATATCCAAACGAACTCTGGGCTTTATTACGGATAGGGCTTTATTACGGATAGGTTAATATTATTATGTTACATATTGGATAGTTCTTTATTTCAACCTATAGGTAGTAGAGTAGTAGAATAATTATGTAGCTATAGTACAGTCAATCGCGCTTTATTGGTGACACTTGAACTACGAAAACCATTCATTTAACAAAAATTTTAATAAGAGTAAATACCTATAATATATTTTACGAGATGTATGTATGCTATTTGGATATCTTAGATAATAACAATGTTTATAATTTAGAAAGTAAAAACTGTCTAAGTTTATTAACTTTGTATAAACTATCCGTATGGTGACGGATTAAGAATACGAAATGTCACCACTCCATATCATCCCATGGGTATCGTAAGAGCCGACAAAGGGAGCATATTATGCAGAGAACAGCACTGTAAGAGAAGGAAAACTTGATACAAACCCTATACCAACCCGTTTGGCCAGCGTGGTATAGTAGGCCAGTTCCTCCTTTCAAAGGAGAGGCATAGTCCAGCAGTGGACTGTTAAAGGCTGATTATGATGATGAAAATATTTTCAACTTCAGCGGATAAAAAAATGTATTTTGTTTAAATAAGTGTAGAAAAAATGTTTTTAATTATAGAAATAAAAAAACAAGTTCCAATATATTTCATATTAAGTAGATATATAGACTAATAACCGTGTTTTATTCTTTCATTGTCCTTAGTATAGGTACTATAATTTATCTATACTATACTAAACTTTAGCAAAATGTTGGTAATTCAGTTATACCTAACTTATATCAATAAATTGCAATTTTCTTAAAATTATTGCTTTATGTAAAAAACATAGTTCAAATTATACTGGTGTTCGCTTTAAAAATTGTATTAACTATTTAAATGTGATGCTCATAAAGATTAGCAGTAGAATAGTAGAGTACATACGCCTTCCTTTTTAGAATTTCGTCTCAGGTATCTGCGACATCGTGTCACCAAAATAAGGAATCAAAGGCTGTGCGCATAGTAGAAACCGGGCATAAGAGGTTTATCTTTGCTATAATCAGTGTCATACAGTGTGAACTCATTGATATACAGTATTCCAACAAATAAACTATTATTATTTTTATATTATTATCTTGTAATACATTTTTGGTTCGTATCTCAAGATGAAAGTAATGTTTGAAAGCTGTAATCTGTCCTCCGAGATTGCGTTAGTCTTATGCTAAGATAACGGTTGCCCCAGAGGGGTTTATTATTATTATTGTCTTCTGTATAATCTACCGCACTGTGTGGATGTGGTTAATGGTGCTGTATCCTCCTCGAAAACTGGTCTGTTCGGGCGGCTGAAACTAGTTAACACTACATGCGAGACGGTTCGGAATGAGCCTGGAGAACAGCTTTTGGACGTGACTAAGAGCGAGATAGGTCGATAGTTCTTCAAAAGAGTTTTGTTTCCCTTTATGAAGAAGAAAACGATATGCTCTTGCTCCTAGCTCTTAGAGTTCTCCCCGAGAAGAGGACAGAACCAATAACATAACAATTCTGCACAAGTATATCTATCTAACCCGGGGGCTTTTCCATTTTTAAGCTGGCAACCCTTCCGTAAAGTTACTCTTGGATCCTCGCAGTTGGGTTGGTGACGGGACGCCTTCGAGGTGTAAAGGTTGCCGTAGAAGCTCTGAACCTCCGCAAGAATCTCCGGCTTAGAGGTGGCGACTTTCCTGTCTGACGTGATCAGCTTTGTCAGATAACTTCGGCCTAAATGCTTGGTAAAAATTTTCGACCTCCGATTTCGCTCGATCGCATCTTGTATACAGCGTGTATTGTTACATACCTATAGCAAATGAGCTGCAGTTGATTACAAACAGTTTCAGATCTTTGCTGAAGATGAGACAGTATTTCGTAGAAGTTTGAGGAACTGTGCCTGAACTACGCACACAATGAGAAACAGTATCCATACATCTAATAGATGACAAATTGTCTTTATAATGTTGAGTTGGTTAGAATCCGTGGCTGATCAATGCAGCCGTCCAGAAACAGGATTTCTTACACGTAGCTGATGAAAATCTTTCTCTAAACTTTGCAAACGATGAGAAAAGAAGTCCTTTCATGAAATTGAGCTTTTTTAAACGTAGCTGGTGTTGTTGTTATCTGTCTTGGTTCAGTTATCATGTTCAGTTGATGAGAAACTGTATCTATAGTCCGTGCCACGAGAACATAGACTTTTTGTAAACAAAGAATTTCTACTAAATGACTTAGCGATAGTTCTGTCAAAAACAAATAATGTCAAATCAATTGAGCGCAACGGTACATAGATACGTGTCATTGGAAACTAATATGTCAATGGATCGGGTTTTTATCGATATTATGCGCTGTCAACAGGATCTTTCAATGTTTTGAGGTACTGGCGCCTAGAATGTCAACATTTGGCGTTAGTTCATTGAAATGTTACATTCTTGGGCTTAACATGCATTTATCAGAGGACAAAATAATTTTTTTAGTTATCAAGAAGGGGTAAATGTAAAGTTAAATACAAGTTTATAGGATCGCAACACTCTTACCGCTGCTGGCATCTCGAAAAAGCGGGTGAGAATAGCAGATGGCAGAATTATTTATACCCAAAAAAGAAATTGCGTTTTCAGACTACCGTAACTTTTAATAGATTTTGTTTAAGTTCATTCTGACGATTTCATTCACAGACAACGTAAAATCTCCATGCCTAGAATTTTTTATGCAATGTACTATCTAGTTATCTATAATATTATTCATTGTTGGTCAATAATTTAATATATTAGGATAGGTATGCTACATTGAGTAAATGATTTATTGTCTATGATTTAAAAAAAATCGTGTCAATAATAGAGTAACATGTATGTACTCTATTATTAACATATATGGTACTCTATTTTTCCTTAATTTAACAATATAAACTTAAAAACATAATGGCATAATTAGGCCTTAAAAAAAAGTATGTTCAAAAAGTATAAAATCTAAAACACAACTGTTTGAAAAAAGGTTGTGAAGCCCTGAATGTTTGTTTACAAAAAGTCTATCTTCTCGTGGCACCAACTATAGTCTAAGCAGACGGTGAGATGCTCTCTTTGTTACATGCGATTTATGAGAAACTGTTTCCGTTCAATGCAGAAGCAGAGAAACAGGTATCGATAAATGATGGTGATGATATTGTCTGCACGGTTGGCGTGGTGGTTTAAGCGGCCGCCTCACCGCTTGACACTGCACCGAGCGTTGTGGGTTCGATTGCCACACTAGACAACACTTTGTGTGATCCATATATTGTTGTTTCGAATCTGGGTGTTCATTGTCCTCGTTAGTTGTATGTTTGTAAAGTCCCCCGCGACACAGGATCTAGTCCTAATGCGGGAGTTGTCTTATTGAATGGAAAAAAATAAGGAGTTTAGCTACTGTCGTACAAAAGTAAGTGTGTAATGTGCAATGTAAGAATCGCACTTTTTTAAAAAGTGGCTTCACTGTAAGTTTACTGTGTGTCATTCCTTTTCCTTGATCTGAAGAATGAGTGTATTTATTTGATATATTTTCTTGGTTAGCTGCTCTTACTAGCAGTAAAGACCGTGCTGTGTCTATCGTTATTACTTGATCTATGTTGTCAGTAAGTGTTAAGGAAACTGACTACAGGTAACTGCCGGATACATAAGATGACACATAAAGATAAATGGCTGCTCTCAGTAAACAAACTTTTATTAACATTTCACAATATATTATAATATATAAAATGAAAAGACACCCTTCGTACAAAAACGAAGAGGAATCTTTTAAAATTAATTCTATAAAAACAAATTTGGTGTGCCTCAGCCTGGTGGGTTAGCCCGCAAACTGAGCTTTCCATCATGAGACAAAAAGCAAGTGATCCCAACCACCCCGGTGGTCTGCGACTCAAAACAAACCGCGCCCTCTTCTACTCAATCACATAAAAAGAAAGAGCAGCGGACTCCCCTTATCTTCAGCAACAACGTGTGAATGTCTTTTATATGGAGATATTATTATGTCAGTTAACTATCAGGGCCTCAAGTCTGTTATTACAATAGTGCCAAAATGGTCAATCACTGACTTCATAATTGTTGATTCTGACAAGTTTGGTAATCTACTGTTACAATGGTGTCATTATGATTTTCCGATGGTCAACCACTGACACTCCATTGAAAGACATGGCATAGATTGGTAGTCTCGTACATAATGACAAATCAATGACTGACGTATGCGGTAGTCTGGTATTAACCTCTCTCCCACCGGCGGACACGAATTGGCCCCACTCTGCCACTCTATTCTTAATATCTCTATGCCTACAGTACTTGCCAAACTTTATGGCCGCGCCGAACCTAGCCGCATTACGCTGCGCAGAACACAAGATCAGGTATCGGTGGGACGTACGCGGGGCGGGGAGGCAGGGCACGCCCGCGCGCGCTGTCTTCCACCCGCTAGCGTCCTCGCCTCCCGCGCGTTAGTGTGAGTGCTACGTTCGTTCGTACACGAATCACACATTCGCAAAGTTCTGACAGTATCGTCGCTTTCAGAATAGTTTCATACTTCTTCGTTGTTTCTCGTTGCTATCGTTATTGTTTCTTGTTGTTATTGTTATTGTTTCTTGTTGTTATTAAATTTGTACTGATATAGTTACCATTTTCATTGATCATGCCTCGCGGTCGTTTTAATGTTTAAGAATGGAGATTCCGAAATAAGTGAAGAAAGTGATGAAGAAAGTTCTTCAGATGAGGAACGTTCTACGAGTATGGAAGATGTTTTTATGGAAGGTGTAGCCCCATTATAAATAAATATTAAAAAAATATTGTTTTGTCGTAACCAATGTATTTTTTTATTCAGAAGTCCCTTCACCTAACTGAATTTACATTAATCGAATTTGATTGAATATGTTATTAAACAATATAATATAGCTAATCTAACAACGTAACTGAAGATTCTAATTTTCAATAATTACAAATATTTTTTCTTGGTTATGGAATGTCCACCCGACTGTACCATGCGCAAGTTCGTACCGATGGCTACAATTAGAGCGGCCATAAAGATTGGCGAGTACTGTACCATCGTAACGCCATCGCGCAATCATGATGAACCCAGTGTTTGCTTGTGAAACACTGGGTTCTTACTTCAACAGACAATCAGAAAGTTTAAAATGTACTACGAAAAAGAGATAATGTATTCACTGCGAACTATTATTCTCGAACTAACTAACAAGCCCGTCGCTTAACGAGGATGACTACAAACCCTTTTACGGATATTCCCGAGGCGGATATGTAAAAACGTATGACCTTAGAAAGGAAATGAAATAATTTTCTTACTGAATAGTTAAGAGGAGTTATCTCAAAAACTCATTCCCCTTAAGGCCAGACCGCGTCAAAACGATAGCGTATCGGCAGAAATGAAGGTGAGAAAACTGAAGTCAATATTGGTTTATTATTCTATTCCTATAAACAAGAAATGGATTAATTAATGTTATATTTTTATTGCAGATTCTGGTAGCACTCATTTTACGCATCAGGATCTTACCAGACCTTGATTGGACAGGGTGCCCTCCATGACATTTCGCAAACTGTGTCGCGGCCCTTTAAAGAAGTTACAGAGGCATTATATAAAATATACCATCAATATATTAAATGGAAAGGAATATTATAGTTCGCACAGTTCAGTTTGTGGTTTTCCAAATTGGATGTTAAAGTAGACTATACATGTAAGTATATTCTGCCTTCCGAAATATACAAGGACATCAAAGCTGAACTAGAATCATATTCCAAACATAAGAAACAGGAAATTCATTGAATTATTACCTACAGAAACCAAGTACGCGCACATAACACGCGCCGTTCATTTGGGTCAGAATCTGACCCAATCGGCGGCCGCGTTGTCTGTGGTCCGAGTCGCACGGTAGCGTAAGCATTTCCCGCAAAATAATCGAAATTATGACATATTGTACAGTGTTTTTGTGCCACAATGCTTCAGAAAAAGATTCAAGGTTGCTGGAGTATCATTCCACCGGTCAGACATAAATGTTATTACGTAGATTGTCTAATAATACAAATACAGTGAATCATAATAACTAAATCTAAATACGAGCGGAGTGTTGCCAGTTGGGTGTGAAATTGTCCCAGTTTAATTTACACATTCCTTACGAAAATTTATTCTATTGACAGTAATAATAAAGAATAAGAATTAGGTAGTTACATATATAAACTTAACCTTTCAAACACCGCTGGCTGATATATACCAATCGGTTACGACAAATTTGTCACGTCAAGCTCGGCTAAGACGACATCGTCTCAAAGCACTCGATTTTTCCGTTTTTGTTTTGAAAGGCTTGTATCTAAAGTCTAGTATTGTCTTGTAATGTCGACCGAATTATATTATAATTTTTAAACTTGTCGCCTTTTTTGGTCACCATAGCGCAACGGCGCACACATAGTACTCGCTGTTGATTTTTGTTTATTTTTCTCACAAACATACATAAATACTTTTATGTACTGAGAGCCTTTAACTAGGAAATCACTCGGCACTTGTTAGTGCTTACGTTTGAGCGCACAAAGTTTCGTCAAGATTGATTTAGCCATCGTTAGTCAGTCGTAAAAACTTAAAAAGCAGACAGTGTGACTTTAGAATTTATAATATACAATACGCTTGTGTCCTAAAATGTAATTAGCGATTGATTTGTTCCTTTATTAGATGTTAAACTGAAATACCTGATTGTTTCTTCAAAAATCGACCAGCAACATTACTAATTACGCCTTTTAAAAACCTTTTTGAATTTGACACGAAAACGCTGTAAACCATCATGGCGGTTGAGTGATATTACAAAGTCCAAAACAAACCATGAATGAAGTGTGGTCTGATGTACCCACTTTTATCTTGTTATATTCGATTTGACAGGTAGAATCTTTGACGTTTTAGTAGTAAATACAACTAAAACGTCAACAACGTGAATGGCGGACGTACTGTTTGACGTAATTCTCTCTGATTGGTGTGCACTGTCACAAGAATAAATACATTATTTTTAGTTTTCGAATCCTAAAAATAACATTTATCTTACCTTTTTATAATAAATAATAATAAACTTGATTGACATCTTAAAATCATAATGAATATGAATCTATAGATACAATCAAACCGATTTATTCTTAGTGGACTTATATTCATGCAAAAATTATGAATTTACCCTATTTTTGGGGAAAGACGTTGTTACTGGCAACTCTATAATGGCGTCTGTGTGCGTGATGCAGCAAGTAAACACAGCACAGTGCCGCACACATAGCGAATTTTCGGCTTAGCTTCTGAGCTCGCGTTGTTTGAATACTGACTTTCTGTAGGTAATAATTCAATGAGGAAATTCAATAATATTTTCAAACATTTGTCTCTCAGTCTCCGTCGCTCAGATGAACTTAGTTCATCTGAGTGACGGAGCTAAAAGGAAAGAGTAATGTTTTTTCACATTGGGAATGGAAGTGTTAGTAGTAGATAATGATGACTATAGATAGTGACCAGCAGTGGTTTGGTACTTAAATAAATGATAATGTCATACCTATGTGATAGTTTGAAGTATTAGTACAATAAGATCTTCCTGATCCCTTTTTAATATTGCCATACCTACCTGACAGGAACGGTTATGTTAATGATGACTAGAAAGTGACCAGGCTTTATATAATGTTCCTAATTTATCAATATATACTACCTACATTTTATGGAGTCTTGTAAAGAATTTAAATAATTCAATTAAATAATGTCTGAATTATGATGAAAAGTGTTTTTAAATGAATTGCATAGTATAGAAGATCTTAGTATAAAAGAAAATGATGTAATGAGTGGTGTTTTTATAAATATTTACTTATCTCTCTCTTACAGATACAAAATTCAAGCAAACGGGCAACTTCTTTATGAGTTTTGTGACCGCTCTTATCCATCTGTTTGAGACATACATTTTTGTGAGGATTCGGCAAAGCCAGTATGAAGAAGGTTGCTTTGCTAGTAGATGCAAAAGTGAAGATTTATGATAGTATATGAGAATAGTGTTCAATTTTTGTGTCTATAATTGGAACCAACAATTCTTAATAAATTCATGTACAGAAATTATAACAGCATTGAGTTTTATTTTTCTTCTTGATACAGTTACATGTATCTATGATTTAACTCAATCTTCAATATTTTATGTTTTGGTTATGTCAATTCTTCTTCGAAAATAAACACATTTAGTAGTTAACTCGCTATCTTTAATTATAGTATTTACTCCTGTCGATATAATCACTTTTCTTTGAGGTGTGAACTGCATAACCTTGCTGTATCATTTCCTTTGGAATTTGTTATCCATAAAGCATTTTCCATTGATATCTTCGTTTTGGCTCTAAGAGAAACATACGAGCTACTCGGTATTTAAGTATCAATTCAACGCATTGCATTGAGATTATTGAGAAATATAACAAACTAAAATTAAGAGTTTGTTAACAAAAATGTATGAGTTTTGAATTTTTGACAGTTCTTACTTCTTACGTCAAAACATGATTTGACTTTGACAGCTAAACAGAACAAATATTATTGAGTTGAATGGTTAAATTCATTGTGTTTTTGCTATTTACGAACTTTAATACAACTTTAGAGTGCTTCTAACACTAGTAATGAATATTTAAAAAATATATAATTGAAATCTGCCATGAAAAATAATCAAATCTAATGGTACTTTTTCAAAAATCATTTCTTCTAATGGGTTTTTTATCTATGGCAAAACAACAATGTCATTCTGCCACCATTCAATTACGAGACCACTGATCGATCACAGAACTATCATTATGAATTACCAGACTACGAACTTTTATCAAAATGACACGATGGGATCGTGTTGGAATGACGAATGTGTTTAAAATAGCAGACTTGAGGCCCTGGGAACATGTCAATATTAATAAAACAATGTTTATTCTATTCTGTAACACTGAGATAAAAAACTTACGATTAAACATGTAATTGTAAATATAGCTGTCTCTCTCCCTTTCGCTTACCATGTACTGCTATAAGTACGTTTTTAGCTACTTGAAAACTTTTATTTTTTACACGACCTTCGATATTGAAGTTCAGTAGGAAGGGGATGGGTGGTAACCGGTGTGTATATGCATATGAGACTTTAAATATTTCTTCTGGCCAAAACATTTCATACATAAACACACATGTATGGCTTGTCACCGGTGTGCAGTCGCATGTGCCTGTTTAAATGACCTTTTTGGGCAAAACACTTCATACACACATTACACATGTATGGCTTGTCACCGGTGTGCATTCGCATGTGCATGTTTAAACTACCTTTTTGGGTAAAACATTTCATACATACATCACACTTGTATGGCTTGTCACCAGTGTGCAGACGAGTATGTGTAGTTAAACTGCTTTGAAATGTAAAACATTTCATACATACATCACACTTGTATGGCTTGTCACCGGTGTGCAGTCGCATGTGCTTGTTTAAATTACTTTTATAGGCAATACATTTCATACATACATCACACTTGTATGGCTTGTCACCGGTGTGTAGTTGCATGTGCTTGTTTAAATTACTTTTAAGGCCAAAACATTTCATACATACATCACATTTGTAGGGCTTGTCAACGGTGTGCCGTCGCATGTGCGAGTTTAAATTACATTTTAGGCCAAAACATTTCATACATACATCACACTTGTATGGCTTGTCACCGGTGTGCAGTCGTATGTGATTGTTAAAATTACTTTTATTGGCAAAACATTTCATACATACATCACACTTGTATGGCTTGTCACCGGTGTGCAGTCGCATGTGCTTGATTAAATTACCTTTTTGGCCAAAACATTTCATACATACATCACATGTGTATGGCTTGTCACCGGTGTGCATTGGCATGTGCCTGATTAAATCACTTTTGCTGCCAAAACATTTCATACAAACATCGCATTTGTATGGCATCTCACCCGTGTGTATACGCAAATGCCTGACAAAATGACTTTTTCGGCTAAATCGTTTCATACATACATCACACTTGTATGGCTTGTCACCGCATTGATACAGCTTGGCGGCAGTATGTACACGAGAATGTTTAGTTAAGGTAGAATCATCACAGAAATGTTTATAGCAAACATCACATTTAAATGATTTCTCAGCAGAATGTTCGCGAATATGTGTTATTAAGTGATCCTTGTCACTAAAGCACTTGTTGCACGTATCACATATATATGATTGTACACTATATGAACTAATATTAACACTATCGTCTCTATGTATATTGTGTTTGACCTCCTCTTCGGTATCATCGCTGTGTCGCATTGAAGTAATATCGGCAGGATGTTGTCTCTCCTTGTCATGGCGCCATGTTCTAGAAGCACCTACAAATACAGAATCAAAAATTATAAAACATAAAATACAAATTCACGTGAATTATAAGTAAGCTGAAGTCCATGCCACGAGAACATGGACTTTTTGTAAACAAAGAATTTCTACTAAGTGAGTACCTACGAGCCTACTTGCGATAGTTCAATCAAAACAAATAATGTCTAATACAATGAGCGCAACGGTACATAGATACGTGTAATTAGATGTAGAAGTAGCAATATGCAAGCATATGGCAAGGTATCAATGAGCAGGCAACTTATTCTTCCTCCTACCTGCTTTCAGAAATATAATGTAGAATGGCCGAGTTGTGGGATTTCAATAATACAATTGTAAGAAGTTCATATGTCTAAACGTAGTACTGGCTCACTTTAATTTTGATTTAGTACTGGCTATTGTAATAGTGCCAGTCTAATTTTGATTTTGGAACGAAGTGTGAGTATATAAGTAAATAGTTTTGTAACCAATGGGGGAGACTTGGTGGACGTAGAAACTAAGGCTGTTAGAACCTGACAACAAGAAACAGAAGCCTGAATAAGATTTGCTATCTACAGAACTACTTCCCCAATCACTATCAACATAATAACCCTCTTTATTAACATTTTTACAGTATTTTAAACCTACATTTTGGTCTATTTTAGATATCTTAAAACTCTCTTAGCATATGACCAGTGTTCACTAGTGTGACAATTATTAAACATATATCATATAACAACATATCTTCACGCCTTTTATCCCCGAAGGGGTAGGCAGAGGTGTATTACACACCCACACTTCGCCAGATATGTTTCGGTCCCAATGGGCGAGCCTATTGCCATCTACCGGGCACATTATTAAGCGAGCGATAATTAACATTTTTAATTCACACATAACTTCGAAAAGTCAGAGGTGTGTGCCCGAGGTACCTGGGGATCGAACCCGAGACCATCGTCCCGGCAGTCAGTTACGTACACCACTGGGCTACCGCCGCTATAAAATAAAATAAATAAATTATTAAATTGACTCAAATATCCTACAGCATATGCAATATCTCGCCTTTTTTGTTTTTAGTTTCTGCCGAACAAATTGACTCCATGCTGCCTGATTTTAAGCAGTCAGTGAAGTCCCATAGTGATAGCCATCGTCCCAGCAGCTAGCATGGCATTATGGCATGATTGCCCTCACCTTGATGGCCTTGAGAGCAGCTTTTTCACGCCCCGCTTAAAGGACCCAGGATCATAAGTGGAGGGAAACACGTGGGCTGGTAATGCGTTACAAATCTTAATGGTACGACAGAGATAAGTAAGAGGCGCCGAAGCGTTTGGTGCGTGACGATATCTGTTCAACCGTTTTAGAGTGGCACCTTAACCCAGCACGTGTCGTTCGGTATAGGAAAAGAGAGGGGGTGATTAGTTGAAAGAGCTCTACGGAGCACTCGCTGCTACTAGCTCGCTGTCCGACCGTCCGGTAACCGTCCGGACCGAGCCCAAATCGTTGACGACGCTTACTGTTGCCGCGCGCCTCATGGAGTTGTCAGCAACTGTAGGGGCCCAACTGGGCCAAAACCTACTGGAGCCAAGGGTCTGCTGCGGAAAGGGAGGCTCGGGCCCGGCTACGGTAAGGCAACGAAGGAAAGGTGTGGGTTTTTTAGCCAGTAAGAGTCTGACACTATCTCCCGCTCCGCCCAAGGGCGGGGGATATCATCTGGATGATTTTTACCCAACGAAAAAAATAAACATCAGGCGAGATAAACGGCAACTTCAGGCTATTCCCCGTTGTGTTAATAACAAGACACAAACAGTATATGAAATACTCCAGTATGTGTTAAACAACCCCTTGTATTTTAGTCTCGCAAGACAATAAGTTTAAAAACTATAACCCGATTACGTAAGAAGGAGGTGTAATAAGAAAGACGACTCAAGAAAATAGCTCATTCATAAATAAATCCAGAGCGGTGGTCAATAGGTGTATTGTATACCATTGTACATGTAGTTACCCACCATGATTAACGCAGGTAAGTGTTCCTGGCACTCATCTCTGACTACGGCTCTCGATTTATATGTAAATAAGCTATTTTCTAGTTTCGTCCCTTACTAAACCCGCTTTTTACGTAGTCTTCTGTTTTTAAACTATTTTTTTATCAAACCCATTTCCGTATCCCGATAGGGCATGTAAACTAACCGTGCAATATTAATTAAAGGAAAAAAAACAGTTTACTCGAAGCGTTTGAACCGCGCAAATTGTATACAACTGCGTTTTAAAGTTATATTTTGACTCAAACAGAATAATTTATGTACATATTTGTAATGTGCTCACCAATACTTTCGTTTGATACCAAACACATAATGATAAAATCAGTAATTTTTTTTAAGGTTGGAATCTGCGGTATTAATTCCGTAATAGTAATTTAGACCCGAGGAAGGAGATAGAATAGTTTTTGTCTCGGTAACCAACATCCACGCGAGTGGAGCCGCGGGCAACAGCTAGTATAAGAGTAAAACACAAAGTCCTACATAATATTATGTCTGTATATATTTGATACCATCCAACCGAAGTAATTTATTAAAAAGGCTATATAACGTGAAGTTGGTTTTAGAACAACAATATACATACATACATAGACTCACGCCTGTTTCCCGGAGGGGTAGGCACCGACTACGGAACGCCATTTGCAACGATCCTGACATATCTCTCTTGCTTCATTCACTCCCATCAGATGCCTCATGCATGCTCTTCTGTTCAGGGTACTTCTCACCTGTCCTGTTTTTAGGATGTCTCCAATCTGGTCAGAGAACGTCCGCCTAGGTCTTCCCCTTCGTCATGTCCCTTCCACACGTGCATTATATATCTGCTTGGTCAGTCTTTCGTCATTCATCCTCTCCACGTGACCAAACCATCTTGGCGTACCTTTCTCGGTGCTTGTCACTACATCTTCTTTTACCCCACAACACTCTCTTATTACAGAATTCTGTCAGTCAGAGAGACACCACACATACTTCTCAGTGCTCTCATTTCTATAGCATGTATTCTACTTTCATGACTCTTCTGCCATACCCAACTATCACTACCATACATAAGAGTAGGTACTAACACCCCTCTATGCACAACCAAACGTGCCTTTTTAGACACGTTTTGGCTATTCATAAAAGCCTTCAGAGCTCCATTCACTCTATTACCTGCATTAACTCTTCTTTCAATATCTTTTACATTCTTACCATCTCTTGTAAACAGCGTACCTAACCTAGAACAACAAATAAAACCATTTTTTTTTATTTTATAGCATAGTAGCACACACCAGATATCCGCTAGAATTGTATAGAAAACGTTCCACGTAAGTGTCCAGTTCATCAAGCATATTACCATTAATCTTTCTTATGAACTATTAGACTTTAGAGATGAATTATGTTTATAATATGCTAATATTTTTTATGGATTTAATGGAATCAAAGGTCAAAATGAAAAAACATGTCGGCGTGCTGAATAATTTAACTAAGAAAATAATTAAGTATTTCTGCCTTATCTGAACGAGATTATAAACTAAAGATCGTTCCTAGTCGAACAAGAGGTTTTGTTTTAAATTTGCGACTATATACATATACTTAGCGGGTTAAAATCGCAAATTGCTCAAGCTGCCAGCCGTGCCTCACTTCGTACATTTAAGCGACCGTATGTTGGTCGCGCTACCTTGGTCGCTACCCAGGTTTCACCAGCAAGCAAGTGTTCACTTGAGTCTTTATGCCGCCGCCGAGCAACAAAAGCCTCAACGAAATTGTTTATTTATAATTATCTCTGCCTTCGTGACAGTTCTTGACATGTGACAGTTTGTTTTGTAAATATTGTTAATGTGAATTTACTATTGTGATTTATTTTGTAAATATTATATAGTAATTAAACGAATGCAATGTTGTGATGGCACTGGCGATGTGGACGTGAGTGCTAGTCAACCTACCACATCGCTGACTGGTCAGGTGCGCTGTCCGGATTTCTCCCAGGACCGTTTTTTCAAAGGTTAGCGGGGCCTGAAAGTGCATTTTGGTAAAGTACATAAATCCCAAAATGCACTTTCTCCACAATATCTTCACAACCTGTATTAGGAGACACCACACAAATTCCTTTTTGGCAAACGCTATCAAAATTAAAACATTCGATCCCGGTTGTGAAAAGAGTTCCCCGTGGGGCAAGACCATCAGTATCCAAAAAATTAGCGGAATGTATTGGTCTTGTCGTCAGGGAGAACTCGACAACAGCCTGGGAGCAATTACTGACTTTCCCTTATAGGATTCTACATGTTGATAAAAATCAGGCAGGCCAAAATTCGTTGACATCCCAAATTAAATATAATTGTCAAGTTTCGGCACACTCTTTAGACTCAAAATTTACGGTTAACAAGCAGAAGTCGCTGTATCAATATGTAGAATCTAAATTAAGGGAGGGCGATATACGGGGCGCTTCTAGACTCCTTTTCAGTAGCGATGTGGTGGCGCCTTGCTCTCCAGACACGCTTGCGGGTCTGAAGAGCAAGCATCCAGCGCCTATTGATGATCTCTCCTTCCCTGAAGCTCCCGACAGGGAATCAGAACATCTGATCACCACAGCCAAGGACGTGTTAGCAGCGTTTGGCTCCTTCCGAAGTGGCTCGGCAGGGGGCCTCGATGCACTGACGCCCCAGCATCTGAAAGACCTTGTGTGTGCCAGTGCTGGGGTGGCTGGCGATACACTTCTGAGGGAGTTGACTGCGCTAATAAATATGATGCTCTCCGGTAGTGTGGCGGACGCCATCGTTGATATCTTGTATGGGGCGAACTTGTGCGCCCTTAACAAGAGGGATGGTGGCATACGTCCCATTGCCGTGGGTTGCACATATCGGCGTATAGCAGCCAAGATATGCTGTAAATTTTACATCAGGGAGCTGTCGGAAAAATTCCAACCCCTCCAACTAGGTTTTGGTTCCAAAGGGGGTTGCGAGGCTGCTATACATGCCCTTTCTACGTACCTTGGAAGTGGTGATGGAGAGGTCATTTTGAAGGTTGACTTGAAAAACGCCTTCAATTCAGTGAATAGGGACACTTTGTTGGCACAAGCAAAATTAGAAACCCCTAAAATTTTTAAATTTCTTTGGCAATGTTACAGGTACCCCACAAAATTATTATATCAGGATAAGCTTTTGGAATCAGCGGTTGAGTGTCAACAAGGTGACCCTCTTGGACCAGTCATTTTTAGTTTAGCAATACACCCCATTATTCGGCAAGTAAATTCTAAATTTAATGTATGGTTTTTAGATGACGGGACCCTAAGAGGGGATCCAGATATTGTATTACAAGATTTAGATCTTCTTAAAAATAAATTCGCATCTATTGGCTTGGAACTAAATGTATGTCTGCTGTATTTATAAACAGCTCACATTTACTAGAGTAAATGTGAGCTGTTTATAAATACAGCAGACTCTACAAAAAGACTTTCGATACTATCTAAATTTAATAATTTGGCATCAAACATCAAAATTATTGATAAGACATCTCTTCGCCTCCTAGGTTCTCCAGTATTTGAATTGTTGTCTTTTCGTCCCAAAATTCACACATGCCTTAAGATCTTCCCAACTTTGGAAAAAATATGCACTTTTAGAACAAGTCGACAAAATTATCCAAAGTACTTTAAAGAGAATATTAAATGTGGACTTGGACGACCGAGCCTGGCTACAAGCGTCATTGCCTATACGTCTGGGTGGGCTCGGTGTACGCAAAATTTCTAGTGTCAGTTTACCGGCGTTTCTATCTTCGGTTCACAGCACGGAAGAGTTAACTAGGAAAATTTTATCACCTACACTAGTTAACTCAGAAGTGCTGTGCAAAACCGAAGCTGTAAACGCTTGGAAAATGGCTTGTCCACGCTGAGTTGCCTACCAACCTATTCTCCCAAAGACAGTGGGACGCGCCGCTTTGTGACATTGTAAGGAAAAGTCTTTTAGATACAACTTTTAATGTTGCAGAGCGTGCTCGCTTGCTGGCTGTGGGAGAATGGGAATCGGGTCTGTGACTTCAGGCACTACCATCGTCCAACACTGGAACCATGTTGGACGATGAGACGTTCCGTATCGCCACTTGTCTTCGCTTAGGTGCTCCGTGTGTTTCTCCGCATCGATGTCATTGTGGAGAAGACGTCGATAGCCTCGGACACCATGGGCTATCTTGCAGCAGAAGCGCTGGTAGAATTCCCCGTCACGCCCATCTGAATGACATAATTCGTCGTGCTCTTATCGCGTCTGGCGTACCAGCTGTACTTGAACCAAATGGTTTGGTACGCGACGACGGTAAGAGACCTGATGGTATGTCATTGTTGCCTTGGAAAATGGGAAGGCCTTTGGTGTGGGACGCAACCTGCGTAGACACCCTCGCGCCATCACATGTTCCAAGCACGGGAGGCCATGCTGGCGCTGCTGCTGCAACTGCGGAAACCCTCAAACGGCGCAAATACAGTAATTTAGTGAGTAATTACGTGTTTGAGCCGTTTGGGGTGGAAACGCTAGGCTCATGGGGTCCGAGCGCTCGTTCACTGTTCCGGGAAATTTCGAAACGTTTAATCGACGTCTCACGTGACCAGAAGGCTGGTTTATTCTTTGCTCAGAGAATCAGCATTGCCATCCAGCGTGGCAATGCTGCCAGCCTTCTGGGCACGTTACCCGATGACATTGATGCGGAGGCATTTTACGACGCCTAAACCGTATAAATATTTTGAATTTCTTTTAACGTTTTTTTTTGTACATATACTACTTAGACATTAAGATTAGATTAAGCTTCATGTAGATTATAAAATTATGTTTATTTAATGTATAATTATAACTATGTACATACATTTAATGTCATAATCTAGTAAATAAAATCATATGGAATCTATGAAAACAAGAATACGTATTTATCTGTTCTAATTAGAGATAGGGAGACATGAATTCAAAGATAAGTCATAAGCTGGTGGCAATATTACACTATAAAGAGGTACAGTTGTTATAAGCCTTTGATCTTGGATGGGTGATTTAATTGATGGGTGTTAATAGGATTGGCTTGCACAGCCTATTTTGCAGATTTATTTTCGTACAAACTGCATAATTTTCTGACATAGTAACCAAATTTTTGACTTCGTCTTTTACTGCTTTTGACAGTTGATTTTTGAAATTATATATTATTGACATTAATATTTGTATGTCTATTAAGACAAAACATGCTGATTCTATTTAACTCAGAACATCTGTACACAACACAAGTTTAAACAAATAAATATTAATACTATGCGTTAAGGTAAAGTAATTGACATCACGGTCATTGTATGGATGGGTTACCGACCGATGAATTTACATGGCCCATGTATGGGGTTCTTAAGGGGGGCAAAATAATGGTTATTTTTGAGCTAGGACGCGCTGTTAGCAAGATACCATAGCATAGGTATTTACCTAATACGTACTATGCAATGGAATTAAAATCACACTTGAATATAATCTTACAACGCACATTTTTTCCGTCTGCCATATTGTTTACGTACAGTTACTTTAGTCTGTGATTTAGCCACACATGAGATATTGTGTATGTTAAATGGTTATAAATTGTAAAGTAATATAGATAATTAATAAAAAAAAATTTTATGGGATACATACCTACGAGAGGTTGGGCAAATTAAAATGGCTGCCATTTGGGTTGTATTCCAGAATATAATCAATATCGATATTGAGCCGATTTTAAACTTTCGCGATTTGTATACATTATACAATGTTATACACACATCAACAAAGTCTAGGGATATTTTATATTTCATCAAATATCTAAAAATCTATGAAGAATTTTCTGATACAGTAAATAGAAGAATCATAGATTATTTTAAGGTCTTTAATAAAAATAAAAAACATTTCGTGTTTTTTTTTGTTTTAAATAAAAAAAATATTTTTTTTAATCATCATGGAAAATTAGTATGATAACAACAAACATTTCTTCTTAAAAAACTATTAATTTTAATAAAAATGGAAAAATCTTGTAAAATCTAATCATTAATAATCAGTGTTGCCACCTCTTACATTGATTACACATCGACATCGATTGTTAATACTTAAAATTAAATTGTCAATGTCTTGCTGCGGTATGAGGTCCCATGTCCTTTGCAAGTGTTCGTAAAGTTGTTGTTCAGTCGTCAAATTTGGTGGAAAATCTCTCAAAGCTTTTCGTTGTAACATGTCCCAGGCATGCTCGATAGGATTTAAGTCGGGCGACTGTGCAGGCCAATCCAAAACTTGAATATCGTGCTCTCGGAGAGCGGTCGATACCAGCCGCGCCGTATGGCAAGGAGCATTATCGTGCATGAGTAGAAATTCATGGCCTATTTGAGTTCTGTGTGGGACAATAACGGGCTCTACTACCTCCTCGTGGTATTTTTGTGCAGTCATGCTGCCTTGGATCCAAACGAGTTGGGTTCGTCCGCCAAGACGAATTCCTGCCCACACCATGATTGTCCCGCCTTGGTATGGGTGGACCTCCTGAGGGTGCCGTAGACGGCTAACTCTCCCTGGAGCTCTCCAAACGCGTGTTCTTCGTGAATCCGGGTGAAACTCAAACCGGGACTCATCGGTGAACAGCACCAAAGACCATTGTTCGTCACTCCATGGTAAATGCTCCCGAGCCCACGAAAGCCGCCGACCGCGATTGCCACGTCGCAATGCTGGAACACGCAATGGTCTTCGAGCATGAAGATCAACTTCATGTAACCTTCTTCGCACGGTTTGGTCGCTTACCAGCAGCTGGTGGTCCTCCTGGAGCCTTTGAACTAGTTGCAGCGCTGTGATATTGGGTTGTCTTCTGGCGGTCATTTGGAGAAATCGATCCTGTCTCTGCGTAGTAACACGATATCTACCTGTGTGCTGTTCGGCCACATCTCCAGTACTGCGATAACGTGACCACAACCTTGATATCACATTTTGACTGGTATGTAGGTCCTCAGCAACGACGCGTTGAATTGCACCATTTTCTAACATGCCCACGGCTCGTAACATTTCATCTCGACTCAAATGACGACGTGACATGACTTTTAAAGTTCGTACGTCACGTTAAATTAAAAAAGAAAAACAATTAAAAACCCTTTTCATTAATAATTATAATAAAACAGTTTTAACTTTCTTTAATGTAACGAATTACTAGCAAATTTGCCGCCATATTTTGTTTATTATTTTGTTTTTTTTTTTTTCCATGTTCAAATTTTGAAAATAGAATAAAAGAGGTTTTAATCTGTATATAAACTTTTTGTGGAAACTAACAAGGTTCTAAACTATAAACTCGTAAATAATTTAGGATTAAGATATCCCTAGACTTTGTTGATGTGTGTATAGCGGGTCTTACACGCGATAAATCTTATATTTAAGGCATAATGTGGTCGCGGCGGGAAGTCCCGCCGTATGTATCACTATAGTCTGTCAGTCTATCCGTATGTAAGACCGAAACTATTCAGTTTACACATTTGACAATTGGTAAGTAGATGTACTCTGTGAACCGCTTTACGACGTTATAGAAAATTAAAAAAATAATATTGAATTAAGCCCCCCTTCATTCAATATTTTTTTCTACATGGAACTCATGTGATAAATGGGTCGTTGAAAATTACTTTGAGGTTCCTATAACCATTGCTTCTTAAAGTCAATCGTTTGAGAGATATACGGTTCCAAAGAGGTAAAATTTATGTGTATATCATATCTATGAATAATTATATATATTTATAGTATATTTATGGGCTCTAACCGGCTCCATATCGATATCGATTATATTCTGGAGTACAACCCAAATGGCAGCCATATTATTTGCCCAACGTTTCGTTGGTATTGGACATACCATATCTGTGTCATTCCCAGATTTGACTGACTGATTTGACTGACGCGTTGTAGAGTAAGATTCCAGGGCCGCCAGACCTTACTTATTTTTTCAGAAACGAAATGTGTAGAATAATGTAGTGTTAGTATGTGCTATGAGTGTACGCATACTTGCTAGCTTGGATCGTGGGCCAATTTTTAGGTATGAGGTGCTAAAGGTCCACGGGAACAATTTCCATACATACCTACATAGAAAACATTTTGTGTCATGCGCTGCAACTGTAACCCCTTCTATATCATTTGTATAAATTTTGTTAAAAACCGTAACCAAATCGTATCATCGTCTTTAATTTTTGAACCTCCATACCTATATAGGAATTATAGTCAGATAACGCTTGTTTGCTACTATAAAAAATCACCGAAGTCTGACATATTTTTAATAGTCAAACTCGAATTGCAATATAAATAACAACAGGACTTCAGTGACAACATAACGTCAGGGAACATGAAAAATGATTAGGAAAAAGAATATGGAATAGAACAGTAAAATATTGAGCTGCCCTGCACAAACAAACTCATATGTTTGCATAATAGCCACGCTTTCAGCGAATGGGTGCAGATACGCTCGACGCATTTTTCGTCAGATGTGTACCGACTCATTTGACAGAATAGCCGCGACCGAAGACCCGCGCTTCTTCCGTCAGATATGTTCCGACCCTTATACGCACTTAACTTCGAAATGTCAGGGGTTCGCGCCGTAGATTCGAACCCGATACCCTCTGCACAGCAGTCCGTTGGTATTTCCAGTAGACTATCGCTGCCATTAATTAAACTATGTGTCAACGTCGAACAATAGAAGTCAAATTAGATGATAATGACATTTAAATTAGCAGAATACCAATTCTGAGTCAATTTAAAAGAACAATGCCCATTTTTCTTAGAGCCCAGATGTGGACAGTCAAAAATTGTGGTAGTTGTTATTGCATTAGATAAAAAAGTGTTAAACTAAATTTTGAAGTTAAATTTTGAGAATGATTGGAGGGTATCTGGCACTTCAAGACTTTACTTAAAGAAACCCACATCAATTAATTCCATTTTATTTTCGTCAATAAAATTTTCTTTTTATGCAGATGAAATTTTGTAGGCAGAAAACATCGATTCTGTGATGGAAAGAATCTATGCAGTTGCCAATAAGCAGCCAATAGCATTAGAGAAATATTGGCTGCTCATTGGTAAGACGCACGGTCTGGCTGTTGTTGATTGGCTATTTAATAACTAGACACTGTAAGGATGACGAAGGACTGACCAAGCAGATATATAAAGCAAGTGTGGAAGGGACAGGACGAAGGGGAAGACCTAGGCGGACGTTGTCTGACCAGCAGGCCGATTCAGAATGTCACGACAACTAATCGTACGATATGTCAAATTATTGTCCTCGTCTTTTAGCCACCTATCAGCGATACTTTGAACAAACATTCATTGAATTCGGTTTATTTATTAATTTACGTCATACTGAATGCATAAAATTGATAGGAAATACGATAGTTTTGACAAAAAATGAGGTAGCCCGTTCGACAATTAACGAAATCGAATGTCAAATGAGATATCGAAAGGTTCTGAATCGCCCCCCAGATTGGAGACATCCTAAAAACAGGACAGGTGAGAAGTACCCTGAACAGAAGTGCAGTGCATGCATGAGGAATCTGATGGGAGTGAATGAAGCAAGAGAGATATGTCAGGATCGTTGCAAATGGCGTTCCGTAGACTCTGCCTACCCCTCCGGGAAGCAGGCGTGAGTCTATGTATGTATGTACACTGTAAGTCATTGGCGCTGCTTGCGCCTGCGGATTGCGCCAGTACGATTAGACGCCATACGCTTGTCATACGTTAGACAATTTGAACAAAATATACATAGGGGATGCTTCGTCTATCGTTAGAATATATGTCAATGCATAGGCACGAGTTTTTGATAAAGTCGATTCACCTTACGGTGAATCGACTTACGGCTTCTGATACCTTTTCATTGACTTCGAATACGAAACTCCATTGGCGATACAAAATTTAAAACAAACTCTTTGTTCGATGTTTTTGTACATTATTAAATTCGCATTACAACTAAAAACAGCACTGTTTTTAATATAAATAACACATGAAACTCAAACTCAGCGCCAAAATGGAAAACAGTTGTGCCAATCTAACAACAAAAAAAACTAAAATTTCAATTTGGAACCATAAACAAATAATCCATTCCCGATACTTTTTTGATTGAATGTATAACTGGCCCAGTCCTAAGAATACATTAAGACAAGTGCGGGCCCAAAATCTGACCAAACGTTACAACTCGCCTGCAGGCGAGATTTGCAGCGGGCGACTTGTCGCCTAACCCGACATGGAACCAATCACTACCTGCAATTTGATGAACCACAGATACTCGCTAAGAGGCTACTGACATTAACAAATACCGTGAGGCTATTGACATTAAAAACCATCTTAATTTCAAAGGGTGGGCAATAAAATCCGTAAACTGTAGTTCAATCTTAACGTGTAACATGCGTGTAAACTTAAAATGATGTTATAATTGAAGAAAATGGGGCCAATTCTGCTATTTTTATATGACATTATATTTTGAATGGATTTAAAAGCGGTATTCTGATAACCTAATGTCATTATCGTATAATTTAAAATAAACAGTTCATCGCTGACTCATACGATCTCGTTACAATTTCATTCAAATATCAGATAATTTAGATTCTTATTGAATACGCTTTTTGTAACGTAAGTATGACACTGACATGATATCGCGACTATATTTATTAAGCGGAATTGGACCCAATACTGGACGACACATTCGCACTGTACCACTGTCGCCTAGTTCTCAATATAAAGCAGCGCTGTAGTATCGTCATCGATTAGAAACAAAGAGCACAATGTTGTAGTTGCGCGTGCAGCATTAGATTTAAAAGACAACGTAATGACTTGCTATATTAAGTCCCCAGTGAAACGATCCTATTCTAGGGATCTCATAATACATTTGAGAGGCGCCAACTTACTCGTCCGCTATGTTAGCACGCGCGTGACACTGAGTGTACACATGTGTGAGTGTGTACTGTTATATCTACTTGTGTGTACTTACCGACGTGCTTGTGTAAGTGCTGCTGCGCGGATTCAGCCCCGACGTGCGGCTCCTGACTCGGTGCCTGTGTATCAAACACAACAAACGTATGAACAGCGTGATTGCCTTGAGTCGATTGAACTTGCTCTCTGTTCGACACCGACTACAGAACTTCTGAAGCGATTACTGACAATGTCACCACACCACGCTCAAAGCTTTTTTTTACTACACAAACCATATGAATATGGTACACACACGACCGGTTTCTGAATTGAAAATTTCGCGTTGAGAATAATTTAAACACTAATTATATACTACATAATCAATTTTCTGTTTCACAAAAAATTGTTTTGACACATTTTGAGTATTTGTGCTTGAAAAATCTAAAATTTGACACAACATATGATCAACTCATGATCAACTCCATATCAACTCTATATTCGCGTTTCTGAAAACATTTGACATTTGTCAAATCTCACTTAGCACTGATAAATTGAGAAAAAATTAATTGTACAACTTTGGTCTTTTAACCCGAGATCACGAGTAATAAGACAGCCAGTATGTCAAACTGTCTACACTACGGTTGCCAAGCAGCGGTTATGTCATACTGACGTCTACACAACAAGAAGGTCGTTAAACAGAATTTATAGAAAAATGGTTCAAAGACTATTCAATATTTGGAACAAATAGATTACAACATTATTAGGAACAAATCGAAGGGATAGAAAATATAAATAAGAGATTTCCGTGTTAAATCAATCCAAATAATTACGCTGTGGCCTCCATGGAGGTATATAAAATTGTACCTCAAATATACCTGGCCACAAATATTTTGTATTAAAACTAAAACAAACTGACTTTGACATAACATACACGTTCCGTTTTCACTAAGATACCGAATTGAACAAATTCAACGAACTGTTCATTAAAATAAAATAATCGTTGAAATAATTTTAAATACAACTTGATTTTGACTTATTGTTTCCGTATAAAAATAATTAACTGACAAGTGTGCTTCTTTGTAAAATGTTAATTAATACGAATTTATGGTTAGTACCGATTTTTTTACTTGTATCGGAACGTACTAGTGTTGGTCGGTTTATGTTATTCATGATTTGAAGAAAACTCAGTTGAAAGTGCTTTGAAAAACGTCACTCTGACCTGTGAAACAGAAAAAGCTTAAGTTGACTTCAACTAGTTCAGAAATTTTCAACTGATGAAAGCTGAAATTCTCAATTCAGAAACCGGCCGACAGTTAAATACATTAAAGGTTGATACGCCGGTATGAGTTTATTTCAAACCACATAATAGTAAGTACATGACATAAATAAACAAGGTCTACACTAATTTTCAATAGGTACGAGTAGTAGTTTAGTCACTAGATAAGTATTTAGTTTTGAATAAACTGGTACAGGTCGTAACTCTTTCGCCAGCTGTTCCGCACCCGTAGTAAAGGTCATACAGCTTAAAATACTAAAAATTATGCGTTTGCGAGTTTAAATTACAAAATGTGTTTTAAGTTTAGCCAAATTAGGCTACCGCAATAAGGACGAATAAGCATAACATCTCACTAAAATGTCGCACACTTTCACACTTGTATGCCATCTTGCTTTCATTCAATAATAGTAAGAGAAAGATAGGTCACTGGTACACAATGTTGCGTTGCCATGGCAACTTGATAGCTATTGGTTACGGACTTCTTCATCGATAAATGTGATACTCGTCACGGCATTGCGGAAAATATGGCGGAATTAGTTTAGTTTATGGCGCGGTGCGCACGCGCCATATTGGAATTAAACATTGCTTATTGTTTAATGAAATCTGGATACCATTTAGGTGTTCAAAAAGCAACTGGTGTGAAGTGAAAGTGTTTTTCTTTGTATGTACCTACTTATGTCTGTGCTGTGCCGCCGTCGCGTTGCTAGGTAGGTAAGTAGGTATCCACAGTCGAAATGAACAAATAGAACGCGACCGCAAGGTGTGACGTTCTTATTCATTATGATCCCAGGTTGGTGTAAATATTATACATGGTGTTTGCGTATTAAATTGATTTAATTTGATTGAAAGAAATAAATTCTCAATTTTCATTGTAATAAACTGAAATCTGGTATAGAGCTTGCGTATGTCAAACTATAATAATATATGGTTTGAAATAATGTCATACCGCCGTATCAACCCTGTATAACCTTTACCTAATTAATGTACAGTACTTTAATATTTAAGATAGTCGTGTTCAAGTTACATTGTCAAAGTTGTTAAAACCTAACGCGTATTTTAAATATCTTCCATGAATGAGTGAATGAATATACTTTATTGTAAAAAGACCAGAAAGAAATGGAATAACAGTATACAGAAACATTCTTAGAACTAGTCAACAATGGCGGTCTTATCACAAGTTATGATTTCTTCCAGACTGGATGAAATAAAAATAAAAAAATAAAATTCAACATAAACAATATTATACAATTAGATAATCTTATCTTAAGAAATAATACATACATAAATATGTACATAACATATATACATACTATAAATACTATGCTAATAAATACACATATATCCATAATATATACTCTAATATTATAATATATACCTATTGTTCGGATATTATAGCTAGACTAAACAAATCTTTAAAGTGACAAGTAGTGCTTCCTGACAAGATTTTTAAATATTGACAGTGACTTAGCATGTCTTATTGTTTCGGGTAGTGCATTCCACCATAGAGCATAGATATTTATTTATAGAGATGTTTTTCTTATTGCCGCTTTTAAGACAAACTTTCTGCGACCCAAATTGCCGCTTGGCGGCGTAACAGTCGTGTGAGTGTCAGTGCAACAGCTGTCTATTTCTTACGCCAAAGCAATGCAAGACAGATGGCAAAAGACGCTAGCGCCGCCAACGGCGCCAACTACGAACTACACTGATGACAACCGTCAATACGCCAACTTTAATCGGCACATGACATCCTTAAGAAATAAGCTTCTTTAATATAAATCATCTGTATTCATTGATTCCACAAACGCGCAGCTAAGACAGTGACAGATTTGTCAAAAAACACTAGAATGCACAGGTACCGATAACTTTAAATTTTCCGATGATCTCAAGTTCCTAAAATGTGTCTTCTTCTTCTTTCTCTTAGCGTTATCCCAGTTTCAGTCTGGGGTCCGCTTTCTAGTCTAACCGGATTCAGCTGAATATTAGCTTTTCCACGGAGCGACTGCCTGTCTGACCTCCGCAACCCGAAGGGATAGCGATATTCCATGGTTTAGACTAGTGTCAGTTTATTTAGAAGGTACTGACGCCCTGTAACGACTGTCAAAGATCTTCATGACAACCGGGACCAACGGCTTAACGTGCTCTCCGAGGCACGGGACAAGCGATAATTAACAATTCAATACGCACATAACTCCGAAAAGTCATTGGTGCGCGCCGTAGATTCGAACCGGATACCCTCTGCATGGCAGTCTGTTGGTATATCCACTCGGCTATCGCTGCCCTAAGTTCCTAAAATGTTTATCATGCAGAAATGTGAACCGTTTCTTAAGATAGGCGGGAGATGAAGGATTAAATAGAATGTTATACAAAAGACAAAGGATATGAGTATTCCGGCGAAGGCGGATGGGCAGCCATTTGAGCTTGTTTTGAAAATCAGAAACGTGGTCATATTTGCGTAAGCCAAATATGAACCTTATATAAAAAATTTGGAGACGTTCAAGCTTGTCTAACTGGTCCTCATTGATATCTAGATAGCTGGCATCGGCATAGTCAAGAATAGGAAGAAGGATAGATTGCGTAAGCTCAATTTTAGTGGCAATTGGAAAGAAATTTCGTTATCTTCTTAATGATGCCGCAGCAGCAAAGAGTTTGAGACTGGTATTTTGCAGCTGAAAATTCCAAGAAAGCGTTTTGTCGATATATATCCCCAAGTTCTTTACCTTGTCACTGATAGGAACTGAAATGACGTCAAAAAATACGAGGGGAAGCATCGACCAGTCGACCTTCGAAATCATCCTTGAACTGCCTACTACTAGCACCTGAGTCTTCGTCGGATTAACCTCGAGTCCAAATCTTTTCGTCCAATCACTGATGTGGTCCAGGTCATTGTTAGTTATGGTAATGCCTTGCGATAAGTTTTCTGGCTTAGCATGGATGTAAATTTGCATGTCATCAGCGTAAAGGTGGTAGGAAGAAGATATATGATTGGAAAGAGATATATGATTGGAAATAGTATTTATAAAAATTGAGAAGACCAAAGGAGAGAAAGAGCTTCCATGTTAGTGATAAAAATAATAAATTGAACCTCCACACTAGACTACGAAAAGATTGTCATTTCTGTGATAGCTTTTGACTGAATCTCGTATGACATTTACACTTTATAAGATAAGCAATAAGTATCAGTGATTCTTGCTAGCAGTTACCTTAATGAGTGTTCCACTTGGATCCATTTCAGTACAAAAGTATTCATACAATAAGAATTCAAGATAACATTAAACTCGGGTGTACCACTGGAATCAATGATGGGACCAGAACACATGTTCAAGAATATGATGATGCTTGTGTGCTAACGCTTTGTGAAGAAGACAGTTTTATAAATGCGCTTTGCGAAGAAGACAGGTTTATAAATGTACTACCTCGTCAAGAAACTACCAGGAAGAGATCAATAATACACAAACTGTTATCGATCCAAATTTATTTTATCATCTTTAAAGTACGCTCCTTCAGAAATAACATACTTACGCCAACGACTAATCCAATCGTGAAAACATTATTTAAACGCTGTTTCCGGAATTGAGTTCAGTTCTCGCCGCAAATTCTCCTTTATGTCTTCTAGCGATTGAAAAAGGGTGCCGTGAAGTGATAATTGGAGTTTAGGAAAAATAAATAAGTCGGCCTTCGGCAATATCTGGTGAATATGGTGGTTGCTCGATGGTATTTATTTTGTTGAGTGTTCGGTCAAAAAATCGATCACAATGACGCCCTTGTGCGAAGGCGTATTATCGTGGTGCAAAATCCAATAATTTTCTTTCCACTAATCTGGCCTTGGCTGGAACAATATTCCTTATTTACCGTTAGACTCTCCGGCAAGAATTCCGAGTGCATAACACCGCAATAGTCAAAGAAAACACTCAACATGACTTTGACTTTTCAACGAGTTTGGCGTGGTTTTTTCGGTTTCGGTTCAGTTGGAAGGCGCCACTCCGAAGCTTGTTGACTAGTTTGCATTTCAAACTCGTAAACCCACGTCTCGACCAGTAACCATGCGGTTCATGAATCTTCGGTCGGAATTTACTCGTTCTAGCATGTCCTCAGCGACTCTCATGCGATTGAGTTTTTGGAGAAAATTCAGGGGAGTCTTTTGGGACTAGCCGAGCGGCAACATGTTTCATACCCAAATGATTACTTAAAACGGTACGGATCGACTCGTGAGGTACAGAAAGTTCGGCGGTTATCTCTCCTAAAGTTGAATGAGGATTTTCAGCCACTGTTACATTCACTTTCGCGATCTTTACTTCAGTTGCACACGTTGATGGCCTACCAGAGCGAGGCAAATCTTCCATCACATCTCAACCGGTTTTGAACGCTTCGTAATAATCATAAGCACGAGTTTTTGATAAAGTCGATTCACGGTAAACCTTCTGTAACATTTTCGTTGACTAAGAACACGAAATTCCATTGGCAATGCAATATCTAAGACAAACTCTTTGTTCGATATTTTTGTCCATTATTAAATTCGCAATACACATAGATATGCTATAACTAAAACAGCACTGTATTTAATATAAATAACAGATGCAACTCAAACTCCACGCCAAAATAAAACGGGTTAGTAAGGAAAACAGTTGTACCAATCTAATAACAACAAAAAGAAACGGAAAATTTGAATTTGGAACTATAAACAAAAAATTCCATAAACGATACTTTTTGTACTGAATGTATATGAGAGTTACAATACTTCTGTGAAATAGCAGGTAGTTCAAAAATAGGGCGGCAAGTATCAAGTATTTGGACAGGATTATACCGACTTCTCCCTCGTCTGCTTGTTCCTCGTGTTTCAAAGTAACGGCACTGTTTATGTCAAGCGGGTCACTTATCGGTAATGAACTTGCGAGCTGAAATTGAGGAGAGTCTTTTCTGAAAGAGAAAAACATAATCATTGAAATTTTTGTCTATTTTTATTCCAGCAGGATAATAATAGCAAGTCGGTATCATCAATGCGAATGTTAGTCATTTATTCATTTAATAAGAGTAATGATTGTCTGTGCGCCACTTTAATAGTGGCACTAATTATTTAATGCCGACAGAAAATTCTATAAATAATATGTTTTACTCTTATGTGTACTTATGAGCCGTGAGCGTCAGGTAATCTAATAGCGGGGGGACTTAAAGTGACAACGTAGCAAAGTTGTCAAAAATATATTGTAAATAATAACGGTTCCAAAAACAAAATAATCTCTAGCTAGTTAGGTTATATAGTCGGTTAGGCTGCGTTTCCACAGAAGCGGAGCTGCGCGGAGTTCAGGGGAGCATAGCCGTGTAAATAAGTAGGTGTTTCCACTAAAGCTGCGCAAATATGAGCGGTGCAGGGCTGGGCTATGTAGCTGGGTGAAGTGGAGCCGAGCGGAGCTGAGACGACCGGGGCGGACCAGAGCTGAGTCTAGCGTAAGTGTATACGTGCACTCTCGATGACGGTACAAGTCAAACTGCAACAAACAAACGCCCGCGCCTGAGGTCGCGTTACCTCTCTCAGCCCTGCTCCACCCCGTGCAACCCCGCTCTACCGCGCGCATCCCCGCTCTACACCGCACAGCCACGCTTCACCCGGCACAGCTCCACTAAGCTCGACACCGCTGTGCCGCGCTTATCTCCGCGCACCATACATTTTAATGTAAATCTTCTCAATTCCGCTAAAACTGTTTCCACTGAATCGGAGCGGAGATGAGATGTGTATTTTGAGCAATATGAATGGTATTTTTTTATAAGTATCTGCTCAGCTCCGCGCAGCTCTGCTTCTGTGGAAAAGCAGCCTAACCGACTATATAACCTAACTAAGCTACGTTATAACGTATAAGCGCATAATAATTGCGATGAAAAAAAAACAAATAAGAGTTTGGTCAATCCGAGGAAAGGAAATTATTTTTTAATATAAATACTAATCGTTTCAATATAATACTGAACCTCCGAGAAAATGCTAAAATACCGACAGGGGAGCGACCAGCAGGGATTAGCTCATCTGAAATTAAATTTGTTCTCGTCCGCTCGGGAATCTTAAGGACGCGTTAACAAAACTAAATATCTTTGAGACTTTAGAATTTTTTGTGATATGTATCTATGTTATAGGCCTGGAATATTATTATATTGTAGGTAGGGTTGCCAACCGTACTCTAAAATAGAGTATTGTACTCTATATCATGTAACCGTACTCTATAATCTATAACACTAATAGAGTACGCTAAAATACTCTATTTTACACAAATTTTACTAAACTAGTGCCAGTCATATAATATTATGCAAAAACCCATAATCAAAACCAGAAATCGTCGACTATTCACTGTTAATATGTTGGTATCCTCAATTCCTCAAACCACATTCGGACATTCGTGAATGCAGCCACTAATGTCATTTCATTATGTCAAAGGTGTCAATGTCATGTACTCATGTCACAAGTTGTTTTTAAGTCTTTTCGGTCATGAATGTAAAGTGGCGAGAAGAGAGAGAAACAGAGCTTCATTGAAATTTATTAAGAATGAGCTCTTGATCTACATAAATTTAGAGTGAGAATGTTTGGAGTTTTGGACTCTCTTTATTTTAAAAACAATGAAACATTGTTATGTGGTGCAAAAAATACAAAAATTACCTTTTTAAAAATATAAAATAAATGATACTCTTTTTTTGAGTCCATACTCTTTATTTACCTCCTTTGAAATCAGATATACTCTATTTCTTCTAAAAAAAGTTGGCAACCCTAATTGTAGGTGTCGTATGAATGTAATGACGGTAAGACGCGATAGACTTCGAAAAAAGCAATATACGCATACAAAATATTCGCTAAAATCAATTTGATACTTCTCGTATTCTGTGCGAATTACGTCCAAATAAGTTTCTTATTTTTTTATATAAATGGACATTATTACTTTATTTTTTCCATTATGTTGATTCAGGATATATTTCGGTAGATATTATTTTGTTTCTTGCGTTGAAATCTGGTAAGATTATGTAGACTGATGGTATACCATCCCATTCAAGTGTTGCGACTGGAACTCATAAAAGAGTAGGCCTAGTTATGCCAGGTTGGGGCTCATTTTATTTGTTTTGGTGAGACCCTACCACTGGTACTAGTGAAGTAACCTTCCGAGGTTATTCGATGAGTCTTACTGGTACTCTTATGTGAGTAGAGCTAGGCATGCCGAGTTTGGGCTCATTTTGTTTGTACATAAGAGACCCTACCACTGGAACTTATGAAGTAACCTTCCAGGGTTATTCGATGACTCTTGCTGGTACTCATATGTGAGTAGAGCTAGGCATGCCGAGTTTGGGCTCATTTTGTTTGAACATAAGAGACCCTACCTCTGCAACTTATGAAGTAACCTTCCAGGGTTATTCGATGACTCTTGCTGGTACTCATATGTGAGAAGAGCTAGGCATACCGAGTTTGGGCTCATTTTGTATGTACTTCAGAGACCCTTATACTTCTCTCATCTGTGCTTACCAGATTTCAACGCAAGAAACAAAAGAATATCTAAATACCGAAATATATCCTGAGTCAACATAACGGAGAAAATAAAGTAATAATGTCCATGTATATAAAAGTAATAAGAAACTTACTTGTACGTAATTCGCACAGAATACGAGAAGTATCAAATTGATTTTAGCGAATATTTTGTATTCGTATATTGCTTTTTTCGACTTCGGGCTGCAGCGACAAGCGACATAGAGTCCACTCCTGACGGCGCTCAAGCGCAGACTGAGATCTCATTGCAGAATTTGGATATATAAATCAAGAAAGTGGCTAAAGAAAACCACCCTTATTGCCACACATTAAGACACACGTATGCGGGCAAAATAGAAGAAAAATGTAAGATGATTTTGCATGATGCATTTTTTGAGTCAATTTACAATATTTTCAAAAATATTTTCAGATTGTTTTTGAGTTGACTATATTTACTACCCTATTCTAACTTTGAAAATCTAAATAAATGTAAAAATAGAGAGAAAATTGTACTCAAAAATAGCAGAATTTGCCTATTTTTGATTTAGAGGCAGTTTCGAATCGATTTTACATTAATAATAATTAAATATTTTTTATTTATTTTCAGATTGATTTATAGATAAAAAAGTAATCAATTTATCGGTATCATTAGTTTTATTAGTTATTATCTTAAATTGTCGTAAAATGTACCGGAAATATGTGGTTTTTTGATACATGCGTAAACGCGTCCTTAATAGCTTATGTTAGGTTTTCTTATGACCCTGCCCCAAACATGGGAGCCCTGCGAAGCAAAGCTCCGTCATCTTAGTAGTTGATTGAATCAGGCGTTACTTGGCGAAACTCCATTGTAACCTAATGGAAGGAAAGAGGAACCCACCACGCACCCTCGGATTGACTACCCCAACTATTGCAATAGAAAAAGGTTGACAATACCGAACTCCTCTGGTGCACGAGGCATCCTCAGGAGCGATGGGCAACAACTGAGCCTCAGTCGTTGCCCATCGCTCCTGAGGATGCCTCGTGCAAGCGAAACACGTGTCGAAGAATAGTCGGCGCATACAGCGCGATACTGCAAGTCAGGTATCTTCCTGGAACCCATACCATTCCTATATGCCTTATCCTTTTAGAGGAGTTCGGTATTGTCAACCTTTTTCTATTGCAATAGTTGGGGTAGTCAATCCGAGGGTGCGTGGTGGGTTCCTCTTTCCTTCCATTAGGTTAGCGTTCCATCATTTTAATCGAAGCCAAATAGCCGGGTAGTTAATATTTTAGGCAGTGGATTTAATTGTTTGAGTATCACCAACCTATATTTTTTTCTCAGAGATTGATAATTAACTAAAAGAAATTATACTTTGAGTTATTCAGACCGTTATAATTTGTTAGGGAAAATTTACTTCAGCTGAATTGAACACAGGGTATAAGATTGCCACATGTATACAGAATTTTTCTAGTATCAAGTTATTTCATACTTTATAAAATGAACACAGCTAAAATTCTAATCAAATTCCGCAGGCCTATTTTACTGTGGTTAAAAGGGTTAAAACTGTCCGTCAGTGTCATAAACATACTGCGAGCTCAGTGCATCGAAGCGTTTCACTTTCATAGTCACTTTGGCGTATAATCTGACTATCTTGCCACATTTGAGCATTTTCAAGCTTTACTGTAATATAGCTTATATAGCTATAGAAAATGGTAGTTTCCACAAGTATGGTCGTCATCGACTCTGTATATAAAATCCTTGCGGTACTGAGTGATTGACAGACAACGCCCAGCTATAACTATCAGGCTCAACAAGCTGAAATGTACCATGTATACTCCTTGGAGACCATAGGGATCGGTCAAGTCTCAGGCAGAAGCTAGATAAAATACTAAAAGTCATGATGAACGAATTGTTAAAGTGCCAAATATAAATAAATATGTTTAGTTCTCACCGACATTGTTCCAGTGGGATTTCACGCTTGTAACCTCGATACAAAGGTTCCTCTACTTTTCTGGTTTGATCTTCTTGCTGAAAATACAAACTCAAGTAAATATGTCTTTGTGGAGATTCATTGATGGATGCTTGCTACTCGTAGAAACTAGGCAACGGATGTTGATGAAACTCTCTTTAATTTATTTTTATTATTTTAGGAATACATCTATGAAAACACGACAAGGTGCAACTGTAACACAACTTTGCAGTAACTAAGCTTATACATCATAATATTACACAGGCTACCTACCTGGTATACACACATTATTTTGAGCCCAAACTAGGCAGAGCCTGTGCTATGGTAGCAGATAATTGATAAATATATTATATATTCGAAACAAATATTTCCTTTAATATAATTAGGTAAGTATAAGTAAATTACATGTAGACAATAAATAACAAAACTCATTTCACAAAAAAATATGTGGTGGGTGGGCAATAAATCCAGCCCAACAGCCTTATGACTGCATGCCTCATGCATGCGGGATTGGTGATCATTCACCAATCCCTAAATTAATAAGTAAATCCTTACACCCAGGTGACAGATGTGCAAACGATAAAATCATGTATATAGTGTATGTTAATTGTGTCTACATAGTCTAAGCTATTATTTGATATAAAAATCATGAACTAATGCGGTGTTATAGTTGAATAAAAACGAACAATTGGAAAAATATCGTCGCGTCCTATCCATAATAAAACAACACAATTTGGTGAAAATGTAGGTTACTGAACATACAATTCATAGAATTAATGGGTACTGAAATATCTGCTTTCTTTTACTTAATAACTTAATTTCTTCGATTTTAATGGTGCGAATATTATAAAACTATTAACGTATCGAGTTGAACTGCAGTACTTACTTGGAATGATGTAAACTATAAATTATTTTAATAAAAACACAATGACACAAAAATCGTGTTACTAAAACACTGTGCGTACAAATGTCGTCACGATCTAATGAGAGCACATACGATAATCGTCTAAAGATAAATGAATCGTCACGACATAGTGAGAATACGCTTTTACAGTGCAGCTTGCAGTAGTGTCAAACACTCACAAAGTGAATAATATACTACACAACACAAAATAACTAAGTATATGAGTAATTTCACCGGGATCAATCATAGAACCCACGAGACATTCATGCAGGTTAAAAAAGTATTTATAAATGAATATACAAGAAAATCACATACTCGCGGTATGTGATTTTCTTGTATAAATTTGTAGTTGTTTATCTCACTAATAGAACATTAACAGAACCCCACAACCAACATTATACTGACCTCTTCCTGTTCTATTTCTGCCTCAAACTTTAAAGTCTCAGCACTCATCACATCTATCGGTAATTTCGATAAAACGTATTGGGAAGACCCACCATAATTTGCACTGCAAAGAAATTGATTTCATTTTATTCCTATGATTAAATTATGAAAATAATACTGCCTCTTCCTCATCTCTGTGGTTAATACTTTGTTCTCACCTGCACTCTTCTTCCGCAATGTTATCTTCACGATCAGAGGATATGGGCTCGTCTTTAACTTGCACGCTCTCTGTTTCGATAATACCGGCCGGCACATCACTCTCACATTTATTTGTGCTTGGCTTTTGAAGCTAAAATGTAAAAGTATTTGTTGTATTTGTCAATATAGTGTTACATAAAAGTTCCCATTTATCTTTCCCAACAAACGTGTTTGATACTAAATTTATATATATCGTTGTCGCGTTACCTGTGAGAATATATTATAACTCTACACTCTACGATATACAAACAGTGTGTGTGCATTTGTGAATAAATACCGTACAAAGATCAGATTGCCGTTATGTTTTAATTTACTAAAATATATCATCAAATATCAAATTATATCAATCTGGTTCACCCTAGTTTACATTTACGTTTGTCTTAACGAACCATTTGTCAAATGTTAGCGATGACACCGTGTGATGTATACTTGTTTGAATTAAAACCTTGAAACTTGTTAGAATATCAAGGTAGTAGAGCCTTGCTGATTTCAGCATGAATGGGCCGGCTCCACCGGGGAAGTACTACCCTCTCATAGAAGATCGACGTAAAGTAACAGTACCTAAACTGTTGCGTTTCGTCTCGTTCGGTGAGTGAGAGAGCCGGACTGCCGGAGGCCGTATCACTCACCGAACAACGATAGAAGGAATAGGGGCAACGCACTTGTGACTCCTGTGGTGTTGCTTGTGTCCTTGGGCGGCGGTAATTGCTTACCATCAGACGATTCATGTGCTCGTTTGCCGCCTATTACCATAAAAAAACAAGTATAGCCCTAGAGTTGAACCTTGAGGCACACTCCTTGATGAAACATAACATAGAAAAAAACCATTTGATAGTTTTGAGTTACTTCGTAACCACAGACAAACAAGAAGCAGAGATGACGTCATCTTATAATATGTAGGTATAGAAGTTATGATTAGTTTCTGAACAATATAGTCTGGAATAGTTAGTCCTGATCAAAGTACGACAGTCGAAAGGCTTTGTTAATTACAACTATTCCAGTTAGATGCAGAGTCACTTACCTTATTATCCTGAGAACCAGCGATGTGGCAGTGCAGGACAATCGATCGATTCAAGTGCGGGGTCGCGTCTACGTCGAGAGCGAACTGTATCAAGGATAAAGTATATAATAGCGGTGATCGATATCGATCCCAACCAGGGATTTTAATCGTAATCAACGTGTGGTGGTGCTGTGGTGTCGGGCGCCATACTGCGGGATCATCACAACATCAGCCGTTGCGCTCGCGGCGTCAGTGGCGGTGACTCCGATCAGCTGATGCTGGGACGATTGAAGTTGCTGTGCTCCATCCCTGTACTCGTCTTGTAGTGTGTATATCAGCTGTTCAGCGATCGCTGTTGCTGACCGCGCGAGTGCAGCAGCAGGTGTCGCGTTGATCGCGCAGTATGACTCTGGACACTGTCGCACCACCACACCACAACATTAACATACTCGCTCGGGGACAATATTTGACTCATTCAAATAATTTAAATATGACAACTCAAGTTTAACATTATTTTAAATAATGAAGACCACTAACAATAGTTTCCATGATGATGCTGTCGGTATGTCGGTCATACGGAATGCTCATCTCGAGCTCAGCTCATCTCTTGTGTTATTTAACGAGATCAAACTCGAAGTACAAGCAGGGCGATATCTTGGGAGATTGAGACGAGATCAATCAGTGATACATTACTATACAACTTGTTCCCATTAAGTATCGTAGACAGGATAAGATCTCTTCAGATTACTCTAAAGGCGTGTATGTAAATGTAATTTAGTGCATTATCCTAAGTCTCCTGATGCAGACTGTAATCAGCCATATAGGAAGTGATGAGAAAGTGATCTTTATGAGAGAGTAAGTAGTAATTCATTTTCACCCGTGCAGTTGCTGACACTTACTGGTAATGTTTACCACCTGGGAGTCAATGGCCTTTATTTAGTGTCATCTGCTCCCTTAAAATTATAGTTAGAGGTTATTTGATTCTCATTTCATACTGGACACAATCAATAGATATTGATATAAAATGTAGCGTCGCAGTAAGAAGAATTAAATATTATTTAGCAATTTGGTTAAACTAGAAAGTTGACCCAGGGCTTCAATTAGTCTTGAATGCAACTGGAATGACATTGGAGTAATGATGATGATGCAGTGATGTTCCTTTTGATTATATGCAATACATTATGAGAATCTACCTATTACTGTACACATGACATCAGTATTAGAGGTAATATTCTCATAACTTATCCAATCAATATCAAGCACGCACTGTGTGCAATTATCATTGCTTTGTTTTCTAAACTATCCCTCAGTTGTGTAACATAAATGATAGTACTCACCGGAACACTCTCCAGCACATACTGACTCAACTTGTAGTGGGATTTCAATATTTTGGTTCTGAATTTACAACATTTCTGTAACAAAGCTGAACATTCATAGCACAGCCACTGTGGTAAACCATCTGTAGATGAGATCTGAAATGAAAACCATTCATTTATTTATTTATTAAACTTCTTGCAATACAACCTGCAAAAGGCAGACTTAATGTCAAATGCATTTTCTACCAGTCAACAAAAACTATTAATAAGTACCTATAGAACCACAAAAACCTGTCAACTTTACAATTTTCATATCAAATGTCCTGGCTGACATATAATCATAGAGCCCTAACAGCTGAAGCTAGAAACATTACATTTGGACAGTGGGTTTGTTTATAATAAGGGCTCACCAAGGATTGATGTTTAATATGTCACTCAAAAGAAAACAGATAAAAAGTCTGATACTGTTTGTTGGTATCTCTGCTAGGCTATTACTGCCTCTGAATTTGTGTGAGTCCAAATGGAGTCCAATATCTGAGGGTTATCTAGTTTATCACGGAATCCTTAAAGTAACTGTTAACTTACAATAATGCCGGTCAAGTCTTTGAACATATCTTCAAAAGATGATGTCTTCATCATTCTACGTTCAGTCGCCAGACATCCTCTACAAATACTCGAAAACTGATTAATATCAGTTTTTACGTTTTCTGCTCTTAGCATTTTAACAAGATACAAAAATTTCTTTGAATTTCAGAGCAAATGTAAAAAGAAATCTTTTAGTAAAAGGTAAGCTATGAGGTAAACAATCAAAATATGAATAGGTATACAAATGACTTCGTTTCACACCACTTCACCACAGACTAGTAAGACGACGATACACAGCTGACTAATTAGAGATGCTAACGCATCGACGACACTACCTACGTAGGTATTTCAAACGTATTTCACACAGCTGATGATAATATCACAGTATAAGTAGTTTGACGCCTTTGATCTCGTAGAAAAAGCCGACAACGTCTAGACCATGAAGTTATAGATACCTTCATGGTCTAGACAAGGGTAAGGAGGCTAGGGCTGCCACATGTAAACAATACCTACTTATTCAAACACCGTCTATTTATTTTACAAAAATATTACAATTGCTACGCTACATGAATAATATAGTGTAAATCACTTATCTATACATATAAATAAAATTGGAGTGTCTGTTTGTAATATCAAAATAACCGCTTTTTACTAAATGCATATGGATGTATACACGGTACATACACCGAAATGACATTTTTTTTAATGTTTGTCTGTTTGTTCTCGCTAATCTCCGGAACGGCTGGATCTATTTTGACGGGACCCTCACTGGCCTGATGTACCAAGGAGTAACTTAGGCTAAAAATTAACCGGGTATGCGAAGAAGTTCCCTCAGGTCGCGAGTGAAACCGTGAGAAACAACTAGTTAATTATATTACAATAATTAACGATAAATAATTATTATTAAACACGTTGCATTTTTCGTGCGGTGACAGATTTGCATACAAAGTGTCAGTCAGCACCCCGCAGGTGCACCAGCATCCCGCAGGTGTCGTGAGAGGCGGTTAATAATATAAAGCATTTTTCGTACAAACCAAGTTAAAATAAAGCGATTGACATAGCGGTGGTTTAATGGATGGGTAACCTTGGGATCAGCTTGCAGAGCCTTTGTTATTGATATGAAGTATTTGGCAGATTTTTTTCGTGCAAACTACGTTAAGGTTAAGCAATAGACATCACGGTCATTTTATGGATGGGTGACCGGGCTATGAGATTACGGGAAACATGTGTGGGGTTTATAAAAGGGAGCCAAAAATATGGTTATTTTTGAGCTAAGATGCGCCGTTACCAAGATACATAATAATATGTGATAGGTAGGTACTTACCTAATACGATGGTACTAGGTACTTATTGAATTAAATTAAAATCACACCAGAATCGAATATTACCTTACAACGCATATTTTCTTACGTCTGCCATGTTGTTTACGTACAATAACATAACATAACATATCTTCACGCCTTTTATCCCCGAAGGGGTAGGCAGAGGTGTATTACAAACCCACACTTCGCCAGATATGTTTCGGTCCCAATGTAATAGAGGGCGAGCCTATTGCCATCTACCGGGCACATTTTTAAGCGAGCGATAATTAATATTTTTATTTTAATACACACATAACTTCGGAAAGTCATAGGTGTGTGCCCGAGGTAACTGAGGATCGAACCCGAGACCATCGTCTCGGCAGTCCGTTACGTACACCACTGGGCTACCGCCGCCTCTCCACGTACAATAATTGCTACTTTATTCTGTGATTTGGCCAGACATGAGATATTGTAAAAAGTTAGTAGATTAGTAGGAATGTGCACATTATTTTAAGTGGTTATAGTTACATACATTTCAAAATAATATAAATAATTATAATTAATGAAATTTTCTTTTTTGGTATAAGTAAATTGATGAAATCGCAGATTTTTTAAATACTTATTTATTTAAATCTTTAAACAGCATAAAGAATTTCAATGTTTCACAGCACAAGTCGTATGCACCATCTTAATTAATATTCATAAGCAAATAAATAAGTAACGAACAAAAAACAAGCACGTGCCAGCCCCCAAAAACATGTACAGTACTCGCCAATCTTTATGGCCGCCCTGAATGTAGCCATCGGTACGAACTTGCGCATGGTACAGTCGGGTGGACATTTCATAACCAAGAAAAAATATTTGTGATTATTGAAAATCAAAATCTTCAGTTACGTTGTTAGATTAGCTATATTATATTGTTTAATTACATATTCAATCAAATTCGATTAATGTAAATTCAGTTAGGTGAAGGGACTTCTAAATGAAAAAATACATTGGTTACGACAAAACAATAGTTTTTTTTATATTTATTTATAATGGGGCTACACCTTCCATAAAAACATATTCCATACTCGTAGAAGGTTCCTCATCTGAAGAACTTTCTTCGTCACTTTCTTCACTTATTTCGGAATCTCCATTCTCAAACATTAAAACGACCGCGAGGCATGATCAATGAAAATGGTAACTATATCAGTACAAATAACAACAAGAAACAATAACGATAACAACGAGAAACAACGAAGAAGTAACACTATGAAACTATTCTGAACGCGACGATACTGTCAGAGCTCAGCGAATGTGTGATTCGTGTACGAACGTAGTCACTCACACTAGCGCACGGGAGGCGAGGACGCTAGCGGGTGGAAGACAGCGCGCGCGGGCGTGCCCTGCCTCCACGCCCCGCGTACGTCCCGCTGATACCTGATTTTGTGTTCTGCGCAGCGTAATGCGGCTAGGTTCGGAGCGGCCAAAAAGTTTGGCGAGTACTGTACCTACTAGTCGACCAAGCCAACTAGACGAATGTCAACGTGACAAAATTCAACATAATTCAATAATTATAATCCAGAAATTCCTAGTACCGATTGCAGGCGCATTGTACGTTCACACGCCGCGTTCGCACGTTACGATAAATAATTTCTGGATTATAATTGTTGAATTATGTTGAATTTTGTCACGTTGACATTCGTCTAGTTGGCTTGGTCGACTAGTAGTTACGAACATACGAACTAAGGCGATATACGTAACTAGGTACCGCTCTTCCCGCGTCTCACCTCTTGGCCCCCGCACGATTGACCCGTCTAGACGCGTTCGTCGAACGACTGTATGGATTATTTGACTGTGATAATATTGTCAAAACCAAAGAAATATAACCTTAAAGGCGCACGCAAACTGTTCGGACGCGACTTACTGTCGCGACAGTAAGTCGCGACACATAGTGTGCACACCCTTTCGGACGCGGCTTTCTGTCGCGTCCGCGTCCGATACAACCATAGACACGCCATGCTGTCTATGCGATACACTATGGCTAGGTAGGAGCTTATTTTCTTAATTCAGGGCACTAGCAGTTAGCACTATTAGATTATATTATTGGTAGATCTTGAAGTAAAGCAGAACTGTTGAATTGAAAGTGAATTTAACATTTTTTGACTATATTCTGTATAAAATCAATATTAAGGCCGTACCATGGACAATATACGGATGACAGTAAACGTCCGCGGACGTTTGTAAACGTCCGCGGACGTTTGCTGTCATTTTCCCAGATTGCTTTCGGACGTCTGAACGCTCAAGGTCACGTCCGCGACAGACGTCCGATAGTGTGCACACTTGAATGGATTTTCCTTGTCCAGATACCCTTCTGTCGCGACCGTAAGTCGCGACAGATAGTTTGTGCGGGCCTTTAGTCCAACCTCTTTGGTCAAAACCATAGAGATATTAGAATAGAGTGGCAGAACAGTACCTACCTAACTCAATACTGTGTCGTGTCCGTCGGTGCGAGAGAGAACGCAACATTAAAGGCCCCCTGCATCTCTCTCTAACAATACATGCACAACATCAACATTACGCAGTGGCGTGCTACCTGTAACTATTATTTATATCAGTTTATCAGTAATCAATAGTTTAAAAATATATTAACTTTTTTGTCACTTCAAACTATCTTCGAGTATCAATAAAAACAACTTTTAAACTATTGATTACTAATAAACTGATTTAAATAATAGTTACAGGTAGCACGCCACTGCGTAATGTTGATGTTGTGCATGTATTGTTAGAGAGAGATGCAGGGGGCCTTTAATGTTGCGTTCTCTCTCCCACCGGCGGACACGAATAGGCCCCACTCTGCCACTCTATTCTTAATATCTCTATGGTCAAAACGCAGACCTAGACGCAGACGGAGTAGGTACCACAGACTACTTAGGGCTAGACTTAGGGGGTAGGTACAGTCAGCGTCAAAAGTTGATGACCACATTTAGATTTTCAATATCGCTGTACACCATAATATACCTAAATTGCTCAACATGACAAGCGCCAGAAATGAATGATTATCTTAAAAGGGCATAAATAGGTGACCATGACTTTTCAAAAGTAGCTAAACAAAGTTATGGTAAAAAAGCAACACCACGTCACCAGTCATTCGGCCAGTACGGCCAGTGACGTCCGAGAACTAAATAAAGGAGGTCGTTACATTTGATAAACTAATGTGATTAATTATATTATTATAAAAGTATTTTGAAGTAAATAATTTTATATAATACTATAGTCTTTTAAGCTAATACAATATTTTATAGATGATAAATAATTGCAACTGCAATGGTTTACATTCGATACAAAGTCATAATTAAGTAGAAATATTATTTTACATTCAAGGGTAAACAGTTTTACAAAGAATTGAAATTAAACAGAATTTGTGTGAATTTTAAAAATGAGTCTTATATGTATACCAAGGTTATCCGCTCGCTTGCTTTCGATTTCAACAAAACCGTCGAACTTTGCTCACATAATTTGACGCCCTCATTCTAACTTGATTTACAATCGATCCGAGCAACCTAGCCAAGTTTTGTTTTCTGTTTTGTATAGACAATAATATAAGGAACAAAGTAACGTTTTATATTTGAACAAAAGTTGTGTGTATAATATTTTATATGAGACTAAAGTTAAGGTCGAGCATATTTTGCCGGTTTCAGACGAATAGCGCGAAATTGTAAAAAAAATGAAAAAATGCGCGATTGGTGTATAGTTTTTAGTCATTTTTACAAAGAAGAATAGTTATTTGTTGTATTTAATAAGAAACAATAATGATTGTGGAAGAATATCTTCATAAAAAAATAAAAGAATGTACACGCAGTTTCACACAGAAAATCACAAAATGGCTACTTCAAACTTCACTCTAATTTTTTAAATAAAATTTTGTGTTATGATGTTGCAAACTTGCGTTCGGATGCTAGATATATTATCTGCCATTGGTTTAAAAACGATTTGGAAGGACTTTAGATGCTTTAAAATAGAGTTTAAAGTCGTTTTATAGAAATTAACTTTTGGCAACGATTGTTTCCAAGAGCAAAGTTCGCGGTGTTAGTATTGGAAACGATTGTTGCCAGAAGCAAGCGAGCGGTTATAGGTCTACCAAGAGTATGTTTTTCAAACAAACCACGACTTTTGCACGCGATCGTCACGGAAGTTTCCTGCATGTGAAATAAATTATACAAGTATTTTTATCTAGTGAAACATGTCAAAATAATAGTAGTTTCATTCATCAATTAATGTTTAAACTTAATTTAATATTTTTTATCGTCAAATTATTGATAATAAGTATTCTACTTGACAGCAAAACACTATGACGTCACTTTATCATCATCATCAGCCTTTAACAGTCCACTGCTGGACTAGGCCTCTCCTTTGAAAGGAGAAATTGGCCTACTATACCACGCTGGCCAAACGGGTTGGTATAGGGTTTGTATCAAGTTTTCCTTCTCTTACAGTGCTGTTCTCTGCATAATATGCTCCCTCTGTCGGCTCTTACGACACCCATGGGATGATATGGGGTGGTGACAATCCGTATTCTTAATCCGTCACCACACGGACGGATTTTTAATTAAAAGTGCTTGATTTGACTAGTTAGAAACAACCCTATTTCCATAGATTTTCTAAAAGCGCCTTTATCGGCCCTTATTATTATATTAGTAGCGATCGATAGAGGGTGCATTAAGGAAATGTATGAAAATTGTTCCCGTCGCCTAGCCTATCATCACCTGTAAATTTCGTACTAGACCCTCGGATAGTAACGGATAATAAATATAAATGTTGTTAAAACTAACTATAACTAAGTGGCTATTTACACATAAATTAAAACAATAATTTCTATACTTAAATAACTAACAAATAAAAGGAAATACATAAAAAAAAAAAGTAAAAGCAGAATTTAAAGGGCGTCATGGAAATCCTCCACATCGCCATCAATTGGAAGCGTGCCCAGAATGCTGGCAGCATTGCCACGTTGTATGGCAATGCTGATCTTTTGTGCCAAATACAGGCCAGCCTTCTGGTCACGCGAGGTGTCAACAAGTCTCTTTGAAAGATCTCTAAAAAGAGATCTCGCACTTGGACCCCATGGTCCCAACGTTTCAACTCCAAATGGCTCAAATACATAATCCCCTACTAGATTTATGTATTTGCGCCTTTTGAGAGTCTCCGCTGAAGCAGCAGCAGCGCCCGCACAACCCGCTGTGCTAGGAAGATGAGATGGCGCAAAGGTGTCGACACATGTTGCGTCCCACACCAAAGGCCTACCCAGCTTCCATGGGAGTAAAGACATACCGTCTGGTCTCTTACCATCGTCGCGTGCCAAGCCCTGAGGTTCAAGTTGGGCTGGAACGCCAGCAGTGACAAGAGCCCGACGAAGTATGTCATTGAGGTTGGCGTGTCGTGAAATACGACCTGCGCTCCTGCTGCATGACAGACCATGGTGACCAAGGCTGTCGACAGCCTCTCCACAGTGACAGCGATGTGGAGAAACACATGGCGCACCTAAACGAAGGCAAGAAGCAATGCGGAAAGTCGTATCGTCCAACATGGTACCTATGTTGGACGATGGCAGTACCTGAAGCCAAAGCCCTGACTCCCACTCTCCCACAGCCAGCAAACGAGCACGCTCTGCAGCATTGGACGACGTACTTAAGAGATTTTCTCGTACCACGCTGCAAAGCGGCCCGTCCCACTGCCTCTGAGAAGATGGGAATCGGGGTAACTCGGTGCTTGGACAAGCCATTCTCCAAGCATTCATGGCATCGGTCTTACACGGCACCTCAGAATTGACCAGTGTGGGTGCTAAAATTTTCCTGGTCAATTCTTCAGTGCTGTGGACCGAGGACAGGAATGCTGGTAAGCTTACGTCAGTAATTTTGCGAACGCCAAGGCCGCCCAGGCGTACAGGCAAGGACGCCTGTAGCCACACTCGGTCGTTCAGGGCCAGATTTAGAATTTTGCTTAAAGTAATTTGAATAAGTTTGTCAATTTGGGCGAGTGCAGATGGGTTTTTCCAAAAAGGGGAAGATCGAAGAGCGTGTGTAAATTTAGGGACAAAAAGACAATACTTGATAATAGTAAAAGCCGAATGCATATTAATTTTGAGTAACCTGTCTGAAATATCCCCAAAATTTTGAATTTTTTCTTGTATAAATGAATCGAAACCTTCGTCTAATATTGGGGACCCAAGGAGGCGAAGAGCACTTTTTTCAACGTGAGTAATATTGGGAGCAAGATGTTGAAATTTTGAAAGTATATCGGATTTGTCTAAGTTATCGTTAATGAAAATTTCGCATTTACTGGGATTAAGTTCTAGGCCAATGGATAAAAATTTCGACTTTAGTAGTGCCAGGTCTTGATAAACTGAGTCTACGTCACCTGCAAGGGTCCCGTCATCCAGGTACCAGATGTTAAATTTTGAATTTAGCTCTTTGATAATTGGGTGAATGGCCAAGCTAAAGAGTAGTGGTCCAAGCGGATCGCCTTGTTGACAGCCAACGGCGGATTCCAAAACATTTTCCTTATATATCAATTTTGAAGGGTGCCTGTAGCACTGCCAAAGAAAACTGAAAATTTCGGGTGTTTCTAATTTAGCTTGTGTCAGCAAGGTGTCCCTATTAACCGAGTTAAAGGCATTCTTTAAGTCTACCTTCAGGATAACCTCACCCTTATTATAGCCAAGGTATGTTGACAGGGCATGTATGGCAGCCTCGCAGCCGCCTCTGGAACCAAATCCCAGCTGTTGTGGCTGAAATTTACAAGAAATTGAGGTGTTATAATGGCGGCAGCAAATCTTGGCTGCCATACGCCTGAACGTACACCCAACGGCAATGGGACGAATGCCACCGTCTCGCTTCCTCAAGGCGCACAGATTTGCGCCATACAAAATATCGACGATGGCATCGTTCACATTACCGGAGAGCATAAGATTAATTAAAGCCGTAAGCTCCTTCAAAAGCGCGTCGCCGGCCGACCCGGCGCTTGCACACACAAGATCCTTTAAATGCTGTGGTGTTAAGCCGTCGAGGCCACCAGCAGACCCGCTTTGGAAGGAGCAAACGGCTGCAACCACGTCCTTGGCTGTAATACTGAGGCAATCTGAAACAGAGTCAGGTGGGTCAGGAAAGGAAAGATTATCCCCTGGCGCTGGATGCTTGCTCTGGAGACTCGCGAGTGTGTCTGCAGAGCAAGGCGCCACCACATCGCTGCTAAATAGGAGTCTGGACGCTCCCCTGATGTCACCTTCCCTTAGTTTGGTTTCTACGTGGTGGTAGATAGTACTGTTACGGTGTGGTTTGGGTGTATAGTCCAGTAATTTTGACGCCGAAACATTGCAGTTTTCTTTTATTTTGGTTGTTAGTGTTTTTTTTGATAGCCGATCATCTTGTGCGTGTAAAATTCTGTAAGGGAAAGTGAAAAGTTGCTCCCAAGCCGTCACTGAATTCTCCCGTACCACAAGGCCTATGCACTGTGCTAGATTTTGAGCCACTGAAGGCCTTGCGCCACGGGGAATTCGTTTGATAATCGGAACTGAATTTTTTAATTTACCCAAATATTGCCAAAAAGGAATTTCGCAGGAGACTATTTGCTCAGTGTGTATACTATTGTGTATTGATGTATTGGGGCCAGAAGGTACATTCTGGTGTTTATGAACTTTACCAAAATGTACCCTTAAGCCCCGCTCACCTTTAAAATAACGTGCCTGGGAGCAAATAGGGCAGCGCACCAGCGTTGTCGATGTGCAAGGTAGACTGGCACCTATTTCTGCAACACTTTTGCCAACGTTGCACGACATAATCCAGAAAACTTAAAAACTTAAAACACTTAAAATAACAAACTATAAAAATTATATAAACACAATATATACAAGTGTTGACGTTTGTCACAAATTAATTAGTTTTTATTTTCCGACGCGGCGGTTTGCAGCCGGCGGCCAGTACGCTAGCGGAGGCCGGCATAGTTTTTCATCGGCCAACCAGCCCCTCGCCGGCCAGCCCGAATTGTAATAATTTTATAACGTGCTTCAGTGCTCAGTTGTGCTCTTCTTGCAAATGATGCTGCGAGACGCAGTAGGCCACGGAAGACGGAGTGTATTTTTTGAGCATATAATTTTACCCAACCCAAACCCTCGGATTGGGTTCTAAATCAATCGTAAATAATAATCATAAACTAAGTCGACGGTATGAATTTGAACGGAATCTACGTGATTTTTGAAAATAAGTTTTATTACTTTACGAATAAGGTTACCATTCAATCGAACTAAAAAATCTATAATAACGTTGATGGTATAAATTCAAACTGATGATTCTAAATATTTTCTCTAACTTTGACAAGTAGTGTTCAGTTAGTTTTGAACTTTAATGATGTTCATTCAATACTGGCGCCCTTCTTGTTGAGCGATTTATGGGTGATAAAATGTTCATTGATTTTGAAAATCTGAATGTGGTCATCGACTTTTGATGCTGACTGTACCTACCTACAAAATATCAACTTTCTTTCCGAATGTTTTTTTTTGTGGAATTTTATTTTATGACCTGGTAGCTGGACCTTTAGGTCAAGTCTTATTTTATTTTAACGGACACTGCACAATCACTTAATTTTTAAATTGTTTTAACAGTATTTTTAATGTATTTATATATCGCTTTGTAAGTATTTTTGTCTTTCAATCAATTAGTGTCCGTCGGTGCGAGAGAGAACGCTACAGTTTAAGGCCCCCTGCATCTCTCTCTAACAGTACATGCACAACATCGCGCAATGGCGTGAATTGGCGTGCTAGCTGTTAATATCATAATTCATAACATATAAAATCCTTGCGTTACTTACTGACTGACAAACAAGCTACAGCCGAAACTATTGGGCGCTTATGTTTTTATTGATACAAATTCAATGACTGGGGACACGACGAGCACACACTTTGAAAGTTGCCAACCCCATTGTAGAATGTAGAGCATGCGTTGTTAAAGGGAGATGCAGGGGGTCTTGAACAAGAAGATTTCATACGTAACTGGAGTACAAACTCTGACGCTCGGGCTACACTACCGGGATATGCCAACAATTATTGCCATAATTTCAACAACGCCTAGGTGTAACCGCGATTTATGGCCATAATTTTACAATGCCAATCAATATGGCATATGCCGGTAGGCAATAGCTCCGGCGGCGGTCTTTTTCGCACATCAAAGAAAATTACCGCAGTAATTATTGCGTTTGTGGCCACACTACCGTTTGTTCAGTGTGCAACACGAGTTCGACGACGACGCACGTATCTACACTATCTACCGATATGGAGTGGTCAAATGAAAAAGCGCTCAAATTTTTGGAGTTATTGCAATCCGAACCGTCTCTCTGGGATACCCGACAGAAAGCTAAAAATTTAAAAGATTCATGTTAAAATAATTGGCACTCATAAAATACCAAACAGCTGCAGCTTCATCCGCCATCTTGAAAAATGATATTTTTACCGCCTAGTTTATTGGCATATCTCGGTAAACTCTAGTGTAACCACACGACTTCACGCAGTAATTTAACGGTAATTTATTGCCATAATTATGGCGGTAACAGCCCGGTAGACGGTAAGGTAGTGTGGCCCGAGCATGAGAAAGTACTTGAGGACAGAAAATATGACATTGAAATGACCCTTCGTGTGACTCCTAGTGTGTCCATGTTAGCGCACGGCAACGGACAGTACTTTTGATTATTAAATATTTTTTTTTATGGCACTAGGCGCCAAACGAGCAGACGGATTGCCTGATGGTAAGCAATTACCGCCGCCCATCTCAGATGAAACGAGATACGTCATCCTGAACAAGCAATTGAAGCATAATTGAAGCCATGTTTATTTACATGTGTTAGTGAAAAGTGTTGCCACCCGTAATTTATAAAAGGTCTAAATTGTAGAAAATTACCATAGAGAATGCAATAAAAATAACAAAAGCAGAATTTTATTAACAAAATATATTTATTTTATACATTTTAACATCAACATTTAAGTTTTATACACTATCATTAACAAAGTTGGTAGGTACCATTTTCATGTATGTGTGGTTATCACACTAAATCAAATAAAAATCGTCATTAGAAAAGCGTGTAACATGCTCAAATTATACACATTATAATTTACTATGCAGAACATGGTCAACCAAAGCGACATTTAATGTTTTGCAGGAAGGTTTACGCCAGTAGTGCAATAGGCGCAATAAAACACACTATCGTTTACAAGATTTTATTTGGATACTTAAAACCAAATGTATGTTTCTCATTGAAATCAAACTACGGTTTACAGATTCTATCGTGATGGTTTTAATTAAATTACATTTAAACCGAACGATCTAGAACTAAATTTTACTTTGAACTTTATTTTGGGAAATGAAAAAATAGCCACGAGTGATTTTCCATAGAGCGATTTGTAAGTGGGTTTTCAACGCTACAGTAACATCAAATAGATTTTGTTTATTTTAGTTTAGTTTATGCCTATTGCGTTTACATAGAATGTTGATTATTATGAGACTTCTAAGAAAATGTTTTAATAAAATTACTCTAAACTATTGACAAGGCAGCGATAGCCTAGTGGAGATACCAACAGACTGCCATGCAGAGGGTATCGGGTTCGAATCCACGGCGCGCACCAATGACTTTTCGGAGTTATGTGCGTACTGAATTGTTAATTATCGCTTGTCCCGTGTCTCGGCGAGCACGTTAAGGGGCAGGGAGAAGGGATAGAGGATAGGGCCTCCGGCACTCTCACTCACCGAACGAAACGCAACAGTTTGGGTACTGTTACTTTACGTCGATTTTCTGTGAGAGGGTATAGTACTTCCCCGGTCGAGCCGGCCCATTCATGCTGAAATCAGCAAGGCTCTACTACCGTAAACACATATAAGCTTAGATAAGTATGTGTTACACCCATAGAGATATTAGAATAGAGTGGCAGAACATACCTAACTCAATACTGTGTCGTGTCCGTCGGTGCGAGAGAGAACACAACATTAAAGGCCCCCTGCATCTCTCTCTAACAATACATGCACAACATCAACATTACGCAGTGGCGTGCTACCTGTAACTATTATTTATATCAGTTTATCAGTAATCAATAGTTTAAAAATATATAAACTTTTTTGTCACTTCAAACTATCTTCGTGTATCAATAAAAACAACTTTTAAACTATTGATTACTAATAAACTGATTTAAATAATAGTTACAGGTAGCACGCCACTGCGTAATGTTGATGTTGTGCATGTATTGTTAGAGAGAGATGCAGGGGGCCTTTAATGTTGCGTTCTCTCTCCCACCGGCGGACACGAATAGGCCCCACTCTGCCACTCTATTCTTAATATCTCTATGGTTACACCAGTTATTTGCTTTGACAAACATAACAGAATGGGACATGGGTGATATAGTTGAAATTCTCATATGGCAACCTGTATACATTGTGTGTAAATCTTTTACAATTGGCCAATTGTAATATATTTAAAAAAATTAATAAAATAAAGTAATGAAATGTAAGTGTTTGTGTTTGGTATGTATTAATGACATAACCTAACATGGAAAATATAGGGTATAAATCAAACTAGTTGGTTGGAATTTACAACTGTTGATTGTGAAACGTTAAGGATTCACATCATTTAAAAATATCTTAAATTTAGAGTAGAATTTAACTTAGTTGCGGGCGCCAGATGCGAATCATACTAATTAAATTTGCCAGATAAGATCAGTGGTACCTAAAATATTATGGAGTTTTTTTTTTTATATTTTTAGAAAACACAAATAAAATAGATATAATAAAATTGTAATATATCCACCACCCCTGAAAATATGATTCTTCATTTTTAAAATAACTTTTGGCAGCATTGAATACATGAAAGATGTTGTGACTGGTTAAAACTAGTTATTATAATATAGGTATATTTAACGAGCTGTTCCTCGCATCTGAGGACGCGGCGTGGACTACAGAACTCATACCTATCATATTTTAACGTAGGTACTTTGAACCTCGGACTCGAGCATGTACCAAAGCGAGCCACCCGCGCAACTAATTCGCGTGCTCTGCGGCGTGCGCGGGTCACTCGCGCATATTACTTATTACAAACATTTTTAACATAATTATGATTTTAAAATAATTTTCGTTCGTCGAGACATTTTGACGCGATTAAAGTTATAAAGCTACCGTGCGAATAGTACATGTAGCTTGACCACGAACAAATAACTTGTACATACAGCTTGCGCAAGTAGCCCGTGTCTTTACTTGCTCCAGTTATTTGCACCATGTACAAGTAGAAACGAGTAGGTAACTTGAACATGTAGCTTGCGCATATTACTCACGAGTGTAACCCGCACCTTTAATTGCTCCAGCTACATGCACCGTGTACAAGCACCCTAAGATTATTGTTTTATTCCAGAGAGGTTGGACTAGCTTTAGACAAGGTTATATTTCTTTGTTTTATTCATAGTAGTTTTCACGACTATTCATGTTAAATTAATCATGTGTAACTAAATTTATATGGACTAATAGCATGGAAATAGAAAACACTGTTTTGGAAACAGCTTATTTCCTCTATGGTTATTTTTAATAATAATTTGCTAACTATTAGTACATAAAACAAACCAACATAATAAAATGAGACCTAATCTTACGATAATATACCCACCATTTTTCTCTAAAAAGTAACTTACGCGGTATGCCTAACCTATACAAAAATATATACATACATACATACATAGACTCACGCCTGTTTCCCCAAAGAAATATAACCTAAGGCATCCAACCTCTTTGTGTTTCCCAGAGGGGTAGGCAGAGACTAAGGAACGCCATTTGCAACGATCCTGTCCTGACATACAGTCCGTTCACAGTTATTTTACCTCTGACAGATGTCGGTGTTTATTTTCTTTATGTTGGAATTGTACTCTGTGATGACAGGAATGTTACCCGTGCATAACATTTTACCCAACATTAGTGGAAATGCTTCAAAATTTCAAATGCTTGACTCATGGCCGCAAAGTGGTTAGATTACCGCCATACCACTGCGAGCTAAACGCAATTGAACTTATGTGGAGTCTCATTAAAAGGCGAGTCACAAGCAAAAATTTAGGACAAGAGGCAACCAACATGACAGCAGTTACGAATTATCATAACATTGGCAGTCCACATGGATCATTCTTATAAACTCACGCCTGTTTCCATGCAGGGGTAGGCAGAGATGTAATATTACACCCACATCATTCTTATTCAAAATTAATATGAAAATTAAATTTGCAGTTTTTGTATTTGATAATTAGAACCTCACGTTGGCGTAATTATGATGCGTTTACCTATATTATATTACATAGACAACATTTTTATTATAACTATTTATCTTCATAGGAAATTAGGTAGTTATTTCGTAAGAAAATAAATGTACATGCATATAGCCATGCCAATATCAAGAGGTTTTGTTACAAACATTACTTCCAAATATTTAATACGATCGCTTAGGCAATAAAAAAATAAGTACATTATTAGCAATGTATATTTAAAATGGGAGTATTATATACCGAATATAGCAACACAACGCCCAGGTTGGCCAATCTAACAGCTAGAGGTAAAATAACTGTGAATGGACTATACCTCTCCTGCTTCATTCACTTCCATCAAATTTCTTCTTTTACGTATTAGAGGTTAGTAGTGATGTTACTGCTAATGTCGATATGGGTTATCGATATATCGATAATGTATAGATACTTCCACAAACGATAACATTGTTAAAAATATCTCGTGTCTGTAAATGGAAATAAATGAAACATTGCACCAATTTTGTCTGTACCTAGTAAAGGAAAAGCGATATTTGACAAACTTACTTAACTAGGCTCTGATTACATAAAACCCAAAACCGCTGCATCCTGCTCTATGTTGAGGAAAATAAGCAGTTTAAATAATTATATTATGTTTTTTGCCAACAGATAACATGAACAGCAACTGTATGCGAGAATTCCTAGCAATGAAACGTTGAAGAAAATAATTTAATTTATAAACAAGAGAACGCCCGCTGCTACACCTGCACATTTTTTCGACTGTTTCTGTCCGATCCCGTGGGAATTTCAAGAAAGTCCTTAGTGCACTCCTGCGATCCCCAAAGAACATACATGCCAAATTTCAGCTTCCTGCACCTTATAATTTTGGCTGTAGCTTATCTGTCAGACAATCAGTAACGCAAGGATTTTATATATTATACAGATAAAAAACAAATAAATAACATGTATTAATCAATTATGATTTTTCTTACCCCCTTATGATATTTCAGTGTAGCTGTGTGTTTCATTACGGTATGTATGGTGCAAATCAGAAATCGCCGACATAAGGCCGGCGCGCACTGACGTCGCGGCATGGCAAAGGATTTTATTACTGATCAAGTCATTTTCATTCTTATTTCAATGAGTTAAGAATTCATATTACTTTATTTCGATACAATCGTACCGCAGCCCGCCGTGGTATGCCGCGGGACGTCGGGGCACGTCGCGGCACGTCGCGGCATCGGCGGCATACTTGGACACCGCGGCATGCCATGGCGTCTTGCAGTGAGCCACGACGTAATCAGTAGGTAATTAAGTTCCTGAATTCACCGTTAGTAAATCTTGTTCTCATAAATAATGTTTCCAGAATTGTTTTCTCTTCGACATATCAGTTTGTATTTGTCATTCTTCATCTTCAGCAAGAAGTGCTATTGATACTAAATTCCAGTCAATTGGACGTCTCGGTTTGACGCGGCATGCCGCGGCATGCTGCGACGTGCCGAAGCGTCCTTCGAGCTAACGAAACATGCCGTTCCACGCCGTGCCATACCATGCCGTCAGTCGGCGCCGGCCATTAGCTATCCGAATAGAAAGCTAAAGTGGCAGTGGGCAGGGGGCATAGCTCGAAGAAGCGATGGCCGTTGGGGCAGAAAGATTCTGGAATGGCGGCCACGTACCGGACGACGCAGCAGAGGTAGGCCCCCCGCAAGGTGGACCGACGATCTAGTCAAGATCGCGGGAGGCGGTTGGATGCGGGCGGTTCAAGACCGGTCTGTGTGGAGAACCTTGGGGGAGGCCTATGTCCAACAGTGGACGTCATTTGGCTGATGTGATGATGATGATGTATGGTGCCATTCATGTCCGGTGCTTTCATTCACAGCGACACAGTATCGATATTGGCTACCAGAGAATATTTTGTTATATGATACAAGGGACGTTTTTCGCTTTACCATATTCGCCCGCATTTGCATTATGGAATAAACTAATTTGGCAAAAGATCTAAAGTAACTTACTACAAAATATCAATTTACATATTTTTTCTAAATCTACAGTAATGTATTATTTACCTCTAACCGGATCAATGTCGATATCGATTATATTCTGGAGTCCAACCCAACGACAGTCATTTTATTTTCCACATAATTTCGTAGGTATGCGCGCTAATTTCGTAGGTACGTCCAATCCATGTTATTCACAGATCTGTGGTTTATTACTAGAAAAAGTAAGAACCCTTCATAAACTTAAAAAAAAAAAAAGTTTTTTTTTTCATCTTTTAGCAACACAAATCGCATTTGCTAGTACGTTAGCTTTAATCATTTCGACTTCTTACTGAACCGAGACAACAGTGATTTTAGCGCTGGTATGAACGCTCTCATCGCAAGCTTTTAAAAGTGCTTACGCCGGAGTTCAACGCAATCGTTTTTTAAATCCTCGTGCGAATGATGCCTAAAGGTGCTATACTTTGTCGATAACAAAAAAACTTGTCAATATATGCTTTGCGTTGCCTAATAATAGTAATAATATGCGCCCAACCCTAATGGACGCCATTTTATTTGCATACGTTTCGTAGGTATGCACGCTAACTTCGTAGGTACGTCCAATCCATGTTATTCACACATCTATGCTTTTGTTTGACACACACTGTCATAATGAGTTGCCTCACTTATGGACCAATTTTTCTTAGGCATTTCTAGTATAGCGAAGCGATACCAATCATTTGTCTAGGTCCATCACTAGTCGTCGCACTTGACTTCGATGACAACAGTTTGAAGTTTCGGTGACATTGACAACAGTTTGTTTATGAACTACATGGTGTTGGTGTTTACTGTTTCTTTAGAAAAATCCAATCGAGCAGTCTGTCTTTCACCGGTTCCCTCCGTAAAGGTGTACGTAACTTCGTAACGATGTTTTTGTTCAGTTTTTGCACGCCTACAAGTTTTTTAATTGATGTTGTTAACATAATAAAATTTTAATGATATTCCGTTTGCTGGAGTCTGGTCTGTAAGTGCACGTAATATCAGTGGCGTAGGAAGGGGCAGGGCGGCGATGGCGGTCTTCCCCGGGACCCATCCAAAAAAAGGGGTGACACCCAAAACTTAACTTAACGAACAATGTACCAAAATATAAAACAACATAGGCACTAGCTCAGCTCTACGAAAGTTAGCCCGGAATTGTTAGTTATCGACTAAAAATAGGTCATCCGCCAACTTCCGCCCAGGGTGCCACCCAAGCTAGCTATGCCACTGCGTAATATAAGTATATATTAGTTCATCATCCTTCATCCTGTCAGTTGTACTTTCTTGTATAAAGTATTTTCTGATACTACTGCCTTCATGAACTAAGAAGTAGATTAAAGGTTGCAAAACATTTGTGGAGTTTATTCCTGAAGTAGCCCAACAATGAATGACAGAGATCAATAGTAAACCTACATCATGTATTACCTATATTGGATGATATCTTATAACTGGTTATTCAAATTTATAATGTTATTATGTAACTCTTGTTAGTTACTACTGATTGCCGTGTACAGTTCTGTTGTAATTAAACACCAGATTTATGACTTGTATTTGGTCACATTTATTGGGTTATTCCTCTTGTCCCCCAGCTCTTTGGCCCCATTGGGGGTCAAAAGGAATTTTCGTACTGTTGTCCCCCACTACAATTTAACGGGGCCAAACGGAATCATAATTTCCTGTCGGCCCCCAATAAAATATTATTTTAAATATCGTCTTGATATCGGTATTTGACGTTTGTTAAATCATTTATTTTTTATGTTGTCATGAGACTCATAATTATTCAATAGCGCTTTTAAACTGTATTACCTGCATCTTAAATGTCTTGAGCAGGTAATAATATATTGTTTACCCCTTCCCGTGACACATAAAGGTAAAGGGTGCATGTTATCAGTAGTACATACCGCGTCATGGCGGAAAGCACACCAAGTTGTAGCTCTGGTGCTAACGCTTTTGACATAATTAATAAAAGAGGTGGCTCGTTATTACTAAGAGCGGGATTTCAATATTCAGTGAAGCTAAGATTAAAAAAAGTGTTGTTAAAATCCCAGTAGCCCTCAGCAGGGCTGAATCTCTGGGGGACAAAAGGAAAAATCTTTCCTATTGTTATTCCTCTTGTCCCCCTGCTCTTCGGCCCCCAGTGGGGCCGAAGTGCAGGGGGACAAGAGGAGTAACCCCATTTATTTCATGTAATTATTGATCTGATGTTTGTATATTCTGCACCTGTTCTGAAACTGATCATTACATTTGTGATTCCCTTTACAGGTTCTACTTACACACAACAAAGATAATTTATTAACATTATGAAGAAAGCCAGACATCCGGGTCAGAATGAATCAATACAAGACTTGGTGGCAGTGAGTGTTGATCAAGAAACAAGTATATGTAGAGGTTGTCTGGTGACTGAGCGTACAATGGTCAATGCAATGCTTTATGAAGCTTCATTCAAAGATTTGACTGGTATTACTGTAAGTAAATATCTCTTATTATTGACAATATAGATGTTTAATATTGGTTTTCACTGGCCTTTGGTCTAGTGCTTAGTGGACCTTTTCTTTAACCTGATGTTTTGGGTTTGATTCCCACACTATACCTACATATCTTTGCAAACAATTAATCAATTTTTTCTATAAGTCAAGCCGACTGTTGAATGATCACACTGGCTGGAAATGGTTAGTTCGTGCATTAATTAATTAATTCATATGTCTATTTAAAAAAGGCTTTTATAAGTCAAGGGAGGCAAAATGAGTACCCAAAGATTGGTCAATTATTTGAAGTGAACTTTGTCTAGGACATGTTAAGTACTTGCTTTCTAGCCATCTTGTGATACAGTTTTAGATATGTCATCCCAAATTGCGTTAGTCTCGAAAAGTTTACAGCCGGTCCAGCGAGATTTATGTATAATAGGTATTTGTGTTATTTCAGATCTCACCTACAGATGGGCTACCACAGTGGCTGTGCTATGAATGTTCTGCTTTGTTACGCAAATGTGTTACATTTAGAAATAAAGTTATGAAGTCACACTACAGGTTGTGTCAGTATGTGCTGGAGAGTGTTCCCGTGAGTATTGACATTTGTGATTAACAGTTATAAGTGAAATATACTGAAAAATTTTGGAGCTGGCCACTTTAAATTGAATATTTAAAAAGGGTATGTTGGGGAGCTCAAAAATAGAACTCCTGGGAACATGGCACTATTTTATTTTTACTATTTGATCAGATTGTGAATTAAACTCGTGAACATTTTCGCAAAATGTATTAATTTGATGTTACTATGAAATACAACATCATCATAATCATCAGCAGTGGGACAGTAACAGTAATATATACACGGCCAACGTTGATGATCAGACTTTGAAATCAAAAAGGTTGTTTTTTAGTCTTATGTGATGAATTTAGAAAACAATGAGCACTATATTATTATGTACGGTTGGTGGATTATTTAATGTGTAAATTGACAGTATGGCTCAATATTTAGTCACCATAATCAGATAAACAATGAGATAATATATAATTACAAACATTTGCAAACACCTCTGCCTACCCTTTCGGGGATAACAGGCGTGAAGTTATGTTTATGTTATGTTATGCAATGTACCATACTTATACAAAAATAGTTGTATAAATATGAATTGCATGATTATTATTCGAAAATAAAAGGGAAATACCATCTATTTGCTTCGGCGGAATATTATTTCCATTTCGGTACAAAGGCAACCGAGTGGTTACCCAATATCACTTTTTGCCTAACCCGGGAATCGAACGTGAGATCGTATAATCAGCAGTCACCTATGCCACTATTATATACTAGATCCTTTATCAGATCACTATCGACGAGGACGCGACCCCGCACTTGAGTCGAACAAGTGTCCTGCACTGCCACATCGCCGGTACTCAAACTGACAAGGTACGTGACTGGCTTGTTATTAATACGTGAAAAAGAAGTAAGCCGTTAATGCTTTCCCCGCGCCGATAACAACTGCTTCAAGCATTGTCGTTCTGATCCCCACACGTGACAACACTTTGTACGATACACTAACAGTTATACCGAATCTGAGTGTTCTTTCGTCAGTTGTTTGAATGTTTGTAAAGTCTGCTACAGCACTGGATTTATTCCTAAAGCAATAGTTATCGCTTCACAAGAAATATCCTCTAGTATGAACGAGCAATAAGTTTGATAACTAATTCAAACCAACATTTCTACAGTATTTTCTCACAGCAGCAAATGCTCATTGCGTATACCTACTTTTTGTAATTGCAGCTTGAAGAGCAAATCGTCGACACGGTTAAATATGGTACAGATACGTTCTGCGAAACAGTAAAAGTTGAAGACGAGCCCATGTTCTCTGATTCTGAAGATAACATTGTGGAAGAAGAATACAGGTGAGAGCAGAATAATAATATAACCACCGAGATCAGTGGGAGGTACAATCAAATAAGTCGGCGATGGACCAGATTGAAAAAAATATCCCCTGGCCCGCTCATAGAGTCGAGGCACACTAAAAACTTCTTTTTTATATGAGTGTCAATGTGTGTGTAAAGTAGCGCTGGAAGCGACGATGTCTTGCTAAGCGATTCTCGCCCTTATGGTGGTCTAGCGAGAAGTTGTTCGATTGTACATATTATGCTGTAAATGACTTAGATTTTTTTTGAAGCAGTAAGTATCACAAAACTAACGCCTTTAAGTCATTCTAGTTATTGTTTTTCCACATATGGTACCAATTTGACGAGATTCCGTATTTTTGTCCAGATCTTACTGAAATACAAATAATAATTGATTAAGTATTATCTGTTCTTTCAGAGAAATTCCTGAAAATCAGCTCGCAAGTTCATTACTGACATGTGACCCGCTTGACATAAACAATGTCGTTACTGTGAAACACGAGGAACAAGCAGAGGAAGGAGAGGTCAGTATAATCTTATCAACGGGTCTCCCTTGTTTGACCGAAAGGAATTTGACAAATTTTCACTTCCCAAAAAATGTTTCGCATAATTTCATTTGCCTAATTATTACTTAGCACAAAATCTATTCACAAAAATTGTAACACAAACCTAATGTTTGGGAAATAAACGTTTAAACTATAACTTGTTTACCGACTAATCCTTTTGACATTTTTTATTTAGTCAAATATTTCAGTTGGAATAACAGTTTTTACGCAAAATCAATAATTATCCTAATCCAAATACCTAGTTTAGTTCCGGGTAACATACTAAAAACAATTTCTTTTTTCTATTAATGCAAGTCGTTTCTGGCACTCGCTGGCCGCTACCGCGGCACCGCTCGCTTCGCTCGCTCGGCTCTTGCGTAGGTGATCACAGTTCTAACCTAACCTAACCATTATTTTTAATAATTAACCTACTCTAACTACTTCCATAAATAAACTAATATCACCAAACGTTTATTGTCTGAAGGTTATTTGCTGTAATAAATCATTAGTAATATTTTGCTTAGTAAAAAGGGGTTTGGGTAACATTGTATGGACCAGTGGCGTCATTTTTTTTTCAGCGCCCAAGAATAATTTTTATGATACTTCGTAGTACTATATTAAATATATAAATAACTTCAATTATTTTTGTCCTAAGTAATATCGGAGCTGAGATTTGAGCTTTGGAGATTTTCAGATTGTCGTCAATATATGTAAACTAATAGAGACATGCGCTTAGTGTTTTACTTAAGATTATTTACGTTTCAAGATCGTTCACTGACATGATATCAATGTAAAAGGACATAAACGATATAATAAAACCATATGTTTATGCTTTAAAATATTATATTACACAGTTTGCTATCTTCATACATTTCAATTGAGAGTGGCTTGTGTCATCCGACAGATAAACGGGCTGGGCCTACAGGTAGCGCCTCATAAGACCGAGGCGCTGTAGTTCCACAGGAAACGACAGAGTGTGGTTTCCATCTAGCTCGCTTATTAGAGTGGATGGTGTGGAGGTCCGAGTAGACCGGTGTATTAAGTACCTTGGGCACACCCTCGACAGCCCCTGAAGCTTCAAAGAGCATTTCGAGCGTATGGTCCTTCGAGGATCAGCAGGAGCCCTTCAAAGGTTGCTTCTGAACCTCAGGGGTCCCAGAGAAGAAGTTTGCCGTCTCTATTGTGCGGCCGTACGATCAATGGTCCTTTACTGAGCACCTATATGGGCCACACGCCTAGCGGCCTCCTCACGCTGTAGAGACAAGCTCAATAGCGTGCAACGGGTGGCTGTCATTTGGATCGTACAAGGATACCGCACAATTTCATCAGAAGCGGCGACAGTTCTGGCTCGTTTCCCGCCCTTCGATATCCTGGCGGACATGGACGCGAAGGTCTATGACCAGACTCGCGCATTTCACCGGGAAGTGAACGGGGATGTCCAGGAAGCGCTCGAGATGCGGCGCAAGGCTCACCGACAGGCTCTGTAGCAATGGCAAAGCGCTGTCAGTGCCATTCTGCCAAGCTTTGAAGCGTGGGTTGGACGGAAACGCGGTCGCATCACCTACCGATTGACTCAGATGCCCACCGGGCACGGGTACTTCGGTGAGTGTCTGAATCGAATCGGACTCGAAATAACGGCACAATATTACCACTGTGCAGGCGACTTAGACTCTGCCCAGCATACGTTGGAAGATTGCCCGGCATGGGTGTCCGAGCGTGAAGTCCTTGCCGACCAGATCGGACGCGATCTGTCCCCCCCAGCAGTTATTGCTGCCATGCTGGTGAGTGAGGAGGGCTGGCAAGCAGTGGCCTCCTTTTGTGAAGGTGTTATGCTCCAAAAGGAGGCTACAGAGCGGAATCGGGAGAGAGCCGATTCTGCCCGAAGACAAGGGCGGCGTCGCAGAGAGCCGTCAATGCGGCCGCGGGCCGCTAGAGCCTGGGGAGCTCTGGTCGCTGATTAGTATTTAATGCTCCGGAAAGCCGCCAGTAAGGGTAATTGAGGGCGTTTAGCCTTCCCTAAGAACGGGTTCCATTGAACATGGCGCCATAGGAAGAACACTAGACAGCTCCTGTACCCAGTGTCCCACCCGTGAGGCGCCTTTGGTTGGCGGTCGAGGTGGTCTTTAGTGGTAACACCACATACTCCGGCTCTCCGTAAACCACCTCGTAAAACAAAAAAAAACAAGCGACCGTTCGTATCTAATCGAAGTATACAATTTCGATCAGATACGAACCGTCCAAATACCAAATCATCAGAACTCACAGAAATGGGAAATTCATCTAGGCCAGGCACTTCCGCATTCATTATTTCAAAATCAACCCTTCTTCTATTTGGATTATCGCAATTAAGTACATATTCACCTAAATGGTTTTGACTGCTATACCGAATACCTCAGTTCCGATATGGTTTAGAGAAATATGGCCATAATAACTTTTGATCGTTTCATCCTGATCTTTCATCTTAATATATAAAATCCTTGCGTTACTGACTGACTGACAGACACGCTACAGCCGAAACGATTGGGCGCAGGAAGCTGAAATTTGGCATGTGTGTTCCTTGGGACCGCAGCGGTGCACTAAGAAGGGATTTCCCGAAATTCCCACGGGATCGGCCAAAACGGTTAAATTTAAAAAAATGCAGGCGTAGCTGCTGGCCTCCTCTAGTAATATAAAAATTTCATTGATAGCCGCAAAAGTTCAGAATGACGCCAACTTTTCCCAAACCCCTTTGACCAAATGAAAATATGTGTGCGTTCGCGCAGCGGAATGTTGTTGAATTTAAAGATTTTAATTATGCAGATATTCAGTGTATGACGTCGTATAATTGTGTATGGTAAAAAAAAATTTGTGCACGCAGCCATTGTGGAGAAATTCAGCAAAAACTGATTCCGCTGGGCGAACGTTGTCCTGGCGGAACTTTTTTTAATCCATTGACTTTAGAAGAAAAGAGATGTGTCCAAAAATTAGTGTGTATTTGTGTGTAATTGTGTATGGATGAATAAAATTAGTGCATGCATAAACTTCGGAGAAATTCAAGTTTCCGCTACGCGAACGTTTGGCCATTAGCTAGTTTTCATATAAAGCGCTTACATAGAGAGCTGTAGATTTTTACATACGTTGTTTTGAATTTGTTTATATTTGTTTAAAAAACAGATTTAGAAAAAATCGTAGGTCTTAAAAGATAAAAATATAAACGTAAAATACGCTTATTAGGTCTTAGTTCTTAAAGTATGCACTTTGGGGTCTAGATTTTCACGTTTATACAAACCTTGTAAGTGTCTGCAACATGTTGCCAAGTATCAATGATGTTCCGTTAGTAATTAAAGAGTTATAGGACAATTTACCATGAATAGATCTCTGTTTACAAAGCAGTCAAATATCACGACGTTCTAAAGGAATTGCATGGTAAAATGTATGCCAATAATTAGTGTATTCATTCAACTATTCACATGCAAAATTTCATGTCATTAAATTCAGTAATTAAAGAAAAACAATTATAATACTGACGAAGCATCGAAAACCTACATAACCCGACCAAGTTCGGATAGCTACAAAAAAGCGGCCGTGCAATATATTTAGGTAACATCCCAAAATTTACAGTATAATACCGGTATTGAATTGGTATAGGTGATAACACAATTGTTGTTTCGATATAATTTATAGGTCATTTACTTTTGTACACCTACTTTTTTAAATGCATTTGACTATGACAGAAAGTAGGTACTATTTACGTAGGTACTTTTTTTTTAGTATGCGCTTGAGACTTGAGATATAATCTAGATATATTATTAAAATTTAAGACAAATAAAATTCATACAGCTAATTTCTATTGAAGAGTTCACGGATCAGAATTCTAACTATAGACCTCTTAGGGAAATTAAATAATTACCACATGTAAATACTACTGTCTAGGTAAATATTTATCATATTGTAGCTTATTACACTATTTAACCAATGGACTAGGTATGCACAATCGTTCCCCTTTGCAACTTTAGTGGATGAAACAATCTAATAAGTAATAACTTAAAAAAAACTACTTCTTTAATCGATTTTTTAATTTATGTATACCGTTGTACTGGTAGTGACTTATGTATGTAAGCGTGTTCCCCCGCACCCCACCAAAATATGCAGAATTATTTTGTTCAAAGCGGTACGGAATTGATCAAAAATATTCTAGTGTGAAAAAATAGACAACGCGCTGCGCGCAACGAGCGATAGGCGGCTTCCCGCTTGAAACGGTACTGCCATCCTTGAAGAAAAGAGAGGGCAATATGTTTATTAAACCTGTTTTAGTTAAAACACATTTAAGTCCATTGGTGTCTTTGCAAGCGTTTGTTAACGTTATTGTAATTACATAATTATGTAATATGTAATTAAAAATATTTTTGTACACGGATATTTAAATACTTGTTAATTGAAGATTTATTTTTATCGTAGATAGTGGCGTTATTATTTAAAAAATATTTTTAATTCAAGAAATGCTATTGTTTTATTTTTTCCTAACGCTTGTGTACGCAACTGTATCATATTAATAAATGCTATATTGGAAGGTTAAGAACGTTTCTTAGATATATGGCACGGCCGCTTTTTTGTAGCCATCCGAACTTGGTCGGGTTATATAGGTTTTCGATGCTTCGTCAGTATTATAGTTGTTTTTCTTTAATTACTGAATTTAATGACATGAAATTTTGCATGTGAATAGTTGAATGAATACACTAATTATTGGCATACATTTTACCATGCAATTCCTTTAGAACGTCGTGATATTTGACTGCTTTGTAAACAGAGATCTATTCATGGTAAATTGTCCTATAACTCTTTATTTACTAACGGAACATCATTGATACTTGGCAACATGTTGCAGACACTTACAAGGTTTGTATAAACGTGAAAATCTAGACCCCAAAGTGCATACTTTAAGAACTAAGACCTAATAAGCGTATTTTACGTTTATATTTTTATCTTTTAAGACCTACGATTTTTTCTAAATCTGTTTTTTAAACAAATATAAACAAATTCAAAACAACGTATGTAAAAATCTACAGCTCTCTATGTAAGCGCTTTATATGAAAACTAGCTAATGGCCAAACGTTCGCGTAGCGGAAACTTGAATTTCTCCGAAGTTTATGCATGCACTAATTTTATTCATACATACACAATTACACACAAATACACACTAATTTTTGGACACATCTCTTTTCTTCTAAAGTCAATGGATTAAAAAAAGTTCCGCCAGGACAACGTTCGCCCAGCGGAATCAGTTTTTGCTGAATTTCTCCACAATGGCTGCATGCACAAATTTTTTTTTACCATACACAATTATACGACGTCATACACTAAATATCTGCATAATTAAAATCTTTAAATTCAACAACATTCCGCTGCGCGAACGCACACTGAAAATATGCGTACTAAAATCATTCGAAATGTTGCAATGGTATAAAAAAATATTGCTAAACGTTGTTTGGGTAATTAAATTTTGGCAAAATCTTTTCGGCAAAACGGCAGGATCCCCTTGTCAACATACATGACACCTGCCGCGCTATATTGCAGCACGAATGATAGTAATTCTTATACAGGATGTAAAAAGACCCTTAATGAAAACTGAAATACAATTTTTGTAATTAGGTGCAAAATCGATGCATTAACCCCGCCAATATGTTCTATAGATGTCCTATGAGCCCATGGATAAATATTTCGAGCATTGCACGCGCGCACTTTAATAGCCGTTTAACGAATGTGTCCACTTGAAAAAAAAATGTTTCCCAGTTAATATTTTTGCTTAATATGACTTGGCATGATGTCCACAACGAGTAGACTTTGGCTTGGTGATGGGTCTTGTGACAACCTGTATATCCATGATTGTTCCTAGTGGAACTCTTTTTCTTTTTTTTATTATCTTTATATACACATAGCGTATAAAGGTGGTCTTAATGCCTTAGGCATTTTCTGCCAGATTGGTGCAGAGATTAGTGGTAGGTGTATTTAGGAGTGGAGTTTGACTTATAATTATATCTAATATATAAAATTCTCGTGTCACAGTTTTCGTTCCCATGCTCCTCCGAAACGGCTTGACCGATTTTGATGTTTTTTTTTGTGCTTATCCGGTATCTATGAGAATAGGCCAACATCTATTTAAAAAAAAAAAATGTTTGCAAAACAACGTTTGCCGGGTCAGCTAGTTTAATATAAATTAATGTTATATATGTTTGGTATTTAGTGTATGTTGTGTTTTTATGGGGATCCTACCTTTTTTCCGAAAAGATTTTGACAAAATTTCATTACCCAAACAAATTTTAGCAACCTTTTTTTTATAGCATTGCAATATTTCGAATGATTTTAGTACGCATATTTTTATTTGGTCTAATTTTTATTTGGCAAAATATTACCAAGTATAATGTCATTATGGCATTTGGTCTTTAATCAAATGATTTAATACAGCAAATAATCTTCAGACAATAAACGTTTGGTGATATTAGTTTATTTATGGAAGTAGTTAGAGTAGGTTAATTATTAAAAACTAGAAGACGCCAGCAGCTACGCCTGCATTTTTTTTTAATTTTACCCGTTTTGGCCGATTCCGTGGGAATTTCGGGAATTCCCTTCTTAGTGCACCCCTACGGTCCCCAAGGAACATACATGCCAAATTTCAGCTTCCTGCGCCCAATAGTTTCGGCTGTAGCGTGTCTGTCAGTCAGTCAGTAACGCAAGGATTTTATATATTAAGATAATGGTTAGAACTGTGATCACCTACGCAAGAGCCGAGCGAGCGAAGCGAGTGGTGCCGCGGTAGCGGCCGCCGAGTGCCAGAAACGACTTGCATTAAGAGAAAAAAGAGATTGTTTTTAGTAGGTTACGCGGAACTGAACTATTTAGATTAGGATAATTATTGATATTGCGTAAAAACCGTTATTCCAACTGAAATAGTTGACTAAATAAAAAATGTTTAAGGTACTACTTGGTAAACAAGTTATAGTTTATACGTTAATTTCCCAAACATTAGGTTTGCGTTACAATTTTTTTGTGAATAGAGTTTTTGCTAAGTAATAATTTGGCAAATGAAATTACGCGAAACATTTTTTGGGAAGTAAAAATTTGTCAGAATCCTTTCGGTCAAACAAAGGAGACCCGTTTTTACGTGCAATGGATTACAATCGAGAAATCAAAAATATAACGTATATATCATCAAATACCTATATTACTTAGTTTATCAAGAGTCTACGTATGCCATACGTGATACAGTCGAAAGCCTTCAGAAAAAGGATAATCTTGTCACTGTCACTAACACGCAAGGTAGGTTGTAACTACTTTTACAATGGAATGAATCACGTATCGTATAATAAAGGGTTAAACGTCTTGTATTCTGAGTAGTCTGTAGTCGGTGTCGAACAGCGAGCAAGTAGCAATCGACTCAAGGCAATCACGTCGTTCATTCGTTGGTTGTGTTTGATACACAGGCGTCGAGTCAGGAGCCGCACGTCGGGGCTGAATCCGCGCAGCAGCACTTACACAAGCACGTCGGTAAGTACACACAAGTAGTCGTCTAGTATTTTCTTCAATAAATTATCTTAATCTTCTTAGATGTACGCGAATGTAACATATTGAAATTGAGTTTTTTACTACAGTTTACGGATCTTATTGCCTACCCTTTGAAATTAGGGTGTTTTTAATGTCAACAGCCTCACGGATCGTCCCCAGAAGATAACGGTTTTATTTTGCGAGTAGATGTAGCTAATCTTGTTGGTCACGCCTTTAATATATGGGAGGACAGCAAGTTGTCTTTCTACTGTGGCTTGCTTGACATGTTGAAGCTCAGCGTCCAGGTGTTTCTTTCACAGAGCCCTCGGGCTCTCTGAAACAGAGACATTCTTACGTTAGGTAACTGTTTAGGATGGTTGTGAGATTAATCGTTTAAGTACCTATCTATGTGGGTCTTTTGCCAGTGTGGCTGTAGTAGCTTATTCCTGATAACAAGTGCATCTAAGAAAGCTAAATAATTGTTTGCTTCAAATTCTAATGTGAATCGTATTTGGTTATTAATAAAATTAAGATGGTCTAGGAATGCGCTTACACTATCAATGTAATCCCAGTCAAACCAATATATCGCGATAAAATCCGTAAACTATAGTTTAATTTCAATTGTTCAATAATTTCAAATTATATTAATCGATGTTGGTCAACATACCAAACATGTGTAAAACTACCTGAGGAATTATACAATTCTGTGACTCGATAGGCAGATGCTTCACTATCATGGATAATAACATTGTTTTACAAGTAATACACGAAAGGACAAGACCGAATATTCCACAAAAGTGGCTCTCGAAAAATCTAGAACGAACTCAGATAATATATAGAGCATTTTCTACACAATGTTATTGCTCCTATTTAGGTTTCATCTCTTGCCTAATGTTTGCTGTTACAATGACTATTGACCAGTAGATGGTGCTACCGGCCGCTCTAAACATTATTGTTAATTATTTAATGTATTCACACAATACTATTTGGTTGGCAGTCGGGTATTTGTTGCAGAATTCCTAGTAACTCAGGAATATAGAAATCGATCAAGATGCTTACTTAGTATACTTTAGTACCTTAACGTATCGCCACAATTCCTCTAGGTTGTTCAAGATTGACTCTATAGTTGGTGCCACGAGAAGACAGACATTTTTGTAAACACACATTAGATTTTATGCTTTAGTGAACTTTTATACGTTTTGAATGGTCTTTATTTCAATGCTCAATTGTTCTCAATATACTACATAAGTGTTTGATATAATATTTTTCATATTATTATTAATGACTGCCTGATAATTTTAACATTATTACGGACATATTATATTTGATTTTGTGGTCAAATTGTCCTGACGAATTTTCATGAATAGCGACTTTTGTAGTTTTTTACACGTAGGGGGGACACTTGAGTCTAACAATTTTTTTCACTTCAAAGCTTGATATTTGACAAACCAATCACTTGATCGAAAAATGATTTGAGCAAACTAATAATATTTTTTTAAAACCTTTCCAATTATACCCCATACAATGGGGTACTCAACCAAAAAAATTCAACCCCACTATATATGTAGGGGAGATACCCTTAAACAAAATATTTTCCTAAATTTTATTCTACAGTTTTGTTGCAATATCGTATGTCTATATTCATGTCAAATATCAGCTTTCTAGCATCAGGCGTCTTTGAGCTAGGCTGCGGACGGACAGACGGACGGACATGACGAAACTATGGGTTCCTTGTGGACTACGGAACCCTAAAAAAGGCGCAAGCTCTTTTTAAGTGATCAATTTTAGAACTCCTGTTTTGTGAGTCCGCCTTTACGAAAAGACTCGTAAGCTTCAAATTTAGGGTTAAATGGCTCGAGCCTTTTTGAATATTAATATGTAGATGGTACTCTATGCTTGATATTTTTAATCACAGGCAATAAATATTTACCTTAAAATGGCCAATCTGTCTGGAAATTTTAATTTATTTACCACAAATGAATAATATTACAGACAACTAGCCAGTAAAACGCATTAACATTTTTAGGCATCGGGATTTTACGTTACCAGGTCACTCAGAAAGTATTGCTAGAAAAAGTTTTTATGTATGTGAGACTGGCCAGTTATAATTTTTTTTTAAATATGATTACTTATAAGTAAATATTGGTACATTCTAAATTCAAACCTTCCCTCCAAATTTTTTGCGAGCTAATTAAAATTACCGAGTCTCATTGAAAAATGGATTTGCGCCGAGAACATTTTAGCGCTATGATATTCTACGATTTTAAGTGTCGCCTGAAACCGAACGAATCGTACGATAGATAGACTTCAAATGGCATTCATGGATGCATGCCCTTCTAAGTCAACCGTGTATCGTTGGTATAATGAATTTAAGCGCGGTCGACTAACTTTGGGGGATGAAGAAAGAAGTGCTAGCAGTGAAAAAATTGATAGCAAGACAATAGACGAGTTTCATACCAGGAGATTCAGCATATACTGCAGATTGGATCAGGAAGCCTTCACGTGCATCTACGGGTGCGGAGGATAGTTTCACGCCGGGTGCCGCACAACCTCACCGATGTTCACTAACAGGCAAGGGTGGAATGGTGACATGATATAATAGACAAATTTGAAGCAGGCTCGTCTCGGCGTGTTTACGACATCTTTACAGGTGATGAATCCTGGATTAATCAATACGATCCAGAAACAAAGAGCCAGTCGATGGTTTGGGTGTTTCAAAACGAATCAACGCCTACGAAAGTAAAGCGACCTAGAAGCGGCGGGAAGATTTTGATCGCGAGCTTTTTCAATATGAACGGCTACTTGGTGTCTATTCCTTTACGAAACCAAAGAAGCATTAACACCCAATAATATACTACCAAATGCTTGGCAGAAGTTTTCTCTGTTGTGAGCAACAAGCGACCAAACACAGGGCTCCGCGGGCTACTGCTCTACCACGATAATGCGCCCGCCCACACCGCAATCAAAACGAGGGACTTCCTAGACAACACACCGGTCAAGCTCCTGGGTCACCCTCCTTACAGCCCTGACCTAGCACCGTGTGACTTCTTCGTATTACCAAAAATAAAACTCAGCTCAAAATAATAAAATTTTCGTCGCCAGATGATGCGCTCTCAGAGTTCGAGCAGGCTGTAAATGAGGTGTCTGCGGCGGACTGGAAAAAGTGTTTTGAAATCTGGCTCAGACGCATGAAACTTTGTATAGATGCTGATCGAGAGTACTTTGAAAAGATGTAATAAAAATATATTTACTTATAGAACATGTTTTAAGTATCCCAAAACTTTCTGAGTGTCCCACGTAGTATGATGAAAACGACAGAATGAACTTAAACAAAATCAATTAAAAGTTACGGTAAAATTACATTTGGGGTAAGCTTCGTTAGAAAAACGCAATATTATGTTTTATTTAGGTTTAAATGATTTTCTGTGCAGCTAATATTTTGTCATCTGCAATTCTGCACCCGCTTGTCCGGGATGCGGGTGGCGGTGTCCGTTTCGATGGCGCAGCCATGAAGTATTTTTTCTTATCTTTACAAGATTTTGTAAAAATTTGTAAAAGTAGACTCCCAAAATCATAAATTAGTCAAAGCTATGGTTAAAATGTTATAAGGGTTAGAACGTGGCCGCGCCATTGAAACGCTCCGAACCGCGCGGCCACGGAAATCTTTAAAACTAAGCATTGCAGAGACCTTTGGTAAGTAACAGATTGAATTTGTTAAAAAATTGTAAAAATATAGAAATAAATCCTGAGCTTATACTTTAGGATTAATACGGCATGGCCGCGCCATTGAAACGATGAAAAACACATTTTCGCCGATATCTCGCTGAAAAAGCAACGCAGACGTCTGAAGTTTTTTTGTAAAACCTGGAATTAATTTGTCAAAACTAGTAAATAGTGGTCTCTGCAATGCTTAATTACAAAGATCTCCATGGGCGCGCGGTTCGGAGCGTTTCAATGGCGGGGCCCTATAACTTTTTAACCATAGCTTTGACAAAATAGTTTTGGAAGTCTACTTTTACAAATAGTTACAAAATCTTGTCATATCTAAAAAAAAAAGAACGTCATGGCCGTGCCATCGAAACGCAAACGGGTGGCGGGACGAGCGTTGCGACCCTATAAACTTGCATTTAACTTTACATTAACCCCTCTTGACATCTAATAAATAAAATTGTATCCTCTGATAAATGCATCCTAAGACCTTAGATATCGCTTTGCTATTCTAGATACTGCCTTCATTTTTTGTAAAATGCGGAAAATAAAAACAACGCCGGCGCGGAGTGGTTGAGCCTGCCACACTGACAGCCGTGTGTGAGGTGCATACACCCACCAAATTAAATACGGAAATAATTCGCAGCTGTGTTAAAATAACACAACAATAAGGACTCAGGGATCACATACCATCTGTAAGATAAGAACAATTTTGAAATTTCAACATAAAATTACATTAAACCAAAAACGTCATTCTACAGTGGCGTAGCTAGCTTGGGTGGCACCCGGGGCGGAAGTTGGCTGGCGACCTTTAATTTTTTTGTCGATACCTAACAATTACAGACTAACTCCCCCAGACTGACTAGTGAGGTAGTTCTATGTTTTTTTATATGTTTGTACATTGTTTTTAAAGTCGAGTTTAGGATGGGTGTCACCCCAAAAAGGGTGACACCCGGGGTGGACCACCGAACCCTAGCTCATAACAAAATGGTGTCAGAATAAAGTGATCAATTATGCCGGTTATGCCGAAGGAAGAAACTGAAGGAGTGCGTACCAGGAACCAGTGCCAGCAACCAGAGAAAAGGAGCGTCTCCGAACCAGAGACGGTTCAGAGACGCTCCTTCTCCATCGTCTGGTGGACCAGGCGACACCGCGGCTGCAGTGGAGCCTGCAAGCGCCACACACTCCGTGACGGTGCCCGACATCGCGGCTCTGGTGGCGTTCATGCAGGAGCAGGCCCGCCGTCAAGAGGGGCACGCGCGCCGCCTGGAAGAACAGCTGGTGCTCATGAAAGACCTCAGCGCCGCTGTGGGAATGGACCTGAAGGTAGTCAAGGAGGAGCTCCAGCAGTATGAGTCCCGTATCAGCGACGTGGAGAGGCTCGTACACGACCAGCTTGTGACTCGCGTCGCCTCTATGGAGAAGCGTGTATACGAACATCACGTGACCTGTGTCGCTGAAATGGAGAAGAAATTGCGTGGGCTGGAAGTGATATCAGTGGCTATAGCGCCCTCACCTCGTGGGTTTAAGGTTCCACCATTTGATGGCTCATCATCATGGTCAGCATCAGTGTTGGGCATTAATCAAGTAATTTGTCAATTGTCTTGTTAACTGACTAAAAAAATTATTTCAATTAAATTAATTACAATTAAATTAATCGCAATTAAACTTTTAATTGCACCTTACAATTAAATTTATTTGATTATAGTATGTCAATTGTAACTCACAATTAAAATAATTGAATTAACTTTTGTTGTTGTTTTATAAAACAATTAAAACTAACAATTAACTTTATGTATCAAAACGAACTTTATGTATCAAAACGAAATTAGTAAAAGATTTAGGAAAATTAAGCTGTAAGTCTCAGACGTATAAGAAAACTACGTTAAAACATTGACTTCAAAAACAAAAAAGTTAAAATAATAAAGATTTAATATTAATTTTAAACGTAGTTTTTTTGCGTAGTTTTTTTAAAATACTTTTTAGCGTTTTGTAGTATTGTCAACTAGTTATAGGTAGGCCTACAATAGGTGCTGTGCGCCTTAGTAAATAAAGATCTCAAGCAACAGGAACGGATAAAAGTAGCCATCTCTGTAAAAATGCTCTTCGCAACACAATTTCACGTTGTTGTGAGACTATTAAAGATCGTTGAAAACGTTTGTTGTTGGTTCGAGAGAAACACTGCTAGGCTGAACAGGTTCTTTATTATGTCTCACTACCGCTTACATACAGTATGACCGAACTAGGTAAGCACTGGCCTGAGCTGGCTGGAGTGTAGACTCCTGCTGCTCTCCGACGCTCGCAGGGTAGCTGCAGAATTGCAGATTCTCTCTCTCTCTCCACTCTTCGCAACACAATTTCACGTTGTTGTGAGACTATTAAAGATCGTGAAAAACGTTTGTTGACCATAAAAGCATATATATATATATATATATATATATATATATATATATATATATATATATATATATATATATATATATATATATATATATATATATATGAAATCACGTTAACGTCAAAAAACTTTTGAACAATTGAGACGGAGGATCTCAGGTAGGATGTCCTGTCCGATGGGCCGAGTGGTCAGGCTCAGGCGTCCGTGGCCTGGCTGTAGGAGCTCGTAGGCAGGAACAGAGGCTTGGGTGGCAGCTGGCTAGTAGCGGCACGGCGCCAGCAGCTCGTGGCTTGTAGCCCGTAGGAAGAACGTCAGGTGCAGTGAGCTCGTAGGGTGAACTGGAAACAGCATAGAGAATACACAACAACCGGTCAGGAACAGGCGGTCCCTAGATCGGCTGTTATGCTTAGGAGACACAGATACTACAGACAGAACATATAGGCACACAGACAACTAGAATATGCTTACACAGGGACAGTAGACAGCAGTAGGTACTTGCTAGGCAGTACCTACTTGTAGTCCTACAACCATCAGCGAGACGGTGTGTAGGGCAAGTGACGGACTTAGATCGCGCACCCATCTTATATAGATATAGGCCTATGACTCACAACTGCCTTTGGCTAGTGAACATGACCGTATTTGGTAATATCACAGAATAATTAATAGTACTAACGTACAGAAGCTTCACTTTTCAAACCAATTTATTGAAATTACGACTCTTGGTACTAAGCAATAAAGTTCAATTCAGCTCGCATAAGCACTCAGTGCCTAATGCGATATTAACCTAACAGTTCCCGTTCTTTTCTAACACATAACGCTGTCGCTGTCTGGCGCGGAGTGGCGCGCTAGGGTTGTCAACTTGGCGCTGCTACTATATTTATTCATCGTCTATCTACCGACTTGACCACGTACCTAATAATAAATAATTATCCTATAAGTATCCTATCCCACTATTGGAGCTAGTAGAACAAAAGCGCAAAAATTCTGGTCGTTTACATTTTTACTATACAAATTCTTAGTTATTTCCTAAACGCGTGGACCGATTTACATGATACAAACAGATAAAATGGTTTTTGAACTAAATCTTTAATTTGACACCATAATCGTTGAGATATCTCAACAAACAAAAAAACTAATTTTCAAGTTGCTCTCGTAATATAAATAAAATCAAATTTTCAAGTCGCTTTCGACACACAGTTAATTAAGCAATACTTTGCATTAGACTTGTGATGATACATTTTTGTTGTTAAAGGCGTTTAAGTTTATAATTTGAGCAGTGTATGAACACGGCGCGTGAGAATACGGAGCGGTCGCACTCGTTGCGTGACGTCTAATGTGAGCGGCGCGCGGCAACCTACTAAATCCAACCACGTCGACGTGGTCGGCCGAGGTACTTGTAAGTTTGTACCTAAAATGCGAAGTGCGCCCGGCCTGGTAATATTGCGAACGATGTCTGGCTAAGCTGGCGTTAAGCGCCTGCGAGATATTATAACGCAATACGTGTAGTATTACGTTACAATACCCCGCTCTGTACAGCAGGATTTTTCGTGTCTAGGCAAGAAAAATCCGTCTAACTAAGTCCTCCGAACTTCTGTAGACAGTGCTAAGTAGATAGTGACTATGAAACTCAAACTGCAGGTAGGTACAATGAAAGAATCTAGTTAGGTTAGGAATCAGTGTAGTTAATTAGTTTTAAGTCTTTAATGTGCCAACTGCCAATAGATTTACCCGACGAATCCGCTAATTCGTATACGAGGTGGTGACTTTTTAGCAATAATAGTACACTTGGCAAACTTAGGAGATAGTTTTTGCCAAATGATTTGTCGTATGTTCTATTCAACACAGTAACGCCCACGTTAAACCCAGCCGGTTTACGACGTAAGTTGTATGTGTGTGTATATATAGTACCATTGTTTTGGTGTTTATGTGCGACACAAGTATCACACGAAGATATAAATTTAAAAACATCAGCGTGCATACCAGGCCAATAATAACGCTGCACTAAACGTTTATACGTTTTAAAAATACCTAAATGGCCCGCAGCGAGTTCCGAATGGTATTCTTTAATAGCGGTAGTTCTATTCGAGGTATGTAAGACCTCTTTCCAACCGAATACCTTCCGCAGTGTACATTTCGATACCATATACCTATACAATTTATCATTTTTGATTGAATAATTAGGGAAAGATGTAGGTGAGTTTTTACAGCCGTTGTAGATTGTAGTATACCACTGATACGAGGTAATAGTAGTGTCGTTATCAGTGTTACTATCAATAGCTGACACGGTAGAATTAACTTTATTAGGCAAGGAATTACTACGAGAGTCGTTATTAGATAAAGAAACAGAGTTAATATAGTTTGGTAACAATTTAAATCTTTTCCAGAAGTCAATACCTAAAATCAACGAACTCGTAACTTCTGGAATTACGTACGCTTTTAAATAACAAGTTTTATTTTTAAAAGTGGTGGGTAGGGGCTAGGGGCGGTTTCAGATTAGCGTACTTTTCTGCGCGTATACGGTCGTTTCAGCATACGCGCTTACACGCGCGCTACATTACGCGCTTCAAAAAACCGGACTCGCGTAAACCGGAATATTTCGGCGTGTTCGCTCGAAACGGTAGTGACATCGTGTCAGTGTCAACATGGATTCTGACGGCTTGTGCTTATACGAGCTTAGAAGCGCGTCAAAGCTCGTACAAGTTGCGCGTGTGCCAAAAGGCGCGCCTATACGTGCCTATACGCGCTTCCAAAAACGAGCTTATACGCGCGTATAAAACGCTAATCTGAAACCGCCCTAGGTTGATATAGCCGATCGGTGTCAGACGATGACCACCCGCCGATCGCAAAATTATAGTAGGGTTGTCACACTTATTCAACAGGAGATTAGTTTTAGAAATAAGTTTTATATGATAATTATTGCCCAATATAGTCACGGCAGAACCTGAGTCAAGTAAACCAGTAAGGGGTAGATTCTTAATGGTTACATTAACATAGGGTCGAAAATCAGTATTAGGTTTTTGATCACGGATCGCAGCCACAGAATAACTGGAAAATAAACTTTTAGAGTGTTCAGCCAATTTTTCCAGTCTTCTTTGTCAAAATATTTAGGTTTAGAAGATGTACAAACGGAAGGGCTTGTCATCTTATTTGACGAACTACGATCCGAGTAAATTAGTTTTTTGAAAAAGATTTATTTTTACAGTTAGGACAATTTACGAATGTGTCATCCCTAAGGCTACACTTAAAACCACAGTATAAAAACATACAGTAGTTTGACGCCTTTGATCTCGTAGAAAAAGCCGACAACGTCTAGACAAGGGTAAGGAGACTAGGGCTGCCACATTTAAACAATACCTACTTATTCAAACACCGTCTATTTATTTTATAAAAATATTAGAATTGCTACCCTACATGAATATTATAGTGTAAATCACTTATTTATTATATTACAATAATTAACGATATATAATAACTATAAAACAGTTTGCATTTTTTCGTGCGGCATACAAAGTGTCAGTCAGTAGCTATTTCATCCCGCAAGAGTCGTGGGAGGCGGTTAAGGGTATGAAGCATTTTTTCAGATATACTAGGTCGTTATCGTACAAACCAAGTTAAAAAATAGCGGTCGTTTAAGGGATGGGCAACCATGCGATCAGCTTGCAGAGCCTATGTTATCGATATGACGTACTTTGCAGATCTATTTTCGAGCAAACTACGTTAAGGTAAAGCAATAGACATCAAGGTAATTTTATGGATGGGTGACCGGGCTACGAGATTACTGAGAACATGTGTGGGGTTTATAAAAGGGGGCCAAAAATATGGTTATTTTTTAGCTAGGACGCGCCGTTACCAAGATACATATTAATATTTGATTGGTACTTACCTAATACGAAGGTAGGTACTACGGTTAGGTACTTATTGCATGAAATTAAAATCACGCTTTAATCGAATATTACCTTACAACGCTTATTTTGTTACGTCTGCCATGTTGTTTATGTACAGTAATGACTACTTTATTCTGTGATTTGGCCAGACATGAGATGTTGTAAAAATTTAGTAGATTAGTAGGTTCAAAATAATTATAATTAATGAAATTTTCATTTTTGTTGTAAGCAAATTGATGAAATCGCAGATTTTTTAAATCCTTATTTTTTATCTTTAAGCAGCATGAAGAATTGCAATGTTTCACAGCACAAGTCGTATGCACCATCTTAATTAATATTCATAAGCAAATAAATAAGTAACGAACAAAAAACAGCACGCGCCAGCCCTCAAAAAGATGTACCTAGTTGGGAACTAAGTCGACACACGTAAGTAGGTACCGCTCTTCCCGCGTCTCACCTCTTGTCCCCCGCACGATTGACCCGTCTAGACGCGTTCGTCGAACGACTGTATGGATTATTTGACTGTGCTTAAAACCATCTCATCTTCCTGGCACAGCGGGTTGTGCGGGCGCTGTTGCAGTCACAGCGGAGACTCTCAAACGGCGCAAATACATAATTTTAATAGGAGATTATGTATTTGAGCCATTTGGAGTCGAAACGTTAGGACCATGGGGTCCAAGTGCGCGATCTCTTTTTAGAGATATCTCAAAGAGACTGGTTGACGCCTCGCGTAACCAGAAGGCTGGCCTGTATTCGGCGCAAAAGATCAGCATTGCCATACAACGTGGCAATGCTGCCAGCATTCTGGGCACGCTCCCAATTGACGGCGATGTGGAGGATTTCCTTGACGCCCTCAAAATTTTCTTTTCCTTTCTTTTTTTAATGTATATTTTAGTTATATAAGTATAGAAATTATTGTTTAATTTTATGTGTAAATAGTAATTTAGCTATGTTAGTTTTAATTTGATTGCAAATAAATATTAAGAAGAAATGACTGTCAATAGTGATGTACTCATGTATTAATCTTTGATTGGTATTGGTATATAATTCGGTATTAATAGACAAGATAAGCATTTGATTAAATAATATACCAGTAGTAGGTATATTATTTTATGAGCTTTTATTTAGAGTACAGTACTTAGGTGCCTACAAAGAAACAAATACTGTAAAAAGAGAGGTAATAATAATGTTACGAATGGCGATATTTGAAAATAACGCAATCTGTCGGTGAATGAGAGAACTATAAGATAATGGATATATCAGTGTTTCAGCTATCCTCTAATAGATGACGTTGCTGTTGATACTAGAACAATACCCCTACTCTAGAACGCTCGCATGTCACGTGAATGTTCCGGAATACGCTAGAATGAACTAGTTTGTTATCCGGCCGGTATAAATAGGGCGTAGACGAGCGGACCGGACATGGACACAGTTCATTTGAATAATCGAAGCGATCAAGATCAGCGAAGGACAAGGAAGAGTCGGAATTTTATTGTTTTCTAGTAGTATGAAATAGTATTTTATTAGAGTTTTTATAAGTGTGTATAAGTGATGTTGTTTGTAAAATAAAGTGCAGTTTTAGTGGCATAGGAATTTAATTTATCACCGAACCCCAGCTCGTAACAATAAGATATTATTACTATCTTGAGGAGACTTATGTCCAGCAAAGGATGTATTTTGTCTGAAATAATATTTCTCGTAAAATTACGAAGTCGGAAATCGAATTGACATTGTCCTTCGAGGTACTCTTCTCCTACCACTTATTCACAAGAGGAATTCAAGTATCCACTTCAAACTGGTGGTCAGAGTATACTTTATCCACCCATATGATGACCGAAAATAATTACCTTTAATTCCTCTTAAATTGACAATACTGAAACATAAATTACAACACAATTTTTGATGGAGTGAAAAACTGCAAGGGTGGGAGTGAAGCGTGATGGGTATCAAAGTGTACTAGGGACGTTTGGAGATAAGAGTATCAATGACAACGGCGTGTACTTGTTAGATGTATGTGTGGAGATGGATCTGTCTGTGATGAATACATGGGTCCAGCATAAAATGGTACATATGTACACGTGACAAAAGAAGGAAAGAAATGTTGTGTTAAGAAGCATGATAGACTTTCTGATAGTAGATGAAAGAATGAGAAGGAAAGTGGATACCAGAGCTTATCGCGGACCTGATGTTGGCACATACCACTATTTGACGGCACCGAGATAAAGGTTTCACTACAGAATAAGAACATATAAAAGTGGAAAGATTGAAAGATAAGGGTATGAAAGATATGTACAAATAGCAATTGAGCGAACGGATGGACAAAAGTTGGAATCTTGTAAATAAGGAAAGTGTGAGTGAGGTATGGTCGGTATTTAAAACTAACATTGTGAAATGTGCTGAAGAAGTATGCAGTTTGAGTAAAAGAAGAAGTAAAAAATGCGAGAAAGCTGACTGGTGGGATGATGAAACTAGAAGAATGGTTGAGGAAAAGAAAAAAGCATGGCTGGATATCCTAGCAATAGAGGCAACAAATAGAGCTAGCGGTGGTATGAATGAAGATATTGTTAAAGAAATAAAGGACAAGTATAGATGTCTGAAAACTAGAGTCAAAGAATGTATAGAGAGGAAGAAGAATGAGAAAAAGGAGAAGTATGAGGAACAATTTGGCGCAAGTTTCCGAGAGAATATAAAACTCTTTTGGAAACTCGTGAAAGAAGCGCGAGGTAAAAATATGAGTACATCGATGAAAGTGATTAGGAATGAAAGAGGTAAAGTCATGAATAAAGAAAGAAAGATACTAGAGCGCTGGAAGAATTATTTTGAGAGTTTATTTGAGAAAGATGTGTGTGAAATAGAGAAAGAAGAAACGATAGATATGTTTGTGAGCCCGACTGATGAAATTGGCATGGATGAAATTATGAAAGCGTTAAAAGGTATGAGGTCAGGAAAGACTGCTGGATGTGAGAGTGATGACTGAGATGTTGAAGGCTGGCGACGGACTCATAGTTAACCTGCTGCATCGCCTTTTCAATCTATGCTGGAAACAGGGCCAAGTTCCAGATGACTGGATGAAGGCAGTGCTTGTTCCAATTTTTAATTAGGAAATTTAGGAAAAATTAGGAATGTCAAAATTATCGCGGGATCAGCCTTCTTAGTGTTGTTGGAAAAATGTATGCCAGAATTTTGATTGACAGAGTAGTAAATGTGACTAATGACAAGATATGGGATGTGCAAGCGGGATTTCGGAAGGGAATGGGATGTACGGATCAAGTCTTTTCCTTGCGCTACGTCACCGAAAAATGTCTGGCAAAAAACCAGAAGGTGTATTGCGCGTTCATAGACTTGGAAAAGGCTTATGATAGGGTGAATAGAAAGGAATTATGGAAGGTGTTATCCATGTATGGGGTAGACAACTTTATAATAAGGGCTCTGAAATCCCTGTATAGGGGTTCTAGAGCCTGTGTCCGAATCAATGGTGCCTATACGGACTGGTTTGACATCTCCCAAGGTGTCAGACAAGAGTGTGCAGCCTCGCCCTGGTTGTTCAACGTATTCGTGGATAGCTGCATGAATGATATGAGAGAAACTGAATGCGGGATCGATATGGTAGGAGTGCGTGTTAAGTGCCTCTTATATGCCGATGATCAAGTCATTCTTGCATCATCGGCGAATGAGTTGCAAGAAATGATGGACTGCATGAACAAGAGCTTTAAAGCGAAAGGTATGAAAGTTAATGCACGAAAGACGAAAGTGATCGTGTTTGAAAAAGATGAAAGTGTGACCGAGTGTAATATTACGATTGGAGGTGAAATTGTAGAGCAAGTAAGTAAAGGAATTTGTATATTTGGGTAGCGTATTTACAAGGGACGGAAGATGTGAGGGAGACATTGAAAGGAGAGTGACTGCGGGAAATCGTGTAAATGGAGCACTGTGGGCGTTTATGAACGGTCAGACGGTGCCAAAAGAGGCGCGATTGGCGGTTCACAATGTAGTGCTTGTCCCCACGTTGATGTATGGAAGTGAGAACTGGGTTTGGCAGAAAAAGCATGAAAGTAGAATTAACGCAGTTGAGATGCGATCACTGCGTAGTATGTGTGGGGTAAGACTGATTGATAGAATTCCGAATGCAAATATACGAAAGAGCAGTGGACTGAAAGAAGATGTGATGACAAGGATTGAGAAAGGAATGCTTAGGTGGTTTGGACACGTGGAGCGAATGAGTGAAGAAAGAATGACGAATCAGGTATATAAGGCAATTGTGTGTGGGCAAGTCGGTCGCGGCACACCTCAGCGGACATTCGTCGACCAAATTGCAGACATCCTAAGAAACGGAAAGGTCCGAAGTACCCGAAACCGGCGAGCATGTATGAAAAGAGTAATGAGTGTAGAGGAGGCGCGTGAGGTTTGTAAGGATAAGAGCAAGTGGCGTTCTGTTGTCTCTGCCTACCCCGACGGGAAAAAGGCGTGAGTAACTATATGTATGTACGAGGGTCAAACTGAAAGTTCTTAGAAAATCAAAAACTGATTACATTAGCCAGTTATTAGTTTTATTATATCTTTTCAAAATATTGTCCATTGACGTCAATACACCGCTGCATGCGATGGAACCACTGGGAAAAGCACTTTGCCCACTCGTCCTTAGGGGTCTCTTCAATGGCATCGCGATACGCAGCCACCGCTTCTTCAGCATTCATAAACCGCTTTCCTTTAAGTTTTTCTTTAATTTTTGGAAATAAATAAAAATCACAAGGCGCGAGGTCGGGGCTATACGACGGGTGACCCAGTAATTCAACGTTTGATGTCGCCAAATAGTCGATCGTTCGCTTGGCGGTGTGCGACGAGGCGTTGTCGTGGTGAAGGAGGATCCTACTGCGAGGTCGTTTCTCTCAAACTTTTTCCAAGACAAGTGGCAAACAATTGGTAGTGTACCATTCTGCAGAAACTGTTTTTTGATCCTCTAACACAATTGTTGCGAAATGACCTATCCTTCCAAAGAACGAGGCCACCATTTTTTTTCCCGCACTTCGATCTCTCTTCACTTTAGTTGGCAACTCCTCGAAAGGAAACACCCACTGAGCAGATTGTCTTTTGGTTTCAGGATCATAACAGTAAAACCAGCTTTCGTCACCTGTTAGTATGTCGAACACAGCATTTGAGTTACCTCCGTTAAATCTTTCAATCATTTTACGGCACCAATCCATACGATGAAGTTTTTGAGCCTTAGTCAAATTATGATGTATCCACCGGGCGCAAAGCTTCCTGACCGCTAAATGTTCGTGGAGGATTTTGTGCACTTGACTCATACCGATGCCTAAGCTTGTCCGAATCTGCTGATAGGTCACTCTTTTGTCAGTCTCTATCATACGCCGCACAACACAGATGTTATTTTCAGTCGTCGCCGTAGAAGGCCGTCCCTCACGTACATCATCAGTGAGATTAGTGCGACCACGTTTAAACTCATTAAACCAGTTGTAAACAGTCGCACGAGATGGGGCTTCATCGTGAAAGGCCAATCGTAGTCTATCATAACTTTCTTGTTGACTTAAATGAAAATTTTCTCGTGTTAAATTCATGTTGACGTGACACAGACAATTTTCAATTTGCCGCCAAATCGTAAAACAAATGACAAATGAATGAAATATACACTCAGTAATATTGGCAAAGAGTTCTATTTTCAAATTTTAGAATATTTTTTTTATTATATTGTTTATAAGTGGCCAGTTCTAAGAACTTTCAGTTTGACCCTCGTATGAAAAACTGCGCTATTGGGTATATTTAACCAGTTGAATGTTGCAATACCGACTAGACAGTTAGACTCAATTAAAAATCTATTATGTCGCGCACTGATCAGTGCATTGGCAATCAGCAAGTTATTTTATGTTCTCATTCTTAGTAACATTGGTATAGGAAAATAATTGAAAAAGAAAGTCAAAATAGTCAAAATCATTTATACGAACAATATGTTCATCCTGAGTTCCATATTTCGTGTACAGAAAGTACTAGAAGTACTATTAAAATGCTAACAAGAAATATGACTGTCGGGGCCGAAAGCGTCAAAACAAAAAAGGGTCCTGCTGGCATGATAAAAGTTTTGCAGGCGCTTTCCTCATAAACTAATAATTATATTAAAATGAAACCAAGGTATTTTAAAGGTACTAATACATCGCTAAACGGTGACATATACTATTGGTCTGAAAACCTTCAAACAGCGGAGGGTCCTGCTGGGTAATAATTCAAGATTTCGCTGTAGCAATGAAGGTACTATTTTTTTACTTATACAATTCGAAAAGTACTAAATACCACGCACGTAAAAAGTTAACTTTCAATCGAATTAAACGTAGGGTCCTGCTGCGTATACGGACACCCATATTTCGGACCCAATTTCAATTCAAATCTTCATTCTTTGAAAATCTATAAAAAATCACAATATTTATATATTCCAATTATTCAAATTATAATCTTTCAGAAACTGGTTTTCTCTATTGCTATCTCACTCGAACATATGCAGTTCTGTTATTACAGAGAATAGAGATGCATAATTATGATTTCTACTCTTTTTGAATTGCTCTCTCCATATATATTTGCTCCTTGCACGTATCTAGGTACCGTTGCTCTCATTGGATTTGACATTATTTGTGTTCGATTGAAATGTCGCCAAGTCATTTAGTAGAAATACTTTGTCTACAAGAAGGCCATGTTCTCGTGGCACGGACTATAGCTTAGTTATAATTGGCGTGAATTGGTATTTTATGTTTTTACGTTATGTAATTTTTAATTATGTATTTATAGTTGCTTGTAGAACATGGCGCCACGACAAAAAGACACAACACCTTGCAGATAATACTTCAACGCGACACAGCGATGACACCGAAGAGGAGGTCAAACACAAAATACATAGAGACGATAATGTTAATATAAGTTCACGTAGTAATGTACAATCATATATATGTGATACGTGCAACAAGTGCTTTAGCGACAAGGATCTCTTACAAACGCACATTCGCGAACATTCTGCTGAGAAATCATTTAAATGTGATGTATGCTATAAACGTTTCCTTGATGAGTCTGCCTTAACTAAACATTCACGTGTACATACTGCCGCAAAGCTGTATCAATGCGATGTTTGTAAGAAGTTTTACCGTCACAAACGTAATATAATTCAACATCTACGTAAACATTATAATAAGAAGTTATATAGTGGTGACGTATTAGATAAAAGGTCAAACAGTGACACAAGCTTAACTGCTATGCACACTAGCGACAAACAATACAAGTGCGATATCTGTATGAAAGGTTTTGGCCGTAAGCAACATTTAAACATTCACGTGCGTATACACACCGGTGACAAGCCATACAAGTGTGATGTTTGTATGAAATGTTTTAGCCAGAAGTGTCATTTAAAGGAGCACATGCGAGTGCACACCGGTGTCAAGCCATACAACTGTGATATTTGTATGAAATGTTTCAGACAGAAGTATCATCTAAAGGAGCACATGCGAGTGCACACCGGTGACAAGCCAAACAGGTGTAATGTGTGTATGAAATGTTTTAGCAAACAAGGTCATTTAATCAGGCACATGCGAATGCACACCGGTGATAAGCCATACACATGTGATGTATGTATGAAATGTTTTGGCGACAAAAGTATTTTAAAGGAGCACATGCGTATGCACACCGGAGACAAGCCATACAGGTGTGACGTTTGTATGAAATGTTTTGGCCAAAAAAATTATTTAAACAAGCACATGCGTATTCACACTGGTGACAAGCCATACAACTGTGATATTTGTATGAAATGTTTTGGCCAAAAAGGGGATTTAAACACGCACATGCGTATTCACACCGGTGATAAGCCATACAGGTGTGACGTTTGCATGAAATGTTTTAGGCGAAAAGATCATTTAACCAGCCACATACGAATACACACCGCTGACAAGCCATACACATGTGATGTATGTATGAAATGTTTTGGTCAAAAACGTAATTTAATCAGGCACATGCGAATGCACACCGGTGACAACCCATACAAGTGTAATGTGTGTACCCAATGTTTTAGCCAAAAAAGTAATTTAAACATGCACATGGGAATGCACACCGGTGATAAGCCGTACAAGTGTGATGTGTGTTTGAAATGTTTTGGCAAAAAATGGGATTTAAACACGCACATGCGTATTCACACCGGTGACAAGCCATACAGGTGTGATGTGTGTATGAAATGTTTTAGTCGAAATAGTAATTTAATCAGGCACATGCGAATGCACACCGGTGACAAGCCATACAGGTGTGATGTGTGTATGAAATGTTTTAGTCGAAATAGTAATTTAATCAGGCACATGCGAATGCACACCGGTGACAAGCCATAAAGGTGTGATGTTTTGTGAGGCTTTTGTTCCTCATTTATACACGCTGATTTTTTATTGGTTTAGGAAAAAGAAACCTCATGTCCGAAATAAAATCCTCTATTCATATTCAAAATCAAAATTCATCTAGCACCTAAAACAAAAAAGTTATAAAAGTCAGTAACTGCTGGAAATACGTAGAGACGCACGATTCACTCGAGTTAGGTATGTTCGAGCGCCGCGCGGTCGTGACCTCGCCGCGCGCGCCGGCCGCACCGTCAGCTGTTACCTACAGCGGTTGTAGGTAGTTAGTGCGGACCGAGTGATACGTAATTTACTTAGAAATCACAATTTTAAACACATGTTTTTTCTTCTTTTATTCTCTTTTTAAGAACCACTCCCACACCCTTGTGCTAAATCCTGTGTTACGAGGGACATTACAAACCTACCACTAACGGACACAGAAGTCGAAACAAGAATTTATGAATGACACAAAGTTTTGTGTCAAACATCGCTTAAAACACTACGCCAACCATGAAGTGCAGTAATAAATAATTAGAACAATAAACGTATGTAACTAAATAGTTATAACTATTCAATAATTCCTTCGTACATTACTCGGACTTAAGAATCAAGAATCGTCTGAGCCGGCCGCGCGGTGCGCGGCAGCCAACTCGGGCGCATCGAGAAAGTGGCACGTGTCGCACTTTCGCGCAAGCGCCGACGCACTCGTGCAAAAGAAAAGCTTTTGTGCATTAGCGCCGTTTTACTTTCGACAACACACAATTTACCAGCATGTCGAATACTTGTTTTTTTTTTTAATAATTCCATATTTTGTTTCACAAACACAGCACACTCCTTTATGTAAATGCATGGCAGGGTCAACAGATTATTATTTACAAAGTACGGTTTGCAACTATCAGGTACCTTTATATCAAAAATAGTTCGAATGCACCGTTTTTGAACAGGATTAAAACTATGTTTAGAGAAACACCTTCAAACGTAATGCATTATTTTAGAATCAAAAGGGTTATAGTGAGTCACCCTAAAAAGATAGACAAATGCTGTCCTGTCGCGGACTTTTGATTTTGAAATGTTTGGGCTGTTGGGGCTCAATTCTGCCATTCATGATTTTAGCGAAACTAACGGTATGGGCAGCGCAAGCTCTCAAAAGGACAAAATTAACCATTTTGGATCATTATTCTAGCCTAAAGCCTTGCTTGATAAATGGGCTAGCTAACACAAATCATTTTTCAAGTTGTTTCTTAAATTAGCACGTTTAAACTAACAAACAAACTCTTCAGCTTTATAATATTAGGTTAGATATGACGGCTATTAATCAATAATTAAATCTATATTATTATAAAATATTATGTAAATTCTGTGGAATGTAAATAAAAGTTTGTTTACTGAGAGCAGCCGTTTATCTTTTTGTGTCCTCTGATGAATCCTGCAGTTTCCTGTAGTCTGTTTCCCTGACAACTTAGATCAAGTAACTACAAGATAGCAAGCAGAGCACGATCCTTACTGCTAGTAAGAACGGCTAACCAAGGAAAGCATCAAATATATAAAGTGTAACGGGAAAAACGCACATCCTCAGACACCCGAATTAGAATACCTTGTTACAATCATAATCCATGCATTGAATTTTTTTTTATGTGCGTAAACATTGTGTTTTATAGAAAATACAGGTTATTTTTTTATGTAGTTCGGATATTTGTTCTATATCAATAATAGAACACGTTTCCATAAATAACTTTTTAGTTTTTATCCCACCAAATCCGAGTAAAAATATCGGAGAAACAAGGAAATCATAGACACAACGTTATTCATTGCAATAATACTAAACACGCGCGCGATGCGACAGGGGTACGGGACGTGCATGGACGCGGGGTGCGGGGCGTGGTGCCGTGCCGGCCGCGCGGTACGCGGCAGCCAACTCGGGCGCATCGAGAAAGTGGCACGTGTCGCACTTTCGCGCAAGCGCCGACGCACTCGCCGCGCGCCGGTCGTAACTCGTTAGAATGACGTCCCAACGATTTTCAAATCGCGAATGCTACGAAATGGTACTAATTTATTTGCTCAGTGGTGAAAGCCTTCGTGCAGCTAGAACAATGTACGAACAAGATAGTGTACCTCGTATTCAAACTCAAGGCTCTAACAACCCAGTAGTTCCAAGTGAACGGAATATTTTAGCGGCCAACCAAAGGCTTTTGGATCATGGCCAGTTCACAACCCCTAGCCATGCACTAGGGTAGGGCAGACCTCGCCTGGCTACTGATGTCGAAGACTTGATCTTTGAATTCTTCGAAAGAGATCCACGAGCCAGCACATACGATGCAGCACGTCGCTGCGGTGTGAGCCAGCCCGCAGTGTGGAGACTGCTAAACGCAGCCGATCTCCATCCGTACGATTACCAGCCGGTACAACATCTTCAGGAAGTAGACCTTAGAGTCCGTAGTTTTGTGTGAATGGCTTTTTAATCATGCCGAAGCGAACATCCTATGGACTGATGAAGCACGGTAGGTACGTGAATAACAATAATTTTGAAGCTAGAACACTATCAGATCGGAGTAGGTAGCATAGTACGTAGGTGGCGCAGCCGCGCGCTTTATAGCCGTAACACACGCTCGAACTTGGTTCGAACAGACCACGGATTTGGGTCGCCTCCGGACCAAATCTGCGCGTCTGTAGAGTAGTCCGGCGAACATAATTATTATTAATTGAGTCAGCCTCGGTCCGCTAGTTTGCAGATCGGTCGGATCGGACATGGCTTACGTGAAGCAACTGTCCGATCCGGTCGTCTGTAGCGAGAACGGATTTGGTCCGCCGGACCGACGGGTTTGGTCTGCCGGACAAGTTCGAGCGTGTGTTACGGCTATTATTGTGTCGCGTGCGTTGACCTCACAGCTGATAGATAAGCCATCGGGTGACCATGAACATCTGTTTCAAGTAGATATTCTTTAATAAGCGATAACTTTGTTATTTTTTGGTAAAACAAAAAAATAAAAAATACGTGTTTATTAATTTTCGTAAATGTATAACATACTAAAATATCCGAACTACATAAAAAATTACCCTGTATAAACTCGATTATAAGTAAAAAGTGTGGTCACTGCGCACGCACACATTCACACGAAACGGTTGCTATGGTAAAGAAACGACAGCGAAATACGAATCATGCGATTTAAACAAAGTGTTTCAAATTCACAGTTTGTAAACCCCAATCTGATAGAATCTGATGAAGATTGAATGATTTTCTGCCACTGGATTTATTATACCAAAGATATTGTTATGAGCTGGGGTTTGGTGATAATTTAAAATCGCTATGACACTTATATTGTACTTTTTTTTTTACCAATACACTTAAATACACACGAATAAAAACTTATTTCCACGAACGAAACTTCTAATCAAGCAGCAACGCCATCTAGTAGGGTTGGACCCATAGTAACGAGCTAACCGGTCCACATGAACTATCTTCGGTGTACCTCGCGGCCCCTTCTGGAATTTCTGGATTCGATAGGTGACGTCGTTCATCCTCGTAATTATGCAAATTGGCCCGTCCCATCTGGCTTGTATGTAACTTAGGCGATTCACCTTTGCTTCGTACTGGGTTATGTAGACACACCAATGACCCCTCATCGAAGCCTTTTGCTGTTTGCCTTCCTATCGTAGCTGAGCTATCATGCCGGAGGATGGTAAAGCTAGACAGCAACGATGATACATGCCGCTACACCTGTGACATCTCGCGGCATCCGCCGGAGATATGAATCGACCGCATTCACCACTCTTCGACATATTATTGTAGCTTGTAGCGGAGTTGAGGTGACTGCAAGTGTAGGTGATACAACGGTGAAGCGCTAGGTGGCGCTGTTACGGTTGATTTGATAATAGTGTGGTTTCAGTCGTAAATAATGACACTTAGCGCCGTGGATGAAAAAAAAAATAATAAAAAAATGTAAAGGGGAAAAATCACTGCTTCAAAAGGTCAAGTATTTATTTTTATTGGTTATTGTCTTTACACTTCACGTAAACACCTTCGCACAATTTATTTTGGAACTGCTTAGTTTTATAAGTATTTTTACAATAAAAATCACACAATTTTTCTTCAATTTTATCTACGTAAACAATACCAAAGGTCGATCCACTGATTTGGCACTCGTGACGTCACCTTCTCGATGAGTTGCAGTACAGTTCGGTCAGCCGTATCCATTGTTGTTTACGAAATGAACTTCTCACTCATGCGTCGCCTTGCTACTGGATCACTCATACAGAATAAATCAATACCTAAATCTTTGGCAGCTAGTTTAAAGCTATTGCTCGCTCGATTAAGGCGCTGTTATACCTCAGAAGCCGTGAAATACCTAATTTTTCGTCGAACAACTAGCCATAACGGTACATATTACAAACTAGCAAAAAATAGAGCTTAAAATCAAAAGTCTGAACAAAAGACTTTTGAAAGAATTTTTCATGTATCTAAAATAGAATCACGGTAAAAAATCACAAAAACGAGGCAGAAAAAATCTTTCGTCTCACTGTTTGCAATATTTTGATCGTAAGCTGTCATATTTTATTTAATAATATTGTAGGAAACCTAATAAACTAAAGAATTACCCTTTTTATTTTCATATTATACGTGTATATTTCGTAAAATTAAATAAAATCTGCCAAACGTCTATGATTTTGACGCTCGGTAGATCCCATCAAACGCTTCGGCAATTTAAACCTTATTAGCATAAGCGGTGTACTGAGTGTCTGTTGCTAGTTTACGTCCCGCCCAGACCTCATCATTCGGCTACGAGCCCTGTGAGCGATAGGTCATGTCGCTTCCGTCTCCGCTGCACGAAATTTTACGTAAATTGTTTGTGTGTTATTGTAATACGCCGATTTGAGTTCGTAATTTCATGTTTTATGTTATAGACTGAATACTTTGAATCAAATAGGCTTTTCATGTGAATATGGGCACATATAGTTAGGACCTAAGTTTATACTCTTGTTGCGTTTAATGAGTTATTGTTTCTGTGCTTATAAATATACAGGGTGTAAAAAGACATATTGTACCAATCATTACGAACATTTTTTACTTCGGCACCATACCTGGGAAATTACCGGTTCAGGAGATATTGAGGCTCAAAGTCACGATTTTTTTTCTGATTATTCCAAAATCGTGTCATGCTAAGGTGTCACAGCAAGCACCAAAAGATAAGTACATGTAAGTAATGTTGTTATCTTTTTTGCCTAATTTATAAAAATAAGTAGGAAGCAATGTTTCTAAGCAATTGTTTAACTAATAAAATTTTTCTACTCAAAGATACGCCATCTTAATGAAAATGTTAATTTACATCCAATTTATCTTGTGTCGAACTGTTTGAGCAATAAGTCGTACCACCATGTTCTAGACGTTGTTTTGAAGAGTTGTTATGATTATTAAACCGGCTTGAATGAATTTGTTATCGAAGAAAAAAATTGCCTATTCTCGGTGCGTAGGCGTTTAGACACATTGCGCAATGTTAGTGAGTTAATGATCTAATACTGAGTAAGTTTTCATAATATTCCGTAATTTATTACGATTACAGCTAGTTACTCATTTTCTTATTCAAATTCTTTACTTTTTAGTCATGATTATAATTAAACGCAACTTTACTCTTCCATACAATTATCAGGAAATTTAAGCTCCTACAAAAATATTAGTAGCAAAATGTTTCTACATTATTTTTACAGGATGCAAAATTTTATTCAAATTTCAAGGAGCAAAATGCACATTTCTACAACCTATTAATTAGTCCTTGTCTAGTAACTAACTAGCAAGACTTTGCTGATAGCAATTTTATGACCCACAACGAATGCATCCTGATTTACTAACGATAAATTCACATTATGCAGGCAGATATGCATGATACCTACCTAAATACTTGACATGCTTGGCGTTCATTCATTGATCGATCCCATTCTTAGGTAGCGATATGTTATAATATCTGATAAAAGGTAAAATAAATGCTTTTATTGTGTTAATACGTAGATGTGTTGCAAAAGTAATTATTCATTTGGAGTAAGTAGGTAGTTAGAATAAAAGTATCTTATTTTACAAGCTAATTGTAATGATTACTTGAAAAAACGATTGTTTATTATTTTATCTAGTTAAGGTTGAATGCGAACCATGTTCAAATAAAATGTATGTATTACGAGGGTCAAACTGAAAGTTCTTAGAACTGGCCACTTATAAACAATATAATAAAAAAAATATTCTAAAATTTGAAAATAGAACTCTTTGCCAATATTACTGAGTATATATTTCATTCATTTGTCATTTGTTTTACGATTTGGCGGCAAATTGAAAATTGCCTGTGTCACGTCAACATGAATTTAACACGAGAAAATTTTCGTGCAATGATTTTTTATGACTTTCGATGTCATTTAGGTCAACAAGAAAGTTATGATAGACTACGATTGGCCTTTCACGATGAAGCCCCATCTCGTGCGACTGTTTACAACTGGTTTAATGAGTTTAGACGTGGTCGCACTAATCTCACTGATGATGTACGTGAGGGACGGCCTTCTACGGCGACGACTGAAAATAACATCTGTGTTGTGCGGCGTATGATAGAGACTGACAAAAGAGTGACCTATCAGCAGATTCGGACAAGCTTAGGCATCGGTATGAGTCAAGTGCACAAAATCCTCCACCAACATTTAGCGGTCAGGAAGCTTTGCGCCCGGTGGATACCTCATAATTTGACTAAGGCTCAAAAACTCCATCGTGTGGATTGGTGCCGTAAAATGATTGAAAGATTTAACGGAGGTGACTCAAATGCTGTGTTCGACATACTAACAGGTGACGAAAGCTGGATTTACTGTTATGATCCTGAAACCAAAAGACAATCTGCTCAGTGGGTGTTTCCTTTCGAGGAGTTTCCAACTAAAGTGAAGAGAGATCGAAGTGCGGGAAAAAAAATGGTGGCCTCGTTCTTTGGAAGGATAGGTCATTTCGCAACAATTGTGTTAGAGGATCAAAAAACAGTTTCTGCAGAATGGTACACTACCAATTGTTTGCCACTTGTCTTGGAAAAAGTTCGAGAAAAACGACCTCGCATTAGGATCCTCCTTCACCACGACAACGCCTCGTCGCACACCGCCAAGCGAACGATCGACTATTTGGCGACATCAAACGTTGAATTACTGGGTCACCCGCCGTATAGCCCCGACCTCGCGCCTTGTGATTTTTATTTATTTCTGTTCAAACATGAACATGACATTCTTGGCATTCCAACACACATCCAACTTATCACCGAGGAAGATGCGTGATATTTTAAGATCATGTAATTTATCACGTATGGCGGTCGGCTCAGACATGCTGCATCGGCACAATACACCGACGGCACACAACTAAATACGTGTATATGTGTACATAGAATAAGTTTAGTATATAAGATTATAGTTTTAAGAAATAAACCAGTCATTAGCTCACTCCCGGCTTTGACTCATACCCTACCCCTCACCTCTCACTGCGGCCAAGACACCCTTAGCCGTCACCACGATCGGTCTTGTGAGTCTGCTCGACCGGCAGTGAGAAAACCCACTTCACTACACCCTAATCCTACCCACTTTCCGTCTGTCGCCTTAGGTCTCCCGGCGACAGATATCCCGGCCTAGGGATCCCAGGGACTGCTAGGGAACTAGGGATTAGGGTTGTATACGCGACAGTCTGTGTGACCACAGTGTACACGACCTCGCTATACACTATACCTAACAGGGCTAGGGTAGACTAGGGAGTTAGGTTAGAGTTAGATCTAAAATAGGGATAGGTATATCATAAGATAGGTTAGGCTAGATATAGGAACCAGTAAGCTTAAATTAGGATAAGTCTAGGTGTAGGTACGTGCAAGCTTAGGGCTATACTTAAGAGCTATCGAAGGTTAGGCCCTAACTTGTACAATTTCCAAAAATTAAAGAAAAACTTAAAGGAAAGCGGTTTATGAATGCTGAAGAAGCGGTGGCTGCGTATCGCGATGCCATTGAAGAGACCCCTAAGGACGAGTGGGCAAAGTGCTTTTCCCAGTGGTTCCATCGCATGCAGCGGTGTATTGACGTCAATGGACAATATTTTGAAAAGATATAATAAAACTAATAACTGGCTAATGTAATCAGTTTTTGATTTTCTAAGAACTTTCAGTTTGACCCTCGTATATCAGTGTTGTTATTAGTTTCACATTAACAATGTATGTAGGTAATAAAAAAGTTCGTCAACGACTTACCTACGCGAACCGTGGCTGCTTTCCGCTCGCCGGCGCTGCGCCGGCGACGGCGGCTACATCAAAGGGATTCATGAACTTCATGAAATTTTGTATTTTAAAAATTCAGTTCGATTTCTTTCGTCGTCGAATGCGCATTAACAATTATTCTCGGTTTTCTCTTTGTTGTCTTGTGTCTTGACCTTGACTGTGCGTTTTGTGTGTGGTTTTGTGTGTGCGTTTTTGTGTGTGATTTTGTGTGTGATTGAAAAAATATGCCTTGGCATGATTTTACTGCCCGTGAGTACGTTAACATGGTGTACTGTTACGGGATGGCGCGAGGTAATGCCTCTGAGGCCCTGAGGCTGTATGGTATTGAGCATCCAGAAGCTTATCAACCCCGTGATCCACGAATCCTGACGAGAGCCGTACAGCGCTTGTTAGATAATCAACCGATCGTTCCTGTTTCCGAACCCGTTGGAAACACAATGTTTGGGCAGGCAGATCCTCGGCCCCATATTCTTGCCCCCTAGGATGGACGGCGCTGCTTATCTCGCATTACTCAATGGATACATATCGGATATGTTGGACGATAAGCCACTCTCTCAGCTGCGAGAGACATGGTTCCAGCATGACGGCGCACCCCCGCACATTGTGAGACCCGTTCGTGACAGTTTCAACCAACTCCTCGGAAGTCGCTGGGTAGGGTGCTTTGGCCCGCAGGCGTGGCCTGCCCGATCACCAGATTTAACCCCACTGGATTTCTTTCTGTGGGGCTACGTCAAGGATAGGGTGTTTGATCGGCCGTGTGAAACCGCTGCTGAAATGCGGCAGAAAATTGTGCATGTGTTCGAAAAACTGAAACAGGAGTGCGCACAACTAGGAATTCTAGAACGGGTTCACGAAAACACTCTGTGCCGGGCGCGTGTTTGTCTCCGTGTGGGCGGGCGGCAGTTTGAGTTCAATCTCATCAGCGTGCCGCTGTTTGACGACTTCGGAATCGGATAGAAGGTAAGTTTTGAACCGTGTATTTAGTTGACGTAAAAAGCCTGATTTACGTATTCGAATGATAAATTTATCAACATGGTTGTTTACAGCGTAGCGCGTAGGTAGGTACGGCCACGTACAGTAATGAATTTCTCGCGCCATTTTGTTCTGCACACAGCTATGGATAGGTAGCTATATCGGCCATGCGCACGCGCGCGCTGTACATTGCGGCTAATAAAATGTGTCTATTTTTTTAAGCTTCAAAAATGATTTCGTTTCCCAGGTATTATTTTCACGTAGTATGACTTGACATGATGTTCAAAACGAGTAGACTTCGGCTTGGTGACGGGTCTTGTGACACCCTGTATAATTAGAAGAATAAAATATGGACAATTCGAGAAATAAAGTTCTACGAAGGATTTGTACAAGAAAGCGTGTAATAAAATAGATATTCATCCATGGCCAAGTGATTATGAAATATGTAACATTTTTACACTAATTATTTTCATAAGAGTCTTTTATGACTGACTATGTAATAGATTATCGATTATGCATAATAAAATTATATAAATTATTCTCACAATACATAGCTGCCACAGTTTTACATATTTTTTTTAGAATCATTTTATGTACCTATATTGCAAATTCATTAGCTTGTCAAAGCGCCTGGAGCGCTAAGATGCCGCCACGGCGAACAATAAACAGCGCTAATATGGCGCTCCGCAAGCGCTAACAAACGTTGTATTATTGTGTTGTGAACATAAACCTATTTAGGTACATCGGGTAAAACTTTGATTATTCATAAACTATTAGGTATGTCTCAGTACATCTAATATCTTTTTAATTTCTAAAATCAATCATTTATAAGTAATTAGGTGACTTCTCCGTTTGCTATAACACTATGAGTTGCATACTATTTTTATTTTAATAATAAAGTACCTAACTAATTATCTTTATTGTAATTACAGTGAAGTTAAAGATGACAGTTCTGCAACGTCCGATTTGTTCAAGAGCTAGCAAGAAATGCCAAACAATATTTTTAACAGACTCATCTCCCTAGTGATAAGCAAAAATACAAGAGGGATAGCAGTGACTGGTTTGAATTGCGTAAGAATATGTTGACAGATTATAATATGTGATCAGATAGTGGTAAAAAGCAAAGATAACAGCAGTAAAGCCAACTTAGTAAAAATTATTTTGTACAAATAAATATTTGCAATGTAAAAGCAGTTGCGCATGGAGTCTAAAATGAACAACTGGCTTTGCAACAACTGGCGAACCAAGAAAATATAACAATCGAGCCTTGTGGATTATCCGTTTATTTGGTGCCACGCCAGATGGATTAATAGGTCCAAACACGATTGTGGAAATTTAATGTTCTATAGTTGCCTATAAGAATGGCCTGCAGAATAGCATAAGAGCAAATAAAATACAAATATGGAAACATGATAAAAAAGTGAACTTACTAGTCTAAACAAATATTGTAATTGTTATTACTAAATTCAGGGGCAACGCCACGTTACACGCAAACAAAAAAGGTTTATTTACTGTGTGGAGTGGCGAAAGTATACCACTAAAAATAGAATTTATAGAAAGAGATGATGTTTTCTGGGACACGAAAATGAAAGAAAAGCTTGTGGCTTTATATATGAATTGGCAGTTGCCTGAAATTGTTGATTCTCGTCAAGCTCAAGGGATGGCATTGCGAGATCACGGAGAGGAAAATGTTTCATCAGTGCTTGAAGTTTCTACAGTACCAACCCGTAAAAGGAAAGTAAATGAAAATGTGTCTCGTGAACAACAGCAAATAATAAGTATTGAAGCCTCATCACCTCACACACTGCCTTTAACTTTCGATGAGAATAAAGAAAACCTGCCGGGTTGTAGCAGACAGCTAACTTTTGATGAGCTGTAAACTCTGTATTTCGTTAGTAAATGATAAATAAATATAAATAAATATCTTTTAATATTTATTTTCTTTGAAACAACACATATTTTAAGCGAAATATTTTTTTTATATTTTCCATACAAACATGTATGAGGACAGGTAACACAGAAGCAGTAACTCAAATTTTAATTCTATAATTTTCTAAGCGACATAGCAGTATCTCATGAATAAGGTATATCCACATATATTTTTGCTATTTCATCTATTTTGAAAAATAATAATGGGTTGGGTTTCGAAACGACTCGCCTGAATTTGAGGGTATTGGTGGTGTAGGGGGCTTAAGGGAGTTAGTTTTAATCCCCTAAAAGTAATTTCCAAAAATTCTTAAATACTTCGGCCATTATGCAAAACGGAACGTAGTTTTATACTTTAGTACAGTTTTACAAATGTAATTTTTAGGTTTTATGTGAAAAACAGGAAACAAAACGCAAACCCGCCATCGTGGAATGATCATATTGACAGCTAATCTCAAATTAATGCGTCATTGCTTTTGAGTGCCTAGGGTTAGGTGCGACTGTAATAAGTAACTAAATATGTTATGTTAGGTTCTCTTTTGGTCCTTAATCCGAAAAAAGGAGCCCTGCAAAGCAGGACTCCGTCAACCTTAGTTTATAAACTAGTGTAAAGAATGTGGAAGTTGGCAGTGCCATACGCACCGATGTTTGGTGATATTTTTTTTTTCAGAGGAAACCAAGTATTTCCGGCAAGTGAAAATGGTGCGGTTCCGAGACCTCTCCTCCTCCCCCCAATCACTCAAAACCCCTAAAAGCGGCGACGTATTTCGAAACTTTTACCATAACAATTATACCTATAATAACAATAAAACATCCATAAATTGTCCGTGTGGTGACGGATTAAGAATACGGAATGTCACCACCCCATATCATCCCATGGGTGTCGTAAAAGCCGACAGAGGGAGCATATTATGCAGATAACAGCACTGTAAGAGAAGGAAAACTTGATACAAACCCTATACCAACCCGTTTGGCCAGCGCGGTATAGTAGGCTAATTCCTCCTTTCAAAGGAGAGGCCTAGTCCAGCAGTGGACTGTTAGGGGTGATGATGATCTATAAATAAATAAAATAAATCAACTTTTAACGGCTTTTGCGCTTAGTAGGGCAGTATTGTGGTTTTTAGGGTACCGTAGCCAAAAATAGTAAAAACGGGACCCTTATAGATTCGCCATGTCTGTCTGTCCGGCCGTATGTCACAGACTATTTATTGCAAAACAGATTTGAAAACTGGCAGCAATGGAATTAGATGTAGGTATTCTATAAACCGCTTCACCATTTTTATACAAAAACAAAAATAATTAGGGCCTCTCCGTACATGGAACTGACTTAATTATTTTTATCATCTTACGGCACGTAGGTATTTACCTACTTTCGTCAGGTATTAATACGTATAACGTCTAATGTAAACCAGTTTTGCTCATGGCTCCACTGAGAACAAAAATTGCGCTATGCCTATATTGTACAAACAGATTGATTTACCTATGTAATATAAATTTTAATATCAGTATCTCAATTTAATATGCTAAAACGTTTTGCTTGCGATTTTGAAATATTGGAATACGGATGTCGCCAGAATACGGCCGCACGCGACGAGAATGAAGGGGGGTGCCCCGCAGTAGACGGAGCTAAGCGCCCTTTCCCTCCCCTGCTTCACCCCCTCATTTACTAAAACAGTCGCTTAGGACAGCGCCTTAAAGAAAGAGTTTTGCCTATAATTAGAAGACGCTATAGGCACATGCAAGGGTTTCATAGCTCTTAATTGCTTATCTCAATGCGCCATCGCATTGAGATTCAGCTTGCCTAACAATTCGGGACAATTTATGTCCTTAGAGGCAATTTTTATTAAAAGACAAACGTCACATATATTAAATTTCTTCTCTCAGATAGTGAGACCAGGTGAAATTTCTTACAGATACTTAGATATTGGCTTGATGTGAAAAGATTTGTAGGCGGTAGGACACGTATTTAATAAATTTAATCTGAATTCTCTCGATTCCTGCGACGTATGTGTTGTAGCGGCTGCTGACGCTACAAATTATATACAAGGCACGATATTGTGTAAGTGCGGCGCAGCAGTCGTCTTCCCGCTCCCACACAGTTAGGTCGTAGTTATGTAGTTTATTTATAAGTATATTAAAATGTGGTACCACAGTAAAAGTATATATTTTCATCTTTGGAATCTTTCTTTTATCTCTCGACACAACATCTTCTCATACCCCTACATTGGTGACCCCGACAAAGAAAACGCAACCTTCGGCACAGCTTCGGCAACGCGGCATCGACGCACGTGCACACGGTCAGCGGAATCAAACAAGCGCATGTGCGCGTGGCAACAGCGTGCAGCCAAGCAGCGGGAACACGGAGGCATCCTGGACTCATGGGAGACGACTCGCCCTTTTTACTACGACCGAAAGGGCTTACGACCTAACTGCGGAGAAGATCTGAGTCAGGACACGTGCAACCAAGTATGTAACAGACAAAACGAGGATCTGCCGACAATAGCGTCTACGGCAATATGGGCAGCAGGCGAATTTCCGGAGCGGCACACGACGACGGCGGCGGCACTGAAGGACAGTGCGTACGTCGAGGCATGAGGCGTAAGGCGTGTTGACCTTGGTGGCGAGGCAGCATTCCGCACCAAGACGGACAATACGCAGCATACTCCGAGGACGAGGAACGACATGGGACCGGCGGTGGCACTCTACGAGCTCTACGGGACAGTGCACGCGTCAATGCGGCTGATCACACTTGGAAGCGACGATAGATTCCGCTCAGTGTTGGATAGCGCACCCTGTCGTCCCTCATCACGGCCCGGCATAGTGTAGATCGCTGGCAGGATGGACGAAACGTGTTTGCTTCTTCGTACGACCAGCTCTCTGTACAAGCGGCTTACGAAGAGCAAAGGAAGTTCGATAGAAACAGCGGTTGTGTTCGGTTTTATCGTGTTTTTGGCGTCAGTCAGACTAAATAAGTCATAAGTAGTTGTATCATTCTAAAAATAAAATCACATAGTTAGTTTATTGTTATAGAGTTCCATTGTACTTATGGTGTTTCTGCTTAGTTTGCATCATGAGAACTAGCGCTCAGGTAACTCGATACGTAGGTACTGTTTATGTTAACGTGATTCGGGCGGTAGCAATTCTTGCTCAACAGGTACTTGTTATAATTTTATGTTGTTTAGCAATGTATTTTCGACCTTAGTATTTTTATATTGTATAATGTATTGATTATTTTCTTTTTAGGGTTCCGTACCTCGAAAGGAAAAAAACGGAACCCTTATAGGATCACTTTGTTGTCCGTCCGTCTGTCAAGACCCTTTTTCTCAGGAATGCGTGGATGTATCAAACTGAAATTTATACTAAATACTCGAATCTACGGTTCCATAGAGCTGTAAAAAAATCAAACTTCTAATCCAACGCAATCAAAGGATACAGCCGTTTATGCTGCAAATTGCAGCATATTTTCAAACTCGCATTGGAATCAAAACCTACAGGGTACTTCCCGTGTACTCAGCATCTTGAAATTTGGTACGAAGTAACGTCTTATATCACATATAAAGCAAAAATTGCGAAAACTGTAAATTTTTAGTTACAGCATATAAAAAAATATTTTTAATAAATTTAAAGTTACTACCCCTTTCTCTTGAACGCGTGAAGGTATTAAATTGAAATTCATATCAAATACTCAAGTATATAACACCGTTAGGCTGCAACAAAATCAAGCTTCTATGTCAACGCAATCAAAAGAAAGAGCAATATAAGCATATTTTCAAACTCGCGCCTACTCGCAAGTGAATCAGAACCTACAGGGTACTTCCCGTGAACTCAAAATCTTGAAATTTGGTACGAAGCAACGCCTTATAGCACATATAAAGGAAAAATTGCGAAAACCGTAAATTTTTAGTTACATCATATAAGAAAAATATTTTTTATAAATATAAAGTTACCAACCCTTTCTCTTGAACGCGTGGAGGTATTAAATTGAAATTCATATCAAATACTCAAGTATATAACACCGTTAGGCTGCAACAAAATCAAGCTTCTATGTCAACGCAATCAAAAGAAAGAGCAATATAAGCATATTTTCAAAATAGCGCCTACTCGCAAGTGAATCAAAACCTACAGGGTACTTCCCGTGAACTCAGAATCTTGAAATTTGGTACGAAGCAGCGCCTTATAGCACATATAAAGGAAAAATTGCGAAAACCGTAAATTTTTTGTTACAACATATAAGAAAAATATTTTTTATACATTTAAAGTTACCACCCCTTTCTCTTGGATGCGTGGAGGTATTAAATTGAAATTCATATCAAATACTCAAATATATAACACCGTTAGGCTGCAACAAAATCAAACTTCTATGTCAACGCAATCAAAAGAAAGAGCAATATAATCATATTTTCAAACTCGCGACTACTCGCAAGGGAATCAAAACCTACAGGGTACTTTCCGTGAACTCAAAATCTTGAAATTTGGTACGAAGCAACGTCTTATATCACTTATAAAGGAAAAATTGCGAAAACTGTATTTTTTTAGTTACAGCATATAAAAAAATATTTTTAATAAATTTAAAGTTATTACCCCTTTTTCTTGAACGCGTGGAGGTATTAAATTGAAATTCATATCAAATACTCAGGACTATAACACCGTCAGGCTGTAACAAAATCAAACTTCTATGTCTACACAATCAAAAGAAAAAGCAATATAATCATATTTTCAAACTGGCGTCTACTCGCAAGGGAATCAAAACCTACAGGGTACTTCCCGTGAACTCAAAATCTTGAAATTTGGTACGAAGTAACGTCTTATAGCCCAGATAAAGGATGCGGAAGGCTGAGGACCGTGTACTGTGGTGCGTGTTGGGAGAGGACTATGTCCAGCAGTGGACTGCGATAGGCTCATTGAGATTTTAAATAACCCAGACGCTGCGAACGGCCATTGTGAATGCTTGCATTTTGAAATGTTTAATGTCAGAGTGATAACTGTATATGACACCACAATGTCCAATTAATGTTGAAAATGGAAAGTTGTTCAAAATGGAATTTTCATTTATTTTTCATCTATAAACATGTTTCCGTTAATAAACACTAGCACAACACCAAGTAGTACATTTATAGATAACGTTTTTCGAACTTCAATGTTCAATGTGGTACTTTCATACCTCTTTCAGTCATTTACAGATCTGGTTCAAATTTGATACTTAATTCCATACTTTAAAATTTTCATTTCCTTTATGTTTTTTTTTAATTTACATAACGTAACATAACTTCACGCCTTTTTATCCCTGAAGGGGTAGGCAGAGGTGTATTACACACCCACACTTCGCCAGTTATGTTTCGGTCCCAATGTAATAGAGGGCGAGCCTATTGCCATCTACCGAGCGCATTACTAAGCGAGCGATAATTAACATTTTAAATACACACATATGTAACTCTGAAAAGTCAGCGATTTGTGCCTGGGGTACCTGGGGATCGAACCCGAGATCATCGTCTCGGCAGTCCGTTACCTACACCACTGGGCTATCGCCCCTTACTTATTTTTGTTATTTATTTAAGAATATTGATTATTGTTTTATTTTATGTGTAAATAGTCACCCTAGTTTAATTTTCATCGCAAATAAATACTATAATTATTAAAAATACTTAATCAGTTAGATTAGTTAGATTACTTAATTAGATTTCTAATAGTCACTAAAACTTTGTAAATCAATAACTTTGATAAAAAATCTTACCATCATTCATCAGCAGACTTTTGCAAGGCTGCTGCAAGGCTGGTATAGGTATTTAAGTTATATTATAAAATAAGCGATAATCTTAATATATATATTTCTTGTGTGCGTGTGTATGTAATTGAACTCCTCCTAAACGACTGGACCGATCTTGATGAAACTTTTTGTATGTGTTCAAGGGGACTTGAGAATGGTTTAGATTCACAATTTAGTCCATTGGAAAATATTTATTGTACCTAATTTTTAATTTGTAAGTAGTTGTGGATGTTGGAATGTTTCACATTAGAACCGACGGACTGCGCTGCTATCGCAGTCTCAAATCTTATAATAATTATTTCGTCAAGGAGTACATCGAAACCTTACCTGAATAATAAAACATTAAAAAATAAAGATTTCGAGTCGACAACATATATCCGCAAAATTCGGATTGTCGAGTATTTTGTTAAATTCTAATGGTTCTGACAGACAAATCACATTCGCCATATTGGCCACTCTAGCAAAACGCGGAAAACGCCACTGATACCGGATACCATTTTGAGTATTACTAAGTCTTAATACTAAGTAGTTTGTATGTGTAAATACTTTTTGCAGTTATCTATACTAATATAATAAAGCGGAAGAGTTTGTTTCTTTGTTTGAACGCGCTAATCTCAGGAACTACCGGTTGGATCCGAAAAAATATTTTTGTATACGATTATTCCGGAAGGCTATAGGCTATATAACATAACGCTTCAACCCTTTGGGGCCGGGCAAAAGGCTAAAAAGGCTAAAAGATAATGGCAGCTAATCTCAGTAACTAGTAGTCAGATTTTAAAAATTGTTATTGCCTAAGGCTTATAGGCTATATTAAATTACGCCACAATTTTTAGAGGCCAGACAAAAATAATAAAATGGTCAAACGAGAAGGGGGAGGGTTGGGTCAACGGCAAAAAAGGCTAAACGAATAGGATACTATCTATATGGGTATCGTTTTCGAGATTTTCGGGACGCTGATTAATAATATGAAATTTATTTAGTGATCCAAGATAGCGGTCGGGAAAATAAAGATGGCGGATGAGAATATTTTAAAAATCAATATGGGTATCGCCTTCGATATTTTAAGGGGTGGGGAATCGAAATACAATATCTATTTCGTGATCATAGATGGCGGATGGGAAATCAAAGATGGCGGAAGGGAAAATTTTAAAAAATCAATATTGGTATCGTCTGCGATGTTAAAAGGGATGGGGAATCCAAATACAACATCTGTTTCGTGATTCAAGATGTTGGATGGGAAATCAAAGATGGCGGATAGGAAAAATTTTAAAAATCAATATGGTTATCGTCTCTGATGATTTAAGGGATGGAGAATCCAAATACAACATCTACTTCGTGATTAAACATGGCGGATAGGAAATCAAAGATGGCGGACGGGATTTTTTTAAAGTCTAATGGGTATCGTCTCTGATATTTTAAGGAATGGGGAATTCAAAAACACCATCTATGTATTCTGTGATCAAAGATGGCAGATGGGATTTTTTTTTAAATCCATATGGATATCGTCTCCGATGTTAAAAGGGATGGGGAATCCAAATACAACATCTTTTTCGTGATTCAAGATGGCAGATGGGAAATTAAAGATGGCGGATGAGAAAATTTTAAAAATCAATATGGGTATCGCCTTCGATATTTTAAGGGGTGGGGAATCGAAATACAATATCTATTTCGTGATCATAGATGGCGGATGGGAAATCAAAGATGGCGGATGGGAAAATTTTAAAAAATCAGTATTGGTATCGTCTGTGATGTTAAAAGAGATGGGGAATCCAAATACAACATCTGTTTCGTGATTCAAGATGTTGGATGGGAAATCAAAGATGGCGGATGGGAAAAATTTAAAAAATCAATATGGTTATCGTCTCTGATGATTTAAGGGCTGGTGAATCCAAATACAACATCTATTTCGTGATCAAAGATGGCGGATAGGAAATCAAAGATGACGGATGGGATTTTTTTTTTAAAGTCGATATGGGTATCGTCTCCGATATTTTAACGAATGGGGAATTCAATATTATATAAAAATCTTTGTTTGTTTGTTCATCATTTATATACTCGCTGATTTAGCAGACAGATTAAGCGCTAAGTCAATAATGGTAATTATGGTAACTTTGGAAAAGGGGCTTCGAAAAAAGGAATTAAATAAAAATTCTTAAAAAGGCGATACGGAGTTCACTGGGTCAGCTAGTGTTAATATAAAATAAAGGAATACTGATTACAAACGACAAAGACACCTTTTTCTTTAATTTATGCTCCTCCAGCTTTTCTTACTGTAATGTTATGGATTTCATTTTGCAATAAAAATACCATAACTATGACTGGTGAACTTTTACTTATATACCTACAGGTTTGTACGGAACCCTCGGTGCGCGAGTCCGACTCGCACTTGACCGGTTTTTTTATAAAGGGGGAGTATTGTAGCGGCTGCTGACGCTACAAATTATATACAAGGCACGATATTGTGTAAGTGCGGCGCAGCAGTCGTCTTCCCGCTCCCACACAGTTAGGTCGTAGTTATGTAGTTTATTTATAAGTATATTAAAATGTGGTACCACAGTAAAAGTATATATTTTCATCTTTGGAATCTTTCTTTTATCTCTCGACACAACATCTTCTCATACCCCTACAGTGTCATATTTAAGTAGATTCCATATCTGCGATACATATTTCAATATATTTATGCCAATGTTATGCATGTACGACAACATATAAATTCTTACAAAATGAATAGTGACATACACAATATTAATACTAGGAACAGGCACAAATTATGTGTAACGGAAATGCGTTCCGTTTACACAAAACACATAGCTTTTTTATTGGCCTCAGTATAAGAATGTATAATTAAAATACCATCTAATATTTTAGAATTGCCGTTAAGGTCGTTTCAGGCATATTATAGTGTAAATGAGTATCTTGACGACAAGTAGGTACCCTTGGAAATAAATATTTTTTTTTATATGGCCAAATTTTTGTTTATTAGGTCAATAAGCAGTTTTATAGTTTAGTTCATTACCGTATTTTGTTTGTTGTTACTACATTTGCATTCTTGTTCTACTCTTTTTATTATAATTTATCAGATTTGTAAGGTGAGGGTAACTCGTGGTCATGAACTGCTCACTAATAGATTGTAAATTGCTGCAGGTTTATATACCGTTACTTTTCGGGACAAACTGTTCCACCATAAAGCTCTGAACAGTCATGTTCGCGATTTGCCTACATCAAAAGACGTAAGTGGATGCTCCTGTTTCACCATATTTACTATGGGAGGCTTACCAAATGAACATAATTTATTGCTTGAGTATGATGTCAATTACTTTTAAATTTTGCATTAGTAGATAACTCACAATGTGAAACAGTTAGGAGGAGGAAGGAGCTGCTCCTTACAAAGATAACATGTTACCCATTATACTGGCAGTTAACAACAGTGGCCACGAGTTTTATTGCCCGTTCTTTCTCCTGGTTCTACCTATTGCATTGCGAACGTGGCAGTAAATGTAAATGTAGAATCATCTAGTAATGAACTTAAATTTTTGACGTTCATAATCGTCACTTTGTGGCCTAAATGAATAAATGATTTTGACTTTTAATGATTTTGACTTTGACTTTGAGCTCACCGAAGACAGAGTACGGTAGTGCTGGAATGAGAGCTGTGACGGTGCATTCCAGAAGCTAAAGTAACACCTGTGTACTGCATCTATCGTAGGCTACCCTGACAATAAGCATGAACTTATAGTTGACATGGATGCGATTAACACTGGCGGCATGCTGTCTCACAGGAAGGGTGACCAAGAAGTTGTTATAGCATATTTCAGCAAGGCCTTGTCCAAACCCCAAAAATCTACTGCGTCACCCGGCGCGAACTTTTGGCATTAGTAAAGATATTGCAGCATTTCAACATATATTTGTTGGGGCGTAAATTCCACCTGCGAATCGACCACGCTGCACTGAAATGGCGAATTCAATTTAAGAACCCAGAAGGACAAGTAGCCAGATGGATTGAACTACTGCAAGAGTTTGATTTTGAAATACAACTTCGTGCAAAAATACAAGCACTGTGCCTGACAGGAAGCGAAGCAGGCAGCATTACTGAGGATATTGAAGACGGATCTGAGCGACGAATGGAAAGAAGCTTTGCACGGTGCTCAGCAAGACGACACGGACGTACAGCTCGAATGGAAGAAATCAGTCGCTCCTAGGCCCAAATAGAGTGACATCGCAGCAATGAGTCCTATCACCAAAGGTTATTGGCCACAGTGGGAAAGCTTGGTGGTGCAGGATGGAGTTACTCAATACTTTATTGTATTCAATTATTACAATGAGGTGTTAAACATAAGGGTAGTATCAATAGTATCAATTCTGGACCCCGTTGGGCACAGCAAAGTTTTTATTAGGAGAGAGGAGGAAGAGGATTTTAAAAATGATATTTACCATGTATACTTATTACTAAAAAGTTTTTCTATGTCTTTCAAGGTACTTACATGCTAAATATTTTTTAAATTATTATGTCCTCAGTTTTACCCTCCTGCCTTCTGCTGCTAAAGTCTTAGCTAAGATTCTGCTAAACCGCATGTCGCCTAAACTAGAAAAAACACTGCGCGAAGAACAGCCAGGTTTTCGACCAGGGTGCTCTTGTACCGACCATATCAATACTTTGCGCATCCTTATAGAACAGTGTGTTGAATGGCAATCCGAAGTGTATTTAGGCTTCGTCGACTTTGAGAAGGCCTTCGACACCGTGAACTGGTGCCCACTGTGGAAGTGTCTGTTAAACAGGGGCGTTCCTTCCAGGGTGGTTAATATAATTAGATCTCTTTATCAGCAGAGTATCTGTAGAGTGGTTCACGAACAAGCGCTAAGTGACCCAATAAAAATCTCAGCCGGTGTGAAACAGGGCTGTCTCCTGTCACCACGTCTGTTTGTCATCTTGATCGACGATATCGTCGATCAAGATGGCCGTTTGGTGTCTGTGTGACTTCCTTCTTGGCCTTCAGTGGGGAAATGGTACACTTGAGGACTTGGATTATGCTGACGACATAGTGTTGAACTCGCCTACGCTACTTCAACTGCAAAGCAAGCTTGAAGAACTGAAGAAGGCTGCTTTAAAGCGTGGGCTTCGAGTCAACACTCGTAAAACGGTTGATATGCGGATACTCCCTAGTGACAACACAACCCCATAGAAGTTGGACGACCAGCCTTTGACCACTGTCACCAATTTCACTTACCTCGGAAGCATCATGACAAACACAGGAGGCTCAGATGAGGACATTGAAGCTCGTATTAAAAAAGCCAAAGCAGGGTATGCCCAACGTAGACCAGTGTGGCAATCCAATGTTCTCACCAGGCGCATTAAACTCTCCCTCTTCGAGTCCAAAGTCAAAGTCAAAAGTCAAAATCATTTATTGTATTTATGTGTTTACTTAGCATTACAGGAGCAATGTCAAGTAAGTACAACCAAGTTGCTGCCTACCCGAAGGAAGAGGAGAAGGGAAAGCGATCAGGATGGGGACCGGGAGAGGAAAGGTGATTGGGCCTCAGGCGTTCTCACTCACTGAACAAAACACAAAATAACAGATACTGTTACTTTACATCGATATTCTGTGACAGGGTAGTACTTCTCCGGTCGACCCAACCCATTTGTGCTGAAATCAACATGCCTCTATTACCGACAGTTTTCGAGCTGTGCCTATTTTCAGTAATATGTATGGCAGAGACGCCTAAACGCACTGATATTCGATCTGCTTGCCGCGAGAGCCGCATAATACGCTAGACTAGAAGTGATTAATTATGAAAATCATTAGGCATATTGTTAATGTCAGATTGGCAAAGACCACACTCACACACAAAATGTGATGTGCAGATTACTCACATTTGTTGTCAGAGCTTGAATAGTGGCATAATGGTGAATAAACTAATTAAAAACCAAAGCAACTTCCTCCAAAGATTACCATGCCCCATACGAAATTGAGTAACACAGTGATCCCCCGCTAACCAGGTCCGGCCAGTCGCTCACGAACGTCTGGAAAGAATTGGTCGAGGTGACGGCCCTTGTTTGATGTATTCCAACGAAACTGCTATTCGTTGAAAAGGCCTTAAATTATTGTCCGAGGCTCCCTTGCTTACGTGTACTACCGTGTCATTAAGTAGTAAAAGCATTGAGTGCAAACCACAGAGTATCGATATTTTTCCGTGCATTGGTTAGTATAGTCAACGGAGGAGAGGACGTGTTCAGCTTGAGCATCGGTTGCATGAAGCAGTATACAGCCACTACGATAGCCCCATTTAATTAAAAATAGAAAACCTTTTTGCTACCTTGTTATTAAAAACTTTTTAAAGGGTTATATTGACAAAGTAGATTATTATTTATAAAAAAAATGCAAGTAGGGTATAGCAGAGAGGTTGGACTAGGTTTAGACTAGAGAGAACATGTCCTATAAATTTCCTTATACCGAACGTGCAACATGTAATGTCAGTTGGTCTTAGTTGGTTAATCATAACATCAAATTACGCGTCTCATTTAAAGAGGCATAGACTCTTTACATACACATATCTTTGACTACATTCTCTAAATAGCCGTGCTGTGATCTGTCATCAGTGTAAAATTTGTTGGACGTTTGTGTTTACATTTTTAATAACGTTTTTACATTTAAATAGTAAGTAAGCTTATAATAATTAAATACACATTCATTAATACACATCGTGTATGTGATATCGGGATGTGGATTCCGCTATTCTCGGAACGAAAATAACAGGAGAAACTTTATCTTCTAGCAGTGAGTCGGAATTTTCCAACAAATTTATTTACTTTTCTCGTATAAATGCTATAATGAGTGTTAAGTTTACACAATATCATTGTATTGCAAATCAAAGGAACAGCTTGCATACGTATGTGTTATGAATTTAACTCACAAATTGTTATTTTGTTCATTTATTGATTTAATAGCCTTAGTGATGGGATTTGACAGTGAAAAGAGATATCGATGTTTTTGAATGAGGGATAAATACGGAAACCAACTATCGGACATGAATGTAAGACTGTAGCTGGAAGCGACAGCGGGTAGCCGCGGTAGCTAAGTTGGCAATAAACAAAAACGTCTAGCGGTCTAATTTTCTATCGCGTTTGATAGTAAGCGCATTTTAATGTACAATGTACATAATTTACTTAGATACCTACCTTAAAAGTAGCGTCTATTAACCTAAAGCCAAGTGTTCCAGTGTTCGAGCGTGTGTGTAGGCTTACATTTTTGCATCTATAAAATAGTAGATGAATTAGGGATGTGAGTAGCATTTTTTTTATTATTAAGAAGGTGTTTTTTATTACAGGTTGCCTATTAATGACATCACAAGAAAACTTTGGATAAATGGCGTTGGACGGCCTAGTTTGATTTAGCAGAAGTACCATCGTATTTGTTCACGTCATTTTGAGAAAGACTGTTTTTTAAAGACAGAAAGCACCTGGCGTCGTTTAAAACCGAAAGCTGTGCCTACATTACATTTATGCCCGGACATTGCACACCCGGTAGAATTATTTATCCAAAGCTAAACAAACAGTGTCTAATTTTAGTTTGAACATATTAATAAAATAATAATTACAACGATTTTAATTAATCTACCTACTTCTATATTATTTATCATATTAGTGCTATCCTGACTGATCAAAGACGTCTTCCCTTTTGTCCGCTACATAATATTCTACCATAAAATATAATATTCTTTCACATTCACACAACATTATCTGGTCCCAAACTAAGCATATCTTGTACTACGGGTACTAGACAATCGATAAACATGCATATATACTTTTCTGTAAATATATTACATATTATACATAGTACCATCCAGACCAAGACAAACATCCATATTCATGCACACAAATGTTTGACTTGAGCGGGAATCAAACCCGCAAGCTTCGGTGTGGCAGTCGGATTACCTACAACTCTAAAAAAATCGAGCAGTGTCCAACGTTAGCGATAGCAAGCAACGTGATATGATGCGATGCAAACAAATTGCCAAAGCCTGCCGTGCCGCATTAGCCAATCTGGTATAATTCGTACAATACATAATCTAAGTGACAGTTTCTTAGCATCGCATCGCAACGCATCGCTCATTAGTTTATGAATACTTTTTGTCAATAGATTTTATGGCTAAAACGAACAATTAAACACGTGATTTTTTTAGTACTGTCTGGTGTCTGTCTGGCAAGTCTTTGCAAAGCACTATCAGGCGTCAACAGCAAAAACTACAATTTCAATATTTTAGTTGTTTACTTCTACGGCTTAAATATATCGACACATACTAAAGTTAGACATTTGACCAAAAATATTTATCGATAAATCATCACTGTTACGAACAACACTCGGTTTCCTAACTCTATGTTTTGTCTACTGTTTGCCTACCACGATGCTGCTATAAGAGCGTGCTGCTAAACCTATCGACAGCTCTTTCTATCATACTGCATGTGCCATTAGAAAGAAGATATCAATCATAGCAACCGCTGTTGTTATTTAGTGTTACTTCTATGCCTTAGGTTATGTTTCTTTCCATATATTTTGTCTACGCTGCTCGTCATGAAAATGAGTATCTTCATGATCATAATTTATTTTTTTGGCTCACGCCTGTATCCCCGACGGGGTAGGCAGAGGTGTAATATTACACCCACATTTCACCATGAATTTTCAGGTCCCACGCAATAAGGGGCGAGCCTATTGCCGTACCGGACATTACCAGGTTCCACGCTGCTACTGAGAATTTCCTAACAGGAAAACCCAATAACACTTTACCCGACCCGGGAATTGAACCCGAGACCTCTCAATCCCACGCGCACATTTATGTCGCGAGACTACTAAGGCAGTCATGATCATTAAGTTCAGTATATTTTTGAACGAAGGAAATTAACAGCTCTTCATTTCGATAACTTTTTATGTAGGTATTTACGCATTGTAGTACCCGTCTACACTCATCCGCTGACCCGCGTCCACTAAGGTGCGCCGAGTCGAGTCGAAACGCGTTGCCGCAGAAATTCGCCTGACGAGCGATGCGCGCGGTAGATTTGATTCGGCGCGCCGCCGCGGCTCGTCGCTAATGAACGCAGGTTCATAGAAATATATAGGAGGCGACTTTCTGCGTTTCGATTCGGCTCGGCTCGGCGAGCCTAGTGGACGCTAGCCTTAATAGAGAATTTTAGTTGGACGACTGTAATAAAATTTTTCATTACCTATTTTTTTAATATTTAGGCCCTATATTTGGTGTTTTGGTGGATTCTATGATAAGTTTTATAATTTTTGTATGGCGACGGCGCGTCGCAACCCTGTCCATCAGAAACAGCCACGACCACTCTAACAAGTGTCTGATTTATGCAGAATAAGTTTTATGATATTGTCAAAATAATGTGTGAATGTGAATGCATCATACAATTTCAAAGCAAACAATACAATTTGAGGAGTATGATTTGTTTTACGTTCTTTAATTTAATTGTTTTCATCTCGCATAGAGTATACACGCTGATTTTTTATTGGTTTAGGAAAAAAAAACCTCACGTTGGAAAAAATATCTGCTATTCATATTCAAAATCAAAATTTACCTACCACGTAAAATAAAAAAGTTATAAAAGTTAATAACTCTAGGAAATAAGTAGTAACGTGCGACTCGATCGTCGATCGACTCGTCGGCGCGCTGTAGGTACCTAAAACAGCTGTTGACGTCGCGCGGCGAGGTCAACAGCTGTTTTAGGTACAGTACACCGCGTGTAACAGTAGGTAACTAACTACACATAAAACACGTATGAGGCAGCAAAGCACTTCTGCTAGAGCCATACTAACGAGAAATGCCATTAATTATTGCGGTAATGTACGTTAACCGTGTAATAATTTGACAACGGCATTAACATTGGCGTTTGGCGTTTTTATCTCCAATGATGGGCATTCACGTTGACGTTTCAAGTGTAGCCACCTACTTTAGCGCGTTAAAAATTATCGCAATAATTATCGCGCTAGCAGACATTGACGTTAGCCGCTAGTGAGGCCCCGGCATAAGATGTACGGATGGATAGTGATACCTAATTTACGTACTTACGAAACACAAATTAATTACGATGACAACTTCAATAATTTTAAGCACATATCATCATCATCAGCCTTTAATAGTCCACTGCTGGACTAGGCCTCTCCTTTGATTGGAGGAATTGGCCTACTATAGATTGGAGGAATTGGCCTACTATACCACGCTGGCCAAGCGGGTTGGTATAGGGTTTGTATCAAGTTTTCCTTCTCTTACAGTGCTGTTCTCTGCATGATATACTTCCTCAGTCGGCTCTTACGACACCCATGGGATGATATGGGGTGGTGACAATTCGTATTCTTAATCCGTCACCAGCACATAATAATGATTAAAATAATAAACACATGTAACTAAATAGCTGTACCTACCTATTTCTTCGTAAGTCACAGAAATAAGCTGTGGGTTCACGCAATCATAATAAAGTAGTAGACGAAAAGAAGAACTTATTATTATTTACGTATTAATCGTTGGCACATAGTCATTTTCAATAACTAGTAAAAGCCGAATTTAGGTATTTACTTATTTCTGGCGTGTTTAAAACATGTTACTTATCAACGTAGGTATTTACGACAAGCAGTAAACATATCACTTACCTTTACAGTCTTCTGCTTATATCACAATCAATTTACACATTTGCACACACATGTTTCTCGCGTTCTCGCGACGCCGTTTCTTCTTTGTACACAAATCTTATAACCTCGATCAACTAATAAAACCCTATGGAGTCACGTCAGGTTGCGGCCTATCAATCCACTAGCGAACACATCAGTATTGTAAGGATGCACGATTGTAGTTTTATTACGTAACACGGACACAGAGTGACGGGAGCGTGATATACGACTGTCCCATTGACCTAATTTCTTAAGACTGAAGGTCAACTTGCGCCCGCACCGCACGGCCGCACCCCGCCGCGCCCCCGCCTCCCACTGGCGCCCTGCAGCGGAGGGTGGCGCGCGCGCATGGTGGGGAGCGGGAGGCCGGGAATAACGGTTCAATGACTATTGACTAATGCCAGTGTGTGTGTGTGACACGATCGCTCGTAGTTCGCCAGTGTGCGGCGAACTGATACTTCGTGTTCTCGTACTATTAAATTAATTAATTTCTCAAGATTTTTTTAGCTTATATTTCAAATATTATTAGCTGGTTAGGTTCTATTAACGATAAGTAATAAGATGGCTTTCGCTCCAAAACCAATTAAAAATCAGCGTGTATATGTAGATATAAATCATTATATTATTCCCTCTACCACTTTAATACAGGATAATGACAGGATAACAATCAAAACCTAGTTGCATAACGGGTCTCAGACCAACTGTTTTGTATGACTGAAATAGCCATTGTGTACATTCCATAATAATATTCTTTTACAACTTACACCCAATCATGTGATCCCAAAATAGGCGGAGCCTATAGTGTGGTAACCAGAGACCTGATAAATATATACTTCAAAACATATAGCTACATATTATAGATATATTATATCCAGACACTGAACAAATATCATCGTGCCTATCACACAAAGATTATCTAGGATCCATGGCCTCCGGCGTACAAGTCAAGGTCACTAACCATTAGACCAATAGGCTAGTCATATAGAGAGACAAAGTTTAAGCAGAGTGGTATTCAGTAGCCAATATAAACCTTTCACGTCACACCTTATGATGATCTGACGAAAATGCTAAAATAACTTATATTATTATATTATCCTCTTGTCCGTAGGTATGTGACTTTTGCGTAAATTTGAAGACCCCAGACAAGAGTTTATCTCTACACACACACAAATATATATATATATATATATATATATATATATATATATATATATATATATATGTGTGATGAAGGGGATATCTATATATATATATCCACGTAATGTTTTCTGTTCAGGGCAAAATCAAACGTTCGTGGTAGGCAGTAAGCTCATTTTTTATTAATTAGATTATTTTGAGAGCCTGAAAACATTACAAACCTGAAAAGTCGTCCCTGAAAACGGGCACTGAATTTTGTCAGTCCGGAACGGAATGAAACTTTTGCGTGCTTTCCGATCAAAGCAAAATCTATCGTTTGCGGTGGTAAGTACGTTTATTTTACAAAATACATTTGATACAGTCGACAAATGAAGCTCGCTAGTCTCACGGAATTCCGCCATGAAAAATCGGTCCTGAAAATCGGATGTCTGCGGCCAGGCTAAAACACAATGCATCCAATTTCTAACACACCGGTCAAAAATGGTTTGGAAAAATATTGTTTACAATGGCACCCAAATAAATGAAGTTTCTTCGGCCAAATTTCTGGGTCTAACGTCAGACAAGTTCTGTGACAGGAAAAAACACGTTGATGACGTCTGTAAGAAAGTTAATAGCTATGTGTACGTCCTAAATAAGCTAAGGAATACCTCAAAATATATAGAAACTTTATTATTAGCATACCATGGCTATGTGAGTTAGGTCCTACGATATGGTTTAATACTGTGGGGAAACTCAACGGATTCACAGAGAGCGTTTTTGTCGCAAAAGAGATGCATAAGGGCTATAGTTGGTATTCCGCCCTTTGAATCGTGCAAACCACATTTTAAAAAGTTCAAAATATTACCACTACCGAGTATGTACATTTTTGAAATTTGTGTATTTGTTAAAACTAACCTAAATTTATTTGTGAAAGCGAAAGACATTTACCAACGAAACACAAGACATGGAGAGCGGCTAGTTTTAGATGTAGTTCCTAGAACTACATTATACAATAAAAGCTGTTACGTAATGTGCAAAAAAAGTTTTAATAAATTGCCACTACAGTTACAAAATCTGCCATTATTTACACATTTAACAAAATTAAAAACATTGTGTATGGAAAAATGGTTTACACTGTTAATGAATGGCTTCTGTAATATTATATTGGTTTTTGATGTTTTATATAATAAGTTATTGATGTTATTTATTATTCACTGACACTTATTTTTATTTTTGACATTTTGTATCCCTTTTTTAATTAATGCTATTACATAATTAATTCACATGCCAAATATCGGCTTAATAGATCATAAGTACATACATTGTTACATGCCATCTGTATACTCTATTATATGTGAAAAAATGACTATGACTATGACTAATAATCACCTGTGTACTAGGGAACCTCGTACTATACTCGTCCAAAAAAACTAACCACAATCACAAACACCGCTGCATATTCTTAGCATGGGTAGAGGGTAGTGATCATTATTATTGGATTTATATTCAATTACATTACAATTAAAACTGTACGAAAACACCAATAAATCAGAGCAAAACATTCACGATGCGCAGTAGCAACACGAATGACATAACAGATAAAAAATGTGTTGCAAATGGTTTGAAAAAATATTTATACTATCGATTAAAAAACAAAATATTTTTACGGATTAATAATTCTGAAATATATAATCTTAATATATAAAATCCTTGCGTTACTGACTGACTGACAGACACGCTACAGCCGAAACTATTAGGCGCAGGAAGTTGAAATTTGGCATGTATGTTCCTTGGGGACCGAAGGGGTGCACTAAGAAGGGATTTCCCGAAATTCCCACGGGATCGGCCAAAACGGGTAACTTATAAAATTAATTATATATTTCTTGATTCTTTTTACAAATATATTTATAAATTAAATAAAAGATATTGTTTTCTAATAAAATAATAAATATATTATTTCCTTAAAACAATTTCTGCCTACCATACTTCATTTTATTTTTAATGCTGGCAACAAAAGACATTCATCTGCTTTATTCATTACCATAGCCTATTCAAAATAATAATCTTTAAAAACTAAAATCTTTCACCGAAGGTTTAACAAGAAACAAAAACGATGTATAAATTTTAAAAATTATATGTTTAATTTCAACGATTCACAACTTTCTGGCCGCTACAGGCCGTCTTTGGTATTTCTCCTCTAGTTTGGAAGATTTTAGACAAAAACTTGACGATCGTGATAATTTTCAAAAGTCTGAAGCACGTAACGTGGTTTTGTATTTGAAAACCATTACGTGGTAATGATCTCGTCATTGACCCTATCACTGCATATAGGTAGTGATTATTAGTGATGTTATGAATATCAGTTGCTTTATTCACCTCAAAAAGGCAATTTAAAAATATATATATTTATCGTAACTTATTTAATAGTGTTTAAATATATGCTGGATTTCTTAACATTCAATTGATATTCATTCTGAGTAAACCAAATCTAAGGATTTATTGCAAACATTATCGATATTTTATCGAAATTCATTTTGAGTAAGCACATCACTAGTCTAGTTAAAAACGACAATTTTGAAGATTCGAAATGACATTTGTATACTTTATGGTACAACAGACCAGACTACATTCTCGGTTTGTTTTGCACATCGTGACATCAATCAACCGCCATGATGGTTTACAGCGTTTTCACGTCAAATTCAAAGAGGATTTACAGACCGATTTTTGAAGAAAAATTTGTTGTTTCGGTTTAACATCTAATAGAGGAACGAATCTATCACTAATTGAATTTTAGGACATACGTCACACAAGCCTAAAATAATTAAGCTGTTGAGTTTCCTATAAATAAATAAGCTTATTGTTCACGCATGTGTCTTGTTTTCACACACTTTTCACCATAATGAGTTGCCGAATTCACTGAACTATTTTTCTTAGACAGCGCGGTATCTAGTATAGCGAAGCTATCATCATCATCAGCCCTGTATATAAACTGTCCCAATGCTGGGCACGGGCCTCTTCTCTCGATGAGAAGGGTAGCGAAGCTATACCAATCATTTATCTAAGGCTAAGCCCAAGAATATATCATTTCAATGGAATAACGCCCAATGTTGACGTTCGGCGTCGTACGCGTTCCAGTACAACAGAACATCAAACGACACATTTGACAGCGCATATATAGATAAAAAGTCGATCAATTGACATATTAGTTTCCATGACACTTATCTATATACCGTTGCTCTCATTGAACTTTTCATTATTTGTTTTTGATTGAACTGTCGCTAACTCACTTAGTAGAAATACTTTGTCTACAAAAAGTCCATGTTCTCGTGGCACGGCTTAGTTATAATTGGCGTGAATTGGTATTTTATGTTTTAACGTTATGTAATTTTTATTATGTATTTATAGTTGCTTGTAGAACATGGCGCCACCACAAGGAGACACAACACCTTGCAGATAATACTTCAACGCGACACAGCGATGACACCGAAGAGGAGGTCAAACACAAAATACATAGAGACGATAATGTTAATATAAGTTCACGTAGTAATGTACAATCATATATATGTGATACGTGCAACAAGTGCTTTAGCGACAAGGATCTCTTACAAACACACATTCGCGAACATTCTGCTGAGAAATCATTTAAATGTGATGTATGCTATAAACGTTTCCTTGATGAGTCTGCCTTAACTATACATTCACGTGTACATACTGCCGCAAAGCTGTATCAATGCGATGTTTGTAAGAAGTTCTACCGTCATAAACGTAATATAATTCAACATCTACGTAAACATTCTAATGAGAAGTTATATAGTGGTGACGTATCAGATAAAAGGTCAAACAGTGACACAAGCTTAACTGCTATGCACACTAGCGACAAACAATACAAGGGCGATATCTGTATGAAAGGTTTTGCCCGAAGAAGTCATTTAAGCACTCATATGCGTATACACACTGGTGACAAGCTATACAAGTGTGATATTTGTATGAAATGTTTTGGCCTAAAATGTGATTTAAACAAGCACATGCGTATTCACACCGGTGACAAGCCATACAGGTGTGACGTGTGTATGAAATGTTTTTGCTATAAAAGTACTTTAAACAACCACATGCGACTGCACACCGGTGACAAGCTATACAGTTGTGATGTTTGTATGAAATGTTTTGGCCAAAAAAGTAATCTAACCAGGCACATGCGAAGACACACCGCTGACAAGCCATACAGATGTGATGTTTGTATGAAATGTTTTAGCCAAAAAGGTAATTTAACCACGCACATGCGAATGCACACCGGTGACAAGCCGTACAAGTGTGATGTGTGTATGAAATTTTTTGGCCGAAAAATTTATTTAAACAAGCACATGCGTATTCACACTGGTGACAAGCCATACAACTGTGATATTTGTATGAAAAGTTTTGGCCAAAAATGGGATTTAAACACGCACATGCGTATTCACACCGGTGACAAGCCATACAGGTGTGACGTTTGTATGAAATGTTTTAGCCAAAAAGGTTATTTAACCAGCCACATACGAATACACACCGCTGACAAGCCATACACATGTGATGTGTGTATGAAATTTTTTGGTGTAAAAAGTCATTTAATCGTGCACATGCGAATGCACACCGGTGACAAGCCATTCAAGTGTGATGTATGTATGAAATGTTTTAGCGATAAAAGTAATTTAAACAAGCACATAGGACTGCACTCCGGTGACAAGCAATACAAGTGTGATGTGTGTATGAGATGTTTTGGCCAAAAATGGGGTTTAAACACGCACATGCGTATTCACAACGGTGACAAGCCATACAGGTGTGATGTGTGTATGAAATGTTTTGGCTTAAAAGGTAATTTAATCAGGCACATGCGAATGCACACCGGTGCCAAGCCATAGAAGTGTGATGTTTGTTTGAAATGTTTTGGCCAATAAAGTACTTTAATCAGCCACATGCAACTGCAAACCGGTGACAAGCCATACAAATGTGATGTATGTTTGTAACATTTTACACAGAAAGACTAAATTAAATATTCATATATTATTAAATACTCATATTCGTACTGTTAGGAGGCCGTCCCTGTTTGTCTTTTTAAAAAACTAATTTTTAAACTGCACTGACTTTATCACTCAAGGCACCACTTTTACAGATACAGTTCTACTGATACCGATTTCCGAGTTCCGGGAGCGAACCGCTTTTCGCGACGAACAGAATCTAACTAACTCTTAATATGAAATAAATCATACAAGTAAATGAAAATGCTGACTAAGTAGAAACAATAGAATGGAAATGTACTAGAATACGTGAAATGCTGATCTAGCGTTATTAAGGAACTATCTCGGGTTATAACATCTCCCCCCTTAAGATGAAGCTTTATCAATTTTAAGATGAAGCGAAATTAAAGAAAATAGAAAATATAGAAATCGATTGGAAGCTTGGAAATCGGTTTACATTAAAATAATAGTAAAATATAGTTTTAAAACATAGAAATTAAACATAGTACAATAGGGAGTATATTAAAGCAGTGTAGGCATTGGAAGGTTGAATGAGCGCGAATGTTTTGATATTAGATCCGTTATGGGGAGTCGGTAAAGGTATGTTCTTATAGATAACGAACTTGTCGTCACTTATTAGTGAAATTCGCAACACAAAAACGTTTTTATTATTATAGTAATAAGAGCTTAATTGCGCAACATCTATAATAGCGTGAATATTATTAATATTTAATTGAACTGGGAGCCTCTTATTAATTTACTTTGTTTGCGTAGTTCATCGTAAAGGCTGATAGGACTTATAATACTAGGGTGTAGAACGTTTACCTTAGAAAACAAAATAGAGTTTAAAGTAGTATCTAATAGATTAGAAATAGTAAGCAAAGAGCTTTCTATTATATTTAATAAACTATTTACACGCGAAATATTGTATAACAAGTTATCCGTCTTAGTAACTTGAGATAAAATTTCGTTCATAACATCTATTTGAGAGTTTAACTTAATCTCGTTTTGATTTAGTTTATATATAGTAAAATTAAAATTATTTATTGTCGACTTAACAATATGTATATTATCTTTCATGAGCCGATATAGTTCGGACTCACTCTTTTGGCAAGATTCGATGGCGGTGTCGTATTTTCTGGCGTCGTCGGCAACTTAAGTACCGAAAAAGAATTTTAGAATTTCACCACCGAATTCTAAGGACCTCTTGACCTTGGTCGGTGTTTGATTTATAGTTAAATGAGATAACGATTGTACTTTAAGAAGGTTAGACTGAATTAGTATTTTAATAGGGCTAGAATAATCCTTACATTGCATAATATCTTGTGATTGTATCTTACTACAAATATTTTGAGTTGTACGTAATAATGATTCAATATTAGTTGAATATGGTTCTAATGATATAATGTCGATATGAGTTACGACATTCCAGTAGTCATTATAAAAACGAATATTAGTAACAGGTTCGGAGTTATCGGAGTTATCTTCGATTCGGCGTGGCAGCCGTAGCACAAGGCTCTGAAAGTAAGATAGTTCAAGATACAGCGGGTTTGATTTCATTTGTATGATATTTCATATGCTTGCGGCCCACCTGTAACGTTACGTTATGTTTATTATGTACTTTAATTATCTTGTAGGGGCCTTTCCAAACAGGGGACAGTGCTTTTCTTAGCCTGTGATGATGTTTAAGATACACCATATCGCCTGTTTTATAAGTAACATCGCGTGATTTAGAATCATCGTATTGTTTTGACCGTTCTTTACTATTTATAATATTTTGTATAGCTTTCTCTCGGCTAAGCCGCATTTGATATTGCAGTGCGCGAATGTATTCATTATAGGAAGAACTGTTAGAAGTATCATATAAAGAATTAGGAATAGTAGGTTTGTAACCATATAAAAGTTCGTAAGGGGTAAATTCAGTTGTACAGTGAGGGGTAGTATTATAGGCTAATCATCATCCTCAGCCTTTAACAGTCCACTGCTGGACTAGGCCTCTCCTTTGAAAGGAGGAATTGGCCTACTATACCACGCTGGCCAAACGGGTTGGTATAGGGTTTGTAACAAGTTTTCCTTCTCTTACAGTGCTGTTCTTTGCATAATATGCTCCCTCTGTCGGCTCTTACGACACCCATGGGATGATATGGGGTGGTGACATTCCGTATTCTTAATCCGTCACCACACGGACGATTATAGGCTAATATAGCAGTAAATAGGTAACAATGCCAATCATTTTGATTGTCATTAACGAAGGACTTTAAGTACTCCTTAAGAGTAGCATGTGACCTTTCTAATGCACCATTCGTTTGCGGATGGTAAGAAGTAGTAAACAGAGATTTTATCTTAAGGATTTCTCTAAGTTGTTTAAATAGATCTGAAGTAAAGCATGTACCAAGGTCGGTTAAAATAGTTTTAGGAAAACCAAACAACGACATAAAGTGTACGAGGTTTCGAGCTATCTCTTAACTTGTAGCTGTAACCATAGGATAAGCACTTGAAAATTTAGTTAAGTCATCTTGTAGAGTTAAGATGTACTTAACATTTTGGAAACCAGCATCGGGTAATGGACCAACGATGTCTAGAGCTAAACGCGCAAATGGTTTAGTAGATGTAGAAGTTATCTCCATAGGAGCTTTATTTGAATGCCTTAATGGCTTATTTATTTGGCACAACTTACACTGTTTGACATACCGTTTCCAGTAATATGCGGCCTTGATTCGATTGTACATGCGGCGCGTACCTGGATGACCAGCAATAGTAGAGTCATGATTTTCCTTCAAAATTATAGGGACCTCGGCAGGTGTTGGGTAAATTAATTGATTTTTATAGATATGTATTTTAATATTTGTGTTATGAAAAATGTAAGATATCATGTTATATAATTTAGTATATACAATTTTAGAAAAAGGATCTGTAAAATCAGATATAGCAAGATCAGTTATGTTATCTAATAAGAGCATATCTCTTAATTTAATTAATAAATTGTAAATATCTTTGTATTTTGTTTCTTCATAATGATGTACTTTAGAATATAGAAAACAATATGTCTTGTGTTTATCAATAACCTTATGGACAGTGAACAGCTCGCGTTCCGTACTAAGCAATTCAGCAGAATTCTCGAGCTGCGATAGTATTTCTTCGCAGTGAGGCATAGAGTAATCAAAGTCTAAAGAGACTGGACAAGCGATTGATTTTATTTTAGATAAATGTAGAGCCTGACTACACTCTTCGATAATAGTATTAGAAGTAGGTAACTTATTTGTAAATTGGTTCTTAAAATATTTTTCGTAGGTAGAATTATTAAGACGATTTGAGTCAATGACATTGTTGAGACATGCACTCAACAGCACTTAGGAAACGTCACCGCGGGGTCTGCGGTGCGGGGCGGGTGGACTGCTCGCCGGCTCGTGCGCCGCTGTCATCGACAATCAGCTGTTACATGTCATTGCGATCAGACGCTCTCGCGCAACCTAAATATTTTCTTGTTTGTTCCGTAGATGCGACCATAATTGTATATGTAAACCTCAGTAGTACTTCAACGAATATAACATCCTAGTATTACAGTCCACTGCAGTTTTATTCGACACTACACTCTTTCTTCGGGAACCAGCACAACGACGCCGCTCCAGACATTTACTGGAATTCGAGATAACGCATCTGCGTTTTAATTAAGACGACCTTGCTTATATACAATTTCGTAGTCGTACTCCTCAAGCTTTAAGCGCCATCTGATGAGTCGATTGACTGGATCTTTATTACTAAAAAGCCAAACTAAAGGTCGATGATCTGTAACGATCTTAAATTTGCGCCCAAATATATAAGGGCGGAAGGTTTTAACAGCAAAAATAATGGCAAGGAGATCTTTCTCCGTTGTCGAATAGTAAGAATATTGGTGGGTAGTTGATCAAACACCTGTTTTTAAATCAGCTGTTGACGAAATTTTAAAATAAAATAGTTTAAGTTTATTTTATATCAATTTAATGAATAATAAAGATAGCTAACATTCAGTACCTGCCCGTTGAGTGTTATCTCCATTGTAGCACAACAAAAGTTCACTTCTATAACACTTCACTTTAACAACATTATGGAAGCTTCAACATTCGGTCTACAGCAGTATTTTGAGGAGCGGATGGCCAAATTTGAAGCGGATCTTCATAAGACTTCAAAGTCTTCTAGTACCAGCAGCTTGGAAGAGGAATTTGCAAAGTTCAAAGACTTCATATTGCAAACTTTGAAGTCAATTTCTCAGCAGTTCGATATAGTTGCTCGTCAGGTCGACAATATGGAGATGCGCAGCCGTCGGAAGATGCTTCTCCTGCACGGAGTTGAGGAGCAAAAGAATGAGGAGACAGCTGATGTGGTCTGTCAGGTGGTCAAACAGCAGCTCAAGCTTGATACATTCACGACTGCAGACATCAAGCGTTGCCACCGAATGGGCCGTCAACCATCTAATAAGAAGCCCAGACCCATTCTAGTCAAGCTTCATAGTGTTTCGGTGCGAGACAGCATATGGTTTTCCAAGACCAAATTAAAAGGGACTGGTCTCGCGCTGTCTGAATTTCTAATTGGCGTTGCGAAATGTTGGACCAGAGAAGGCTCCGTCTACGTACGTACTGGGAGATCTGGACAAGATCAAAGGCGCCGATCCGGAGAAACCTGGTGAAGACAACCGCGAAATCTAGACGGGCTGCAGCTCCCAAAAAAATAGGTTTTTAACTTTTGTCCTTTGTTTATACGTATGGGTGAATTGCTTTCCATATCACAGCTTCTACCTTCTTTGTTTGTAATTGTTAACTTGATTTTACCCTTTTTATTTTCTATTTATAAAATATGTGCACAATTCTGTTTTCACTTTGACATATTTTGCCATCTGTCATAGCTGTCACAATTTCACAAACGCCTACTTATATATTTTGTCATTTGAATACGAGTCTTTTAATCTTTAAATCTGTTAGTCGTAAAATGCAATTCACCCGGTTTAATCTATGAGCCTAGTCTGTTTATTGCCTTTTTTTTTGTCGAAATTTAAAAAATCGTTTCGTTTTAGTTTATTATTATTACAGTGCTATTAATTTTATTGTATTGTAACTATGTATGTTTTGTGTAACACTTAACTGGCAGGTGGACTTACCATTTTAGGTAGTTAAAATTTTTATTTTTTATATTTTTGTTATATATTTACATAACCTATACATATTATTATTATATATTTATTCATATATTATTGTATATTGTTATTAAATATTTATACATATTTGTAATGACTGACTCAAACAGTGATGATGATAGCTTTGTAACCGCTACTAGTGTCGATGACAGTTTCGCTAGTTTGCCTTCGTTCGCTGATAATCTTCAGTCTCGGTTTTCTGACGTGCCGAGGAACTTTAATGTAGTCCATATTAATGCTCAAAGTATTCCCGCCCACTTCCCGGATATGCTGGCAACATTTGACTGTAAGAACTTACACGCTATTCTTGTTTCGGAGTCATGGCTAAAACCATGTCTACCCTCAACTTCCTACTCTCTTCCTGGGTTCCATCTCATAAGAAATGATCGTGCGGTCGGTGGAGGTGGTGGTGTTGCTATGTACTTACGTGCCCAAATTCCATATCGTGTAATAAGCACTTCTTCGCAGCCACCACCTGCTAACGCCGGCGAGCATCTTTTCTTAGAAGTGGAACTTCATCATACTAAAGTTCTTCTAGGAGTTTATTATTCCCCTTCGTCACGTATAAACTTCTTTCCTTCTTTTGAACACCTCCTAGAAACTTTGACTCCCTCTTATAGTCACACAATTATAATGGGCGATGTTAACACTTGTATTTTAAAACAGGATGCAAGATTCTCCACTCTTTTGCGTATTTTAAACTCTAGTAATTTATCTGTTCTTCCTCTTGATGCCACACATCACTTTCCACACTCTGTTCCTTCTCTCCTCGATCTCATTTTTGTATCATCTCCTACCTTTGTTTCCAAGCATGGTCAATTCTCTGCCGACGCTTTCTCCTACCTCTAAAAAAAAAAAATAAAAAAAAAAAAAAAAAATGTTTACATATAACGTACGTGCTCTGCATTAATAAATAGATAAAAAAGTTTTATACGGTACTTAAATAAGTGAAAAACAGTAAAAATTCATTCACATAACATTTACCATTTGTGATAACGTTATCTCAGTAAAATACCAAGTGTAACACAAACAATTGCACCTTATAGTGATACTGACTTCTGACTACATATTTTATCGCAAATACGCACTAAAACTCAAAGAAGTGACATCATTTAAGTTCTTTTGTTTATAATTGAACATTCAGTGCCAATTGTGACCTAAGACAAACGCGTTACAATACATTTATAAACTATTTCATTACAATAAAACAGTTAAGCTTTCAAAAGTAGTGTAAACAAATCAACAGACTTTTTCACCAATCACACTCCACCCAAACAAATTTGGCGTAACGTGTTTCGTTCAGAAATTGATACACTGGAAACTTATATAACTGTCTTTGAAGACGATTACGTTCCGTTCCTCTTGTACTCCGCTGCTACAAAATACTACGGATTTATGAAATAAATACTGAAAATAATTTTAACTACGTGCATAATGTCCTATGAAATGAATGTTACTCTCCGTAAAAAGATGAATACAAGAATGGACAACTCTTTTGATTCACTTTCTGATTACAATGAGAGCAACTCCGCAATACCAACTGGAAACCCAACTAGAACTGGCAGTTTACCAGATTTATCGTCAAACCACGATACGGAAATAAATGACCTTAAAGATGCTAACAAAGACCTCAACTACCAAATTAAAAGTGCTCATAATGAGATAGACAAGTTATCATTGGAAAATAATACACTGAAAGCAAAAATCAAAGAGCTTGAAATTAAGGTTAAAAGCTTACTACAGATATGTAGCACGCCTAACTGCGACAAAACTTCTCAATTACTGCGAACCGCTATAAACCATACACCAAAGACAACTACCAACAAAGCAAGTATGATCAAAAGGAAAATTAACTTCTTACCGGAAAACCAACCAGAGTGTGTTGAAAATAAATTAGTAGAGATCGAAACGGAATGTTCTGCTGGACCAAAGACAAAAATAAAAGTTCCAATTTCTTCCACCCCTGAAATTGTACCAAACAAAACCCCAAAGCGGAGGATAGTAATACTAGGCACACAACAAGCTGTTGGACTGGCTGCTACATTACTACACACGAGAGTAAACAACAAATATGAAAACTACCAGATAACAGCTCTCACCAAACCATTTGCAACATCAGAAGAAGTACTCAAGGAATGCCAAAACTTAACACTGAATGAAAACGACAAGCTTGTACTATGCGTGGGTGAAAATGACTCTAATCCAACTCGACTAAGTATGGAATTAGCTGTAACGTTCAAGAAGTTCCAACACACACCTATAATAGTTACAGGTATAGCAAAAAACAAGTACCTTAACGAGATTATGTTAAATAATGTTATTAGACTGTTATGCAACAGCTATAGCACAATAAAATATTTAGATATAAGCAAACTACGTAAATTTAGTAATAAGTATAGCATTTTATATAATTTAAGTAAACAGATAAATTTTGTCATTGATAGCATGGACTATCAAACTAAGTTTTTAAATTTTAGGAACCACAAACAAAACTGTCTGTCGTTTGATAAAAATATTAACGAAAATGTACAGACAGCATTTAACTCGCAAAAGAAACAGAAAACTATCTTAGATTATTTCAAAGTAACCCATAATACCGCAAATTTAAGTAAAACGACGTTAGAACACACTTTTTCTAAGAGACAACTTTCTTCATATACATCTCAAAAGCCGTTAGATATAGGGGATAGATTTTTTCGATTCTAAAAATGATAACCTTAAAACCTTAACAGTATTTCATCAAAATATTGCCGGAATATTAAGTAAATCTGAATTACTTCAGATTTACCTTGAAGAAGAATATAATAAAAATGTAGTTGTTGATATTATCTGCCTAAGTGAAACATTTTTAAAATCTGGAGAAGAATCTAACGTACATATTGAAAATTATAAGCTTATTGATTGGTATTGCAGGCCTGATAAAAGACGTGGAGGGGTATGCATTTTGTCTAGAGATACTTTAAATTGTTCAAAGTTTCAACTGATGAAAGAGTTGACTACTGAATTCTCATTTGAGTATTGTGGTGTTGAAATCCCGCAATATAATTGTATTGTTATCTGCATTTATAGAACTCCAAACTCAAACCCCAATCATTTCCTCACTAATTTAGAATTGTTAATGTCTGAACTTCGTAAAAAAACAAAGAAAAACGTTATCATAGCCGGTGATTTTAATATAAATTTATTTAAACAATCAAAAGCCGTAGATGAATATCACATGTTAATAAATAACTATGGTTACTACTTACATATCAATGAACCCACAAGAATCGATGCATGTTTGGACCAAATTATTAGCAATATCCCTGACGCAATAGGTAAGGTACTTAACTTAGGTTTATCCGATCACACCGCCCAAACTATCACTTTTACCACAAATAGCAAACCTATGCTGTCAATGCCCTTGTTCATTTACAGAAGAGACTTCCATTTAGATAACATTGAGAAATTCAAAGAGTGTATGGCAAGCCTGTCTTGGCAAGAAGTACGCGAGGAATCTGACTATAATAATGCCTGCCAGTTATTTCACGAAACATTAGTCTTATTTTATAACCTTTGTTTCCCAATTAAGAAAATAAAGTGTACTGCCAAACCTATAAATAAAACGTGGATTACACGAGGCCTGAGAATTTCCTCCAAAGTAAAAAGAAATCTTCGCTTCAGCTATTATAGGAACAAAAGTCTAAGCATAAAGGAAGAATATAGGAAATATTCAAGTTTATTGAAACATTGTGTATACAAGGCCCAAAAATTAAGTAATATAAAATATATCACAAATTCCAAAAATAAATGCATAGCCACGTGGTCGTTAATAAAAAAACTAGAAAACAAAAGCAGCCATTGTGACTATATTTGTAAAATCAACATGGATGGACAAATGATAACAGATCCAAACAAAATTGCTACTTCATTTAATAATTTCTTCGTTACCTCAACTTCCAACAGTAACTTATCTTTAAGCCAGTTAACAAATAGCAACGCCAGTCTCATTAAACGAACCGATTCCACCATATTTTTACAACCTACCACCCCTAGAGAAGTCTATATCATCTTAAAATCACTCAGAAATACAAATTCAACAGGTTACGATGACATTCAAACGATGGTACTAAAAGAAAGTGCTCCTTTCTTATCTGATATACTGGCCTACCTTATCAATTTATCATTCGAAGAAGGTTGTTTTCCTAATTGCTTAAAAACTTCTGTAATCAAACCCATTTTTAAAAAAGGGGATAAAACAGTTATAAATAACTATCGTCCAATAGCTCTAATCCCTACTATAGCGAAAGTCTTCGAAAAAATAATGCAAAACCGGTTAACATCTTTTATAAGTAAACATAATATTCTTAAAAAACAACAGAACGGCTTCCAAAAAGGCAAATCTACAACGCTAGCAGTTTTTAATTTGGTCAATAAGATACTCCAAAATTTAGATAAAAATGTACGCACCTCAGCTATATTCTTTGATTTAAGTAAAGCGTTCGATGTTGTTCCCCACAGCCAGCTACTTATCAAATGTGAAAATTATGGGATTAGAGGTATCGCAAATAAATGGCTAGAGAGTTATCTAACCGGCAGAACTCAGTACGTTGATATCCTCAGTGTGAATGAACTAAAGCATGAAACTCACATTAAATCAGATCTCGTGAAAAACCAACTAGGTGTCCCTCAAGGAAGCATATTGGGACCACTGCTTTTCTTAATATTTATAAATGATCTGCCTGAAGTAACACGGCACGATTGCACACTCTTTGCCGATGATATAGCGGTAGTAATATCAGAGTCTAAAGCTAGCAATTACAATGATGACATAAACAGTTGTATATCTGAAATAGTAACATGGTTAGATAACAATAAACTCAAGGTTAATATTAGTAAAACCAGATTTATGCAATTTTATAATAGATATCCTAACAAAAACAATCTTAGAGTTAAGTATATGAATGAAACAATTCAAGAGTCAGAAGATGTTTCCTTCTTAGGTATAATTCTAGATAGACAATGTCGTTGGGCCCTACACGTGAAAAAAGTTTGTAACAAATTGAATAGATTTGCGTATGCTCTCTGGCGGTTAACTAAAGTTGCGAATCAAAATACGGCGATACAAGCATACCATGGATATGTAGCATCAATAATTAGATACGGTATCCTTTTGTGGGGTAACTCTGTTGAGATGTATAAAGTTTTTGTAGCCCAGAAACAATGCATCCGTGCACTGGCCGGTGTACCTCCACTTACATCTTGTAGATTATTATTTCCCAAACTAAAATTATTGACACTTCCATCTATCTACATCCTTGAATGCTGTTATTTTGTAAAAACACATCCTTACCTATTCCCCAAATGGAGTGATCACTGTACGTTTAATACTAGACATCCTGATAAATTACTTGTACCTAGCCTAAGAACTGAATTGTATCGTCGAAATTCTTACACTATGGCCATCAAAATTTATAATAAATTACCAAAAGACTTAATAGATCTGCCAAGTAAAGTGTTTAAGGCGCGGCTTTGGTCATGGCTTGCAACCAAAGCTTTCTATTCAATTAATGATTACTTGGAAGAAAAAATTACCATAAATAATATGTATACCAGCTGTTCGTTGTAAATTTCTTTGATTCTGTAATTAATTTTATTTTTCTTATTATGAGTACTGTTTTAAATTTTGTAATATATGTTATAATTATCGTTTTTGTATTTCACTGTAATGAACTACTTACTGGCTTAAGTAACATTGTTTCTACGGCTAAAAGTTTTGCATGCTGTTTACAGCCAAACATATGATACCAAATATCTATTATTGTAACACCTTATGTACTGTGTTTGATGCAAATAAAAAAATATTATTATTATTATTATTATTATCACCTTTATTTAATATTTATCTCATACCATATTAATACATTTTTAAATATAAAAAACAAAATACATTTAAAAATATAAAAGTATGTTATGGAAACCCACCAGTATCGGGAACAGGCTCCAAGCTACTGGTGGTTAGGGCTCAAGAGAAAGGAACCTCCTCACTATGCGTGCCGTGTCCAGCAGTACTGCCTTCTGTATCAGGCCCCTGACCCAAGGTTCCAACGCGAGCCTCCTAAGATGTTGGGTGAGGCTCTTGGGTATTAAACCGTTCACTGTAACGATTATCGGCACAATAATTGCTGAATCAACATCCCACATGTCAACAATCTCGTGAGCCAAGTCCAGATATTTTATCTGCTTGTCCTTCTCAGCCTTCACGAGATTGCCATCATGAGGGATGGCAACATCAACAATTATTGCGCGGCGCTCTGATCGATCTATCAACACAATATCAGGTTTGTTGGCAACAACAGTCCTGTCTGTGATGATAGATCGATCCCAGTACAACGTGATATGACCATTATCCAGGACAGGCTCCGCCACATACCTGTAGTACGGCACCTCACCATCTACAAGCCTGTATTTCAGAGCAAGTTGCTGGTGAATGACCCTGGCTACTTGGTTATGCCTGTGCAAGTACTCACTGTTAGCAAGACGAGAACAACCGGAAATGATATGCCTGAGGGATTCACCAGGCTGGTGACACGCACGGCAAATATCAGTAGTGCCATCCCTCAGGATATATTTCCGGTAGTTATTCGTCTTGATCACTTCGTCAGCAATTGCACAGACAAACCCTTCGGTTTCCCCAAAGAGGTCACCGAAGCGTAGCCAGTTCACCGAGGCTAATAAGTCTACTTCCGGCCCATGTAGAGCCCGGTAGAACCTGCCATGAAGCTCCTTGCTCTGCCAAACAAGCTTGCGATCGTCAGTGCTAAGCACCACAGGTCTGCGCCAGTTGTCCTTCGATAAACTGAGCGGGGTTAATCCGGCGTCCACTGCGACAACGTCCCGATGCATATCCACGTTCGCGTTGAGAAAATATTCTCTGAGGTTGCATACTTCGCGGTTGTGTAGAGATTTGACATTTAAAAAGCCACGACCTCCACACTTCCGCGGAATATACAACCTCATTACGGACGAGCGTGGATGATGCATCCGGTAAGCTGTCAGCATTGTACGCACCTTTCTGTCCAGGGCGTCTAACTCAGTCTGAGTCCACTTGAGTATGCCAAAGGAGTACATCAGAACCGGCATGACCCAACCGTTGCAAGCTCGAACCTTATTGCCACCTGACAGAAGACTTTTCAGTACTTTTGTCAGGCGGCCAAAGAAACGTTCTTGCAACGATTGCTTCATGTCTGTCTCGTTAATACATAAGGCCTGTGACATACCCAAGTATTTATAGGTATTGGTTCGCAGAAGTGATCTGAGGTTAATGGAATCTGAGAGTTGAATCCCTTCAGATTCCACCATCCTTCCTTGTTTCACATGTATCACTGCACATTTATCCACACCAAATTCCATTTTGATAGAATTACTAAAACTTTCAGTAATTTTTAGTAAATCCATCAACTGTGAATTGGTGTGAGCAAACAGCTTCAAGTCATCCATGAACAACAAGTGGGATATGACCTGACCACCTCTGCGTAGCCTATAACCTAACCCTGAACCCTCTAGTAATGTACTAAGAGGGTTCAGCGCTAAGCAAAACCACAACGGGCTCAGACTATCGCCCTGGAAGATACCCCGCTCAATTTTAACAAGTTCGCCATTTCCCTGGATCCGTCGGCATCCTGGATAGCCAAGAACCGTTTTCCATTGCCCCATACATGACCTTAAGAAGGTGCGTAGAGTTGTATTTATTTTATACAACTCCAACACCCTCAAAAGCCATGTATGTGGCACAGAATCATACGCTTTCTTGTAGTCTATCCAACATGCCGCCATATCCTTTCGGTTACGACGAACTTGTTGGCTAATGGTCATATCTATAAGGAGGAGCTCCTTAGTACCACGAGCCCCCTTCTTACATCCATTCTGAGTGTGCGACATAATGGAATTTAGCTCTATGTGTTTTAATATTTTAGCCCTCAGAATAGACGTAAGAAGTTTATAGACCGATGGCAAACATGTAATCGGCCTATAATTACCGGGCTCTGTGGTACTACCTGTCTTATGGAGCAAGTGGGTTACTCCAGTTGTCATGAAATCTGGGATCGATCCAGATTCTATGGCTGATTGAAATTGGGATGCTAATCGGTCATGTGAACTACGTAGCCATTTCAGCCAGTAATTGTGCAGTCCATCCGGTCCTGGAGATTTCCAATTGGATAACGACCGGACTGCACTAGTGACATCTTCGCCTGAAATGACTACGTTATCCATCTCTGGAATATGTTCACATGTCCGTTCAACATCCCGAATCCAACCACCCTCAGTGTGACCAATAGGCGCCGACCATATGCTACGCCAAAACCGGTTTGTGGCGTCTGTATCCGGCAGCTGCCCATTAGTCACATCTTGGTCTGGTCGGTCCCAGTTTCTATAAACCCACTTTTGGTCCCTTTGAAATGTACGATTCAACATATATCGGTCCACGCGTTTTCTATATCTGCGTATCCGATTTGCCCATGCATAGACTTTCTGCTTTAGGAAGTCAATGCGCTCTGTGATCCGAGATGTATATTCATGAGGACTGATGCCAGTCCCCAAGAAGGCTCGGCGCACAAAGCGCATGACCCTGGGACGTGTATTCCCAGACCTAAAGCAGATTAGCTTACCGATAAGTGCCCTTGTCTCAGTAATACGCCGCTCAATTCTGCACTGCCACGCCGGGACAGCAGATCTTTGTCGCATGACAGTATCATGTCCTTGAAACTTGACACCTGCCATACGACATGCCGCTACGGCGGCGCAGTACAGAATTGAGTGCGTATCACCAAGATTTTCACTATTTTCTAGAAAACTAGTTAATAGCGAATCAAGGGCACCTACCAGCGCCATATTTCGTCTATGCATTGGCAACCGGGGCAGGCGCGGCCTAATTGTTGGTGACATGTACCGATATTGCTCAATCGCACATTTCAAAGCATCCATAACCTCCTCATTGTACTGAATACTTACGATACAAACCATATCATCCACCTCCACATCGGTATTATTACCCGTCCGCGGTGTATTTGTGTTTACGGGAGCACTAGCGGGTTGGACGTGAACGGCCTGGCTCGTAGGTAAGTAGTCTGAGCGTAGCCTATCAAGTACGACGTTATCCAGCTTATTACTACGCTGGATAACTCGCACCTGATCCGACAATCGTTGAGCGGTAACGTTGATACCAGGTTCCAAAGCCTGAAACAGAAGGAGCATGCGACTGCGATACGCAGTGAGTTTAGTCCCCCCCTCTGTAGCCCCAAAATATGCGCGCATGACGTTTTCGTTGATGGATTCTGTCCATCGCATGCGCTGCACATTACCACCAGCAGCGAGGACCCTGTTTGAGACCGGTGGGTCTCGTGGTCCCAGGCAGGCTGGCGGCCGGCCTCTGCCTCTCCGACGCACAGGTGACGGCGACGACGGCGGCGAGAAGTACTCGTCGCTTGAGCTCGACGCAACTGCAGCCGCTGGTGATGTTGGCGCGGGCCTCGATGGCTGCGAGGCGGAGCTCAGCGACGAGCCCGGGGTTGTTGTTTGTGCTCGTAATTGTTTCTTGGCATTTCTCGTCAACATTTTCCGTTATTTATTTGTATATTATCTTGTTGTTATTTCTTTTGACAGTTTTAATGTCATCGTAACTACATATTTTTTCTAAATGTTTTGCTTGTGGTGTAATAGACATATTTTTATTTAGATACTTATTTCTTTGATCTTTCTGTAATTCGGATTGATTTATAATATATGTATTAACTTTGATAAATTATAAAAAATCAAAAATATAAACAACAAAATTTTAGACCCGGTGTTGACAGCTGGGGTTGCCACTTATTATTATTATTATTATTATTATTATTATTACCATGACTTGACCTATCTTTCCTATAAAATACGCCCTCCCAAGGCTAAACCGAGGATTATTATGCAGCGTAGTTTCGGTGGGATGGATCGTTCGAAGCTCTGCGAAGATGCGAGTAAGCTTGATTGGAGTCCGTTATTTGCCTCAGACTGCATAGACACCAAAGTGCAAATATTTACCTACAGACAAATTAATACAGTTGTACGACATACATGCGCCTATCAGAGCCATAAAGTTAAAACATCTTCCATCGCCTTGGCTGACTGACGATATCAAAAACATTATTTCTAAAAAAAGCTGCAGCTTAGGCGCGGTATAAGTGTCGTCCATCCCCTTATAATTTGGAGAAATATATTAGTGCAAGAAATCTCTGCAATAAGGTGTGTAGGAGGCACAACGCCAACATATTCACAACTCTGTTGAAAATGGAGACCCAGTTAAAGTCTGGAAATTTCTTAGAACGATGGGAGTTGGTAAGTCGCGCAATGACGCAATCCCCAAAGACATAAATTTTGATGCACTCAATGCACATTTCACCTCTTCGTCCAACTTTGATGGGACAACTAAAACGAATACCTACTTTAAAAGATCTTTCACTTATCCCAACTCCCAAATATTCACCTTTTGTTTTCGAGCAATTTTCCGGTTGTGATGTTAAAAAGAGCATAATTTCAATTTCATCCAATGCTGTTGGTAATGACTGTATCAGCCGAAACATGATCCTTCCCATCCTTGATGAAATCCTCTCTGTCCTATGTCACATCTTAAATCATTCAGTTGCTAGTGGTATCTTCCCATCAGCATGGAAAGATGCACAAATAATTCCGTTGCCAAAGAAACCCAAACCCTGTTCCTTCTCCGACTTCCGACCTATATCCATACTACCATTCCTTTCTAAAGTCCTCGAACGTCTTGTATATACACAACTAAGTACCTTCCTGTCCAAAAATGCTCTCCTAAATCCCTTTCAATCCGGTTTTCGTCCTGGTCATAGTACTACCACGGCATTGGTTCACATCACCGATGAGATTAGGTTGGGTATGGATTGTGGAAAGCTCACGCTTCTATCCTTACTTGACTTTAGCAATGCTTTTAACACCGTGGATTTCCACATCCTGCTTGGCATACTCCGCTCTATTAACATATCTCCAACGGTAATGGACTGGTTTCGTAGTTACTTGTTTGGACGCCGTCAGCGTTAACGCGTTGAAGAATCATACTCTTCATGGTGTAATGCGACTGTCGGTGTACCACAAGGTGGCGTTCTCTCTCCATTACTTTTCGCAATTTTCATAAATTCTATCTCCAAACATTTAATTTCGTCCTACCACCTTTACGCAGATGACCTGCAAATATACTCACAGGCACCATTAGCATCGATATCTAATGCGTTTTCTACTATTAATACGGAGTTGGCGCAAATCTGTGAGTGGAGTAAAAATTATGGATAAGGTTAATCCAACCAAAACTCAGATCATTCTGATTGGCAGTTCCAGGATGATCTCTAAGATCAATTGGTCACTACTGCCTCAGCTTCTGTTCGATGGCAACATTTTACCAGTTGCAGATAATGTAAAAAATCTGGGGATTTATCTGGATAGAACTTTATCCTGGGGCCGTCAGATGCAGGAGAGAAGCCGTAAAGTATTTGCATCAGCAGGTTCGTTACGTAGGCTGCGGAACTTTCTTCCATATCCACCAAAACTGCGCTTGCACAATCTTTGCTTCTTCCAATACTCGATTATGCCGATGTCAGCTATCTTGACCTTAATGAGGAGCAACTTGATAAACTTGAACGCCTCCAAAACTTTTGTATAAGATTTATATTTGGTTTACGCAAATATGATTATTTATCTGAATTTCGTAGCAGACTCAAGTGGCTCCCGTTTCGTCTTCGCAGGAATACTCATATTCTAATCTTACTATACAATGTATTGCTCAATCCTAACACACCCATGTATCTCAAAGAACATTTTAAGTTCCTTCATGACACACATTCAAAGTGCCTGAGGTCGTCAGAGGATCTGAGATTGCAGATGCCACCGCATTCCACAAACTTCTATGATAAATCATTCAGGCTGTGCGTTTGTGGAATGCTCTGCCAGTTGAAATTAGACGAGCAAGAACACTAAACATTTTCAAAAATGCATTGAAGCAACACTATTTGTCAATGTAATTGCGTCATTATTCCTCAACTCCCTATATGATTATATGTGATTATATTTATATATATTGAAATGTATAATATATATGTATATATGGATATGTATTATAAGTATATTTATTTGTTGTATTTTATTTGTATATAATTATGTATATGTTAAAACAAGTGTTATGTTTCATCTGTCACTACACCATCAAATTACCTTGTCTTCTTCTACGGTTATGTCCATCATAGACTGGTTGCCTGGAAGAAATTGCTGTTTGCAATAAGGCCGCCAATTGTGCATCTATTGTTAAAATTATTTGTTTTTTCCTTGTATTTGCATTTTTGTGGTGTACAATAAAGAATTACTTACTTACTTACTTAATTACCTTCGGCTTTGTTAAGCGTTCTAGAGGCGTAGGCTATAGATTTATCCTTACCTATATCGCCTTGAGACAACACAGCGCCTACAGCGTAGTTGGAGGCGTCTGTTGTGATTATAAATGCAGCACTAAAATCAGGGTATTGTAATAAGGGAGCCGTGGTAAGTTTATTTTTTAAGATATTGAAAGCTGTTTTCTGTTCGACAGTCCAATTGAAAGTGACGTCCTTTTTCAATAAGGATGTAAGAGGCTTAGTTAAATAATCTTCGAAAGTTTCAAGCTTCGAAAAGTTTTCAATAAATCGCCTATAATAGCCAACAAGGCCTAGAAAAGATTTGATTTGTTTGGCATTAGTAGGGGTTGGAAATTCGCTGACGGCCTTAACCTTATCAGGGTTCGGCGATACACCTATTTCGGTGATAATGTGGCCAAGATAAGCAACCTCGCGACGTAAAAACTCGCACTTATCTGGCTGTAATTTAAGATTAAATTTTCGCATTCTGTCAAAAACTAATTTAAGCTTTTTAATATGGTCAAGCAAGTTTTGCGAGTAAATAATACAATCATCTAAGTAAACGTAGGCATGGAGACCTTGAAGTCCAGAAAGAGCCGTATTCATAAGCTTTTGGAATGTCGTGGGAGCATTTTTCAAGCCAAATGGCATCCTAGTAAATTCATAATGCGCGGAAGTGCTAGAATTAGTGTTAGGGGCGGCACATACCTGACCGAAGATGCGTCGAACGTATCTTCGGTCGCGTCTATTCCGTCAAATGAATCGGTACACATCTGACGGAAAATGCGTCGAGCGTATCTGCACACATTCGTTGAAAGCGTGGCTATTATGCACACATATAAGTTTGTTCGTGCAGGGCCGTACTCAGGGCAGCTCAATATTTTACTGTCATATTCTTTCACCTAATTATTTTTCGTGTTCCCTGATGTTATGTAGTCACTGAAGTCCTGTAGTTATTTATATTGCAATTCGAGTTTGACTATTAAAAATATGTCGGACTTCAAGGATTTTTTTTAGTAGCCAACAAGCGTTATTTGAATATATATCCCATTTAAGTATGGAGGTTCAAAAATAAAAGACGATAATACGATTTGGTTACGGTTTTTCACAAAACTTATACAAATGATATAGAAGGGGTTACAGACTGCAGTTGCAGAGCAAGACACAAAATGTTTTCTATATAGGTATGTATGGAAATTGTTCCCGTGGTCCTTTAGCACCTCATACCCAAAAATTGGCCCTCGATCCAAGCTAGCAAATATTACGCATAGCACATACTAACACCACATTATTCTACACATTTTGTTTCTGAAAAAATAAGTAAGCTCTGGCGGCCCTGGAATCTTACGATCTTAAAATCACCGATCTGGGAATGACATGGATATGGTATGTCCAATACCTACGAATTTAGCGTGCTCACCTACGAAATTAGCGTGCACACCTACGAAACGTTGGGCAAATAAAATGGCTGCCATTTGGGTTGTTCTCCAGAATGTAATCGATAACGATATGGAGCCGGTTAGAGGAGAATAATACATTTTTTAGTAAGTTACCTTTGTTAGTTTAAATCGTTTGCCAGATTAGTTTATTCCATAATGCAAATGTGGGCGAACATGGCAAAGCGAAAGACGACCCTTGTATGAAACATGTAACAAAATATTCTCTGAGAGCCAATATCGGTTTTTTAGACATATTTATACACAAAAACAAAATTATGATGTTCGATAGACAACGATTTCACAGCAGATGTACCACAAACCTTGGCGAAAAATATGGCGAAAGTGGCACGAATGACATTTCTAATAAAATATCGTCATGATTAATTTATTCAGTAAACTATGGCTATCTCTTTTTTCTGACAGAAATATCCCTAAGACAAAACGAGACAACACTATGTTTGGTGGCTTTATGTCGATTTCGTATATATGTGTATAAAAAAATCATGGCGAAATGTGGGTGTAATATTACACCTCTGCCTACCCCTCCGGGGATACAGCGTGAGTCTATAAAAATATAATAATTTATGTGAATAATGTAATTTTTCTATATGTACCTACTATTTGCCCTCTCCATTTATATTCCTTACTCAACGGTCAAAATTCACGTGGTGCGTGGTGCGCGCGACGTCGACGGATAATCCGTTAGTACGCTCGACGTACTAACGGATTATCGGTCAGGTGTGAATGGTTGAACGTTTTTCTATACATTTGTATGTATTGGCGTTACGCGACCGATAAAACGCGACGGATCTTCCGTCAGGTATGTGCCGGCCCTTAACGGTGAATCCGGTTTTCGGCGCGTCCTTGGAACTCATTTTAATTTGATGAAAACCGCTAGATAGGTCTAAAGTACAAAAATATTTGGAATGACCCAATTGGTCTAAGATGTTAGTGATCAGAGGCAGTGGATAATTTTCGGAGACCGTCGCATCGTTAAGACGGCGGTAATCAATTACGATTAACGATTTAAAACTTTCGCGATTAGTGCACATTATACAAGGTTATATAGCGGGTCTTACTCGCGATAAATCTTATATTTAAGGCATAAATACCTTGGTTTTTTTGCCAACGTTTCGGCTGACTTGCTTCAGCCGTGGTCGCGGCGGGACTTATGCCTTAAATATAAGATTTATCGCGAGTAAGACCCGCTATATAACCTTGTATAATCAATTTTGATTCTCCATTTCTTTTTGCCAGACGCGTCCATTTTTTTGGGGACCACCCATACAGGGGCACTCCATGGTGAAATAGAAGCGCGAATAATGTTTTGGTCTAACATATTTCTGATTTGGGAATCGACTTCCTCCTTGTGGCATTCGGGGAAGCAATATGATTTAACGTGGATAGGCGGCGTATCACCAGAGTTTATTGAATGCTCAACGGCATTAGTAAAAGATAAGGGCTCGCCTTCCATCTGGAAAATATCAGTGTATTCAGAACAACATTCCAATAAAGCTTTTTGCTCCTCCGAATTTAAATGAGAGCAACGAATAAGGTCTAAAACCTTTTGAACACGATCAGATTTGGAAATAGAAATAGAATAAGTATTTAGGCATGATTCAGATTTCAGATCGTTTTGTTCGAGAGGTGTCAAATCTTTGATCTCGACGTCAGAGTCGGTCGTGTTTAAAACCGTAATTTTAATTATTTTTTTCGACTTGATTGAGACAATACAATTTGCGACATAAACACCACTACATACGGTATGATCTAGAACAAGAGCTTCTTTATTAGAATAAAGTTCAGGTATGTAATTAGATATCGCGCATTCAATTACTGCTTCGGATCGCGGGGGAATAATGTAAGTTGGTTGAATGTAGTTTATAGGTAAGATATGACCACACATATTTAATGATTTAGAATCGTAGTTAATGTTAGTTTTAAAATAACCAAGAAAATCGCTACCGAGTAAGCCGTCATACTCGAGACTGACTTGCTCATTGATCATATGAAATTTGTAACTGAATTAATCATTAGATATAGAAAAATCCATTTGAAATGTGCCCAATGTTTGAGAACAACTTTCTACACTATTAATTCCTTTTAATTTCACGACTTCGCGAGACAAGTCGGGTGATATACATAATACTGCCTGTTTCACGAGGCTAATAGCGGCACCCGTGTCGATAAGCATCTTTAAAGGCTCTTTAGAATTACTAGAAACTAAACAAACATATGGCAAAGATATTTTCTTGATTTTTATACTAGTTTCATAAATTGGAGTAGATTTAATAACATCAAAAGATTTAGTAGGTATAGAATTAGAGTTAGATATTGGGATGCCTAATTAATTTTTCAGGTTAGCATCATTTTGGTAAGTATTATTTTGGTAAGTATAATTTTGGTAGGCATTATTTTGGTAAGTAAAAGTATTAGTAGGATGTAGCATTATTCAATTAGAATAAGATGTGGTATTTTGATGACTCGAAATGACGTCTCAAGATGTAATCTTAGAGTTAGCATAATTATAAGATTTAGAATGACTCAGATTTACCTGAGATGTAGGCTTCGTAGGACTCAGTTGATTCAACTGAGATGTAGATTTGGTAAAAGATTTAGTAGGACTCAGTTGATTTAACTGAGATGTAGGTTTAGTGAAAGATTTAGGATAAACGGGTTTCGTGTCCTTTACGCTAGTCGATTTCGGGCGACACGACACCGAAATCTTATTTAGTTTAAATTTTCGTCGCGGGAATCGAACTCGGACTCGTCGGTTTCGCAGAATTTAACTGCGCAACCGATGTTATCGCGCGGCGGTTGATCATTTTGCGCTTGGTTCGCGTTCTCACGGCGTTGCATATTGTACTGGCGTTTGCGACATTGATCAATCGTGTGACCTATATTTTTACAACAACTACACCGTATATTATTAGGATAGTTAGTATTAGGATAGTTATTATTAGGATAATTATTAGAAGGAATATGGAAAGATTTTTGATAGTTATTACGATTTGAACTTGAAGGTTTTTTATTCCTATAGCACTCTGAAGCATTATGCCCAGGTTTATTACACGTGCTGCATATACCCTGAAAGGACCATGGGCACTTTTGTATGAACACTGGACCCACTTTTCAAAAGTGTGCAACAGTAATGAAACGTATGTCATATGAAAGCTCTTGGCATGTTCTTTATTTCATTCTATGGCAGCTAAGTACAAATCCAGCGCAAAAATAGCGTTTTGGTACGTAAAACTTTTTTTTTTGTAAATTACAAATGCGCGTGAAATATTATGCAATGCACATTTTTTCATTTTATTTCAGCCTGTTAGACGCCCACTGCAAGACATAGGCCTTCTCCACTTGGATTTTTCCGTAGGTAGCTTGACAGGCGGATTGGCGAATGCAGGGGCGAGAATATTTGATTCTAGGCGTTGGTGCCCATTTAGCTGAGCCATTTAGTTTTGACATTGGTTGACCGTCATCTTTCGGTTGACTATTTGTACCGGAGGAGATATCAGTATTGGTTAAAGTGGTCTCCAGTGGGCGTGGAGCTGTCACGTCCCGAAGCCAACATTAAACGAAAAGAAAATTTTAAATAATTAATTAAATGATATAAAACATCAACTCGATCTTGTAAAATCTTTTTAGGTGAAACTATGATGATAACAACATATTTGTAACAGTAATATAAGTATTTTGAGCTTAAAATATAATATTCATTACTTATAAACTAGTAGTAATTAAATCCTTATAATAAACCATAGTGCGCGTGGCTACTTTGATGTACTTTGTAACGCCTCTGGGTGTCTTCATATACGGGGAAGATTTTAAAATGCATCTATAATGATATCATCTAAATGTATTGCTGGTCGATGAAAACCATCCAAATGTCTACCTAGTCCCAAAAACCATATTATAGATATGACATGGGCACAACTTCCGATAGTGCGTCTACCCGTGTAACATGTGCAATAGTATTGTATAATTGCGTCTTTGCCGCCCTGATCACGGTCAATCAAGATGTAGGTATAATACACCCTCGATCTCACGTGTCGTGATTGCACACGTCCCCTAAGCAGCCATACATTATTCTGCTGTATATTGCATTGTTCTACGTTATGTAAATTGTTTTCACGGTATATTTCTATCGTGTACACACCACCATCTCGTAAGTTTTCACTTACGTATGACTTGGCAAGTTTCACTTGATATGAGCCCAAGGAAATCATTATTATATCACCTTCAGTTAGCTGGGGGAAATCTTCTAAATGTGGCAGATTACCTTCCATCCTTCTGAACGCTACTCTTTGTCTGTTTAGGTTTTTCAGTGTAACATAATTAAACAAAAGATTCAGCGAGGTGATTTTCTCATTTATAGTATTCCAAATGTTATGACTAAGTCGTTAGTCAGTGGTTACTCTATAAAAAGCATTTATAAGAGAAGCAGCAATTTTAAAATCGACAATCATGTGAGGCAATGCTCTATTAAAATAATCTTGACGTAATAGTTTAAAATCTATTTTTAAACTTGCCATTAAACGCTTCCACCACCCAACGACAAATTGTTACTAATCTTGCTTTGTTAGCTTGTTCGGTCGTCAATTGACTTTCGTTTCTATACTTTGTTGGAGAAATATGTGGTTCATATCCTAGTGACTGGAGATCTACCACACTGTCTCTGAAACCTCTATCTAAAATGAATACATCGTTTTGATGAAACATTCAATGAAAAGAATTATCTTCATTAGCACATAAGCTTGACATAATCTGTGCATCGCTTGTTGTTGCAGCGTATGGACCAAGAACGTCTATTATATAACCGTCACTGCATACCATTAAAAACGGTTTTAATAGATTTAGGAACTTATGATTACTATAGGTCAAACGCTCAAAAAGAAAGTTTGTACTTTTATCTATATAAACATATGTTCCGTCACATATTATAATAGCTTTTGTATTTTCTTCATTACCATATATCATTTTTGGTAAGAACAAGTTCTTTTGAAGTAAGTTTTGCCTCGAAATATGGTCCATACCTAAATGAGTGTTTACAAAATCGCTCACCAAATGGTGTCTAGCTAATGCCAATTTTCTCTCCAAGCTTTTGCGTGACATATTAAACAGAGAAGCTAACCTTTCATTAGACTCTCCTGTTCTAAGTTTTGATAAATAAACCCCGATTTTCTCGACCCGAGAATCGAAACCGAGAACTCATAATCTGCAGTCGCTTACACTACTACTGGGCCACTGAGACAGTCAAAAGTCCTTTTATTGTATTTAGCTACTAATTGGCAGGTCATCACCACCAGCCTTTAACAGTGCACTGCTGGACCAGGCCTCTCCTTTGAAAGGAGGAATTGGCCCACTATACCACGCTGGCCAAACGGGTTGGTATAGGGTTTGTATCAAGTTTTCCTTCTCTTACAGTGCTGTTCTCCGCATAATATGCTCCCTCTGTCGGCTCTTACGACACCCATGGGATGATATGGGGTGGTGACATTCTGTATTCTTAATCCGTCACCACACGGCAGGTAAATCATAATTAAATATCAAAACAACACAGATTGTCAATAACGCAGCAAAACACCATTTTCGCGCTGGAATTGAGCTAAGCTGCCATAGAATAAAATAATGTACGCTTCAAGAGCTTTCATATGACATATAATTCATCACTGTTGAACAAAGTCGAAAAGTGGGTCCAAAAGTCCTTTAGGATTAGATTTAGAATTAGATAAATTATATAATATTTCCTCTTCGATTGCGTGCTGGACCGCCTCGTTCAAAGTCGAGGGGTTTCTACACCTAACAACATTGCTTATAGAGTTATTTAACCCTAACATGTATGTATGTATTTAAGGCTAAATCTTCCATTGCAGCTATTCTGCCTGGTATTTCCTTTTCATCTTTACAACTATAGTGAATGTCAGATAATATTCGCGTTAATATTTGCTCGATCCGCAAAGAGTACTTCGTGACGTCTTCGCTACTAATTTGTTATAGAAATTAATTTAGCGGGTCTTAATCGCGTTAACTTGACTTATTTAAGGTATAAATACCTATTTGTGCTGAAACCCGCACTTCCACAAGACGTCGCTGAGCTCTCATCAGTCTCTCCGCGACCACGCTCGGTGCAAGACGAGCGAAACGTCGGTAACAAACAGGTATTTATACCTTATATAAGTCAAGTTAACGCGATTAAGACCCGCTAAATTAATTTCTATGATGTATACAAATCGCGAAAGTTTAAAATCGATTACTAATTTGTTTGCAATTTTACAAGTCCACTAATAAATGAGTCGCGTGCTTTTTCTCGCCGAATGTAGATCTTAGGGCCGGAACATATCTGACGGAAGATCCGTCGCGTTTTATCGGTCGCGTAACGCCAATTCATACAAATGTATAGAAAAACGTTCAACCATTCACACCTGACCGATAATCCGTTAGTACGTCGAGCGTACTAACGGATTATCCGTCGACGTCGCGCGCACCACGCACCATGTGAATTTTGACCTTTGAGTAAGGAATATAAATGGAGAGGGCAAATAGTAGGTACATATAGAAAAATTTCATTATTCACATATATTATTATATTTTTATAGACTCACGGCTGTATCCCCAGAGGGGTAGGCGTAGGTGTAATATTACATCACATTTCGCCATGAATTTTTTTATACACACATATACGAAATCGACATAAAGCCACCAAACATAGTGTTGTCTCGTTTTGTCTTAGGGATATCTCTGTCAGAAAAAAGAGATAGTTTACTGAATAAATTAATCATGACAATATTTTATTAGAAATGTCATTCGTGCCACTATCGCCATATTTTTCGCCAAGGTCTGTGGTACATCTGCTGTGAAATCGTTGTCTATCGAACATAATAATTTTGTTTTTGTGCATAAATATGTTTAAAAAGCCGATATTGGCTCTCAGAGAATATTTTGTTACATGTTTCATACAAGGGTCGTCTTTCGCTTTGCCATGTTCGCCCACATTTGCATTATGGAATAAACTAATCTGGCAAAAGATTTAAACTAACAAAGGTAACTTACTACAAAAATGTATTATTCTCCTCTAACCGGCTCCATATCGTTATCGATTACACTGGAAAACAACCTAAATGGCAGCCATTTTATTTGCCCAACGTTTCGTATGTGTGCACGCTAATTTCGTAGGTGTGCACGCTAAATTCGTAGGTATTGGACATACCATATCCATGTCATTCCCAGATCGGTGATTTTAAGATCGTAAGATTCCAGGGCCGCCAGACCTTACTTATTTTTTCAGAAACAAAATGTGTAGAATAATGTAGTGTTAGTATGTGCTATGAGTGTACGCTTATTTGCTAGCTTGGATCGAGGGCCAATTTTTGGGTATGAGGTGCTAAAGGTCCACGGGAACAATTTCCATACATACCTATATAGAAAACATTTTGTGTCTTGCTCTGCAACTGTAGTCTGTAACCCCTTCTATATCATTTGTATAAGTTTTGTGAAAATCCGTAACCAAATCGTATTATCGTCTTTTATTTTTGAACCTCCATAAGTCCATACCTAAATAGGATATATATTTAAATAACGCTTGTTGGGGGTCGGTACCCACTGGTCCCCTAATATTCGTCTCCCGGAATAAAAGTTGTAGATTGGTCCCCTATTTAGGTGGCCATTGGTACCCCGGTAGGGGACCAGATTATTTTAATTAATTTTTCAGGTACCCACTCGTACCCTGGAATAAAATTAAAGATTCGGCACCTACTCAGGTGCGTTTTTTACACCTAATAAAAACCATTTTAATTTTTAGGTAAAAATATTGTCGTCGTTGTACATTCGTGTACAATATTGTTACGATATTAATAATTAAACCCTACCCTGCGCAAGGCTCGCTTTGCCCAACGCACGAAATGCAACGTCATTTCAAACACTTTATAATTTTTACGTAGTCTTGCAGAAAAACGAAAAATTCGTCTACAAAAATATAATAATATGGCATGAATTATACCTTCCTGGCTTTGTTACGAGTTTATCTAACTAGTTATATATTTCAGTATGTAAATAAAACTGACCTGTTCTCTCAGCGATGTAATATATTTTGATTTTGAGAAATTTCATTGGTATAAATTGTAAACTTTATCACAATTTATCGAATATCCTCACATAATCTGTCATATATTATCCATAATCAGAGCACTTTATTACGTTAAAACTATATACAATGTAAAGATAACTCAACTCATTTTACTTCAGAATAATAATTTCACCATAAAACGTTTTTGTTTACACGACGAAAAATAACGGCCGCCATTCTTTGGGAACGTAATAAGTGCATTACAAAAGTTTCGTTACTTTTTCACTGCAATATTTATCACTTTCTGATAAACTATAACTCAATGTGAAATCTACACTTATTTTCTAGTAGTTCTGTATATAATACTTATAAGATTACTCAATGTTTTCTCATTACAAACATTATTTTTTACTTTTCTCGTGCACACTTATTTCAATATCAAAATGGCCAATATGGCGTCGTCGCAAAGTTCAATGGCATACGTATTTTGTTTAATTAATTTTCGTTCATTCTTGCTCATTTCCAGTTTATAAAAGTATTTAAATTAGTCAAGCGGAAATTGATAAATCGAATGATATAACAAAATCGTGTTACAAGTGCAAAAACCGTTAAATATCAATGACCAATGATACCCGACTCGTTATTAACCTATGAGGTTATTATTGCAGTTGAGGGGTTAAGTAATATCAATAATTTAAAGTATGTACTATAAAATAATCAAATTATATTATAGTATATAATGGACTCTCATCGAATTGGCTAACTATATATATATTTTTTTAATAATTAAGTATCTTTTTTCTTAAAATAAAAAATAGAGCAGGGTACGAGTGGGCACCACAAAAATTTGAGGGTACCAGTGGGCACAGGGTCCGAATTTCAGGGGACCAGTGGATACCGAACCTACTATAAAAAATCTTCGAAGTCCGACATATTTTTAATAGTCAAACTCGAATTGCAAATAACTACAGGACTTCAGTGACTACATAACATCAGAGAACACGAAAAATTATTGGGTAAAAGAATATGACAGTAAAATATTGAGCTGCCCTGAGTACGGCCCTGCACGAACAAACTTATATGTGTGCATAATAGCCACGCTTTCAGCGAATGTGTGCAGATACGCTCGACGCATTTTCCGTCAGATGTGTATCGATTCATTTGACGGAATAGACGCGACCGAAGATACGTTCGACGCATCTTCGGTCAGATATGTTCCGCCCCTTAAAAATGCTTTTATCTCGTCCCATGTGGATAACGATTTTAAACTACAAGCCACTTGGGCTTTGCCTTCAAGTTGCGATACTATGTATTTGCAGAGCACATTTTGTTGATCTGCTGTAGATAACGACATCGCGTTATCACAGTTTGTGAGGAACGCGGGGAGGGAGTCCCGGTCCCCATTATAAGTTTTAATGAATTTGGTAAGTGCTGAAAGTGTAATTTTTTCAGCCATTTCAGGTTTTGCCTTAGATTCTGTTTTAAGTGACATTGGACAATTGTATACTTAGATATAGAAAATATCGCTGTAAAATAGACACACAAAAATATGGTATACAGTTACGACACACAAAAATATGTTACGTAGTAGAAAATTATAGTTCACGATAATTGTAGAAACAGTGGAAGTGGTAACGTTCACGAAAAATAGTAGAAACGGTGAAAATATGGTAAGTAATTTAAAAGACTCACATAAACACGATCACTGCACAAACCATCACTCGTGGGAACGGAATCTGATACGCTCGGATAGCGCGGCAGGGCGACCGCGTGCTCGACGACAGGTGAGGGCGCCGCTGGCGCTGGTGATGCTGGGCGAGGTGGAAGTGTTTCGGAGATAACGAGTGTTCTACTCGTTAAGATGATGTTGGTGAGTTAGATCTGCTACTACCCGAATGGTGCGGGCTCTCACGTTGCGGTGGAGGCTGACCGTCGACCAATATTGGTTTTACAGTGACCAGTATGGTGCGGGCTCTGGCTGCTGCACAGAGTCTTACCGTCGACCTTGAAGTGTGACGCGGGCACAACCTTGGTTTCTGTCTTACCGTCGATCACGCAAACTGGGGGTCTCTGGGATTCGGATCTCTAGGTATCAACGGACACCATTTACGAGATCCCACTTCTGACACCAAAATTGTTAGGAGGCCGTCCCTGTTTGTCTTTTTAAAAAACTAATTTTTATACTGCACTCACTTTATTACTCAAGGCAAGACTTTAACAGATACAGTTCTACTGATACCGGTTTCCGACGGACAGAATCTTACTAACTCTTGATATGAAATAAATCATACAAGTAAATGAACATGCTGCTAAGTAGAAACAATAGAATGGAAATGTACTAGAATACGTGAAATGCTGATCTAGCGTTATTAAGGAACTATCTCGGGTTATAACAGTACGCACACCGGTGATAAGCCATCCCCTGCCTTAAAAGTTTTATAATTAATAATAGAAAATGATCTAAGAACATACTTATAGGAGTGTATGATAAACGAAGACCTTACCGACCGAAAAGCGCTCACTACTCTTGTATCGGCGAGACGCAGGGAGAGATGCTTTTTACCTCCTCTGTTATAGACTTAAATAAACTTTGTAGCAACTAAACGACGCGCCCCTACTTCGATACGCTCGACGTCACTGAGTGGGCGGAGCGTGGCCCCTCCGTTACGCGCTGGCCGCTATATAATGATGCCCGACTATGAAGTCCCAGCTCAACGCTCTGGCTGCGAAGATCTCGAGTGCACTGGAGACAGTCGCCACCGAGTCCTGGCACCGCACCATCGAGCGAGCAGGTGAAGACTGGTCAGGCATTCACCGCCTGTGCCGCCAGCTCTCTGGGAAGCAACCTCCGATTAGGCCCCTCCTGGCTGGTGACGGTACCCCACGTTACCGCCCTGAGGACCGAGCGGAGATCTTTGCCGACCACTTGGAGACCCAGTTCCAGCCGAATCCAGCTTCCGACATGCAGCATGTAGAAGCTATCCAGCAGCGTCTGGAGTCTTACTTCCAATCGCCGATAGCCCCCACGGAAGACCCAGTAGTCTTTTCCCCGGGTCAGGTGCAGCGAATGATTCGCCGCACCAAACTGCGGAAAGCCCCAAGTCCCGACCGGATCACCAACGAAGCCCTGCGTCACCTACCTCCGCGAGCAATCGCGACGCTGACGCAGCTGTTCAACGGCATCCTCCGCACAAGCCACTTTCCCGCAGCATGGAGACTCGGCCGAGTCATAATGCTGCCCAAGCCCGGGAAGAACATACTGAAGCCCGAAAGCTATCGGCCCATCACGCTGCTGTCGACACTCTCGAAAGTCTTCGAGAAGCTTCTACTGCTGCATCTTGTACCGCACATCCAGCCACGCGACGAGCAGTTCGGGTTCCGAGCCGAACACTCCACGACGCACCAGCTCGCGAGAGTACTGCACCACATGACGGTGGCCCTCAACAAGAGGGAGAGCGCTGTTGCAGTACTTCTCGATATGGAGAAGGCGTTCGATCGCGTCTGGCACGCCGGCCTGGTCTACAAGCTGTCCACGTCTACTACTCCCCGCCGAGTAGTCAAGACTGTGGCCACCTTTCTTCAGGACAGGCGCTTTCAAGTGACAGTTGACGCCGTCCTGTCAACCGAGCGGCCCATCAGAGCCGGCGTACCTCAAGGAAGTTGCCTCTCGCCCGTGTGCTACAGCAGGTACACGGACGACATCCCCGTCGCTGGAGGCGCCATGCTGGCGCTGTACGCAGACGACGCTGTCTACATCACCACCTCCCTTAACCCCGTTCACGCGGCGGTTAAGATGCAGCGCGCACTGGATGCACTCCCGCCCTGGCTGGAAGACTGGAGACTGACGGTCAACGTGGCGAAGACCCAGGCAATCTCCATGGGTGGACGGAGACTGCCCCCGCCTTTCACCATGCTCGGACACCACGTCGACTGGTCCCCGACGGTGAAATACCTCGGCTTGACCATAGACCGTCGTCTCACGATGGCCCCACACGTGAAGAACGTTGTTGGCCAAGCGCGAACCGCTCGAGCTCTCCTGCGTCCTGTCTTGGCGTCCGGACTTCCCCTCCGTGCGAAGCTGGCTGTCTACAAGGCATACATCCGCACCCGCCTCACCTATGCCTCCCCAGCGTGGTACGCGCTGGCTGCGGAGACCCTCCGCAAACGGCTGCGTGCGCAGCAGTCGCTCGCCCTACGCGCCGTTGTAGACGCCCCTCGCTACGTGAGGAACGACGTCATCTCCAGGGACCTACGCATGGAGAGCCTCGACGAATTCATCGGTCGCCTGAGCGCCAACATGTTCGCCCGCGCTGATGGGTCATCCTTCCGCCACCTGCGGGAGCTGGCGCCATACCATCGGCGCCCACCGGACCGACCACTGCCGCGGGACTTGATCCCCGCAGCAGTCACACCGGATTGACTCCAGCTCGCTCACGTCGGCTGACGGGCGCTTGTCGGGAGCCTCCCCCAGCAAGCTCGACCTCGCCAACGTAAGCGAAGCCCCCACCGAACAAGCCGCCGCTGGCTCGTAGATCACTCACCGACGTTCCCCTCCTGGGAATACTGCCGGTGGGGTCAGGTCTCGCTAGCGGCGTGCAACACACCCGGACTAGACGCCCGGATACGACGCCAGTGGCAAGGACCACACCCCCGTGACCCGTCTGCAGCTGCAGGCGGCGGCCGAACCCACTGAGACAGTCAACCACCTGCATCAGTTTCCCCCCGGTTCCCTTAGGGGAATCGTGAGAAGACCCGGAAGGTACGGCTCAGACGACATCGCCAGACGTCGCTGAGCTGCGGTCGTTCTTGAGCGTCCCGCACCCTGTCATCATAGCGGGCGACTTAAACTGTAAGCACCCAGCGTGGAATTCGTCGAACACCAACCACGCTGGTGTACGACTATTTAAAGACGCCGAGTCATACGACTACGTGGTCGCGGGACCGGAGGTACCCACACACTACCCGGGCGACCCCACACTGATGCCCGACGTACTAGACATAGTCGTACACAATGAGACGCACTGCCAGATACAGCAAGAGGTACTCGACGACGAGCTGTTGGCGGATCACCAATCTGTACTCGTCGTCGTACAGCAGCAGCCTACGCGGATTGTCCCTCCAGCGCCACGTTACAAACCGGATTGGACTAAATTCGCTGAAACGATTGAGACCACCACACCAACTCGCCCTATCAACTCCGCGGCCGACGACGAGACGCTCGCAGCGGAGATCACCGACGCTATTAAAGGTGCCCTTATGTCTGCCACGACCCCCACCACCCAGAGGAGACTCACTCCTCTGCCGGCACGCATTCTACGTATGATCGCAGACAAGAGGCGCCTTCGAAGGGAGTGGCAGAGCTCCCGTTGCCCTACGCTGAAAGCCAAACTAAACTGGCTCGCGGAGAGAGTGAAGGACGAGTTGAGGACCTACACCGCCGAGAGCTGGGAGCGCTTTATCGACGACACCAGCGACGACTGGCCGTCACTACATCGGCTATGTCGTCGCCTCACTAACACCCCAGCTCCGGTGCACCCGCTGCTACACGCCGACGGGACGCCGAGGTACAAAGCAGCAGACCGCGCGGCCATACTCGCTGGACACTTGGAGAGCGTGGTCGCGCCGAACCCGACTGCTGACACGGAACACACCGCAGCAGTCGAGAAACACCTTCGAGGCTACTTCGCCACGCCGATAGCTCCCGAAGAAGACCCTATCTACTTCTCCCCTGGCATGGTGCAACGTGTCATTCGGCGACCCAGCCACGGAAGGCCCCTGGGGCGGATGGGATACTGAACGCAGCGCTGCGCCGCCTGCCGCACCGTACCGTGGCAGCGCTGGCTTGCCTGTTTACGGGGATCGTCCGCACAGACGTCTTCCAGAGGGGCGGATAGTCATGTTGCCTAAGCCAGGCAAGAACACCATGAAGCCTGAGAGCTATCGGCCGATCACCTTGCTGCCCACCATCTCAAAGGTGTTCGAAACACTCCTGCTGCGGCACCTCACACCGCACATCACGCCCAGACCTGAGCAGTTCGGGTTCCGCGCCGAACACTCAACCACACTGCAACTGTCGAGGGTACTGCACCGGATAGCGGCGGCGCGTAACAAACGCGAGCACGCCGTGGCAGTATTCCTCGACATGGAGAAGGCGTTTGACCGAGTATGGCATTCCGGTCTGCTCTACAAGCTCTCCACCTCTACAGCGCCCCGTCGCGCCGTCAAGACGGTCCAATCGTTTCTGCACAACAGGACATTCAGAGTGGCAGTGGAACAGGAGATATCCGAGCTCCACACCATCTCCGCCGGAGTCCCGCAGGGCTCCTGTCTCTCGCCTGTGCTCTACACACGCTTCACCGACGACATCCCCGTCGCCGAGGGCACCGAACTGGCCCTGTACGCTGATGACGCGGCGTACATCACTACCAGCATCAACGCCTACCACGCCGCGTCTAAGATGAAGCGTACCCTCGACCTCCTACCCCGCTGGCTATCGCAATGGCGACTGTCGGTGAACGTGGGTAAGACACAGGCGATTTTATTTAGCTCTAAACGAGACCATCCACTGCCACTGCAACTACAGGACGGGTTCATCCCGTGGACGAGGACGGTGAAGTACCTGGGGGTCACTCTCGACCGCCTACTCACCTTTGAGTCGCACGTCCGCCAAGTCATCGCGCAGGTCCGCACTACGAGGGCGCTATTGCGTCCAGTGCTCCGCTCCAGACTCACGCTACGCGTCAAGCTGGGGGTGTACAAAACGTATGTACGCTCCCGGCTCACCTATGTCGCCCCCGCCTGGTTCGCGCTTACGAGCGAAACGAACAAGGCCCGCCTCCGCGCGCAGCAATCACTCTCGCTGCGCGCCATCGTAGATGCCCCCCGCACCGTACGTAACGCCGTGATCCAGCGGGACACGCGAATAGAGAGCCTGGACGCCTACATCCGCCGTCTGTCCGTGGGGATGTTCGAGCGAGCCGACGCCTCGGCCTGGGACCACGTCCGGGACCTGGCCCCCTGGCACGCTCGCCCCCCGGACAAGAAGAAGCTGCCGCGAGACCTGCTCATCACCGCCGACGACTCCGAGGACACTACGGTCACCCCCAGGTAACCGCCACCTCTAACCGGGTAGAACCCACTTACCCCACTGTTGCACTGTCTGTGCGTATGACACGCATACGTGCATCATGTGCGCGCGCGGGCCACCTCCGCAACAGCGGACGCCTACACTACACACTCGACGAAGACGCCACTACACCACAACCACACCATTATTAACATACCTCACAGAGGCCGCACGTAAGCCGCCGTCCGCGTCGCTGGCTGCACGGAGCTGGGCCTCCCTCGGTTCGCCGGGGGTCTCACCCGGCTCGTGCTGACCGCCCGGACGGCGTGAAGTGTGCACGGACCTGTGAAACATAATCGTTGACGATGACACTGTAGGGCATACAGCCCGCCCCAACTACCTGCCCTTTATTGAAGGGGCAGCGTCCAGAGACCGCTGGAGAAGGGCACAGGCCCTGTACCAGCCTCCGCCAACACTCTAGGGGGTTGCGTGAAGACCCGACTGGCTACGGCTCAGAAGCCTGCCGGCCGTCGTAGCGAGAGGACGTCGCTTCTCGCAGCGCTCGGGTTTCGCGTTAATTCCGTGTGCATCACATCTCGCTCACGCGGGGACGCCTATATAATAGGGACAGCACACCAGCGGGAACGCCGGCGTTCCCGCTGGTGCGATGTATTTAAAACCCAACGATTTCTTTTTATTGAGACCATAGATAAATATTGCTTGTGTTTTAAAACGAATATAAGTCTTGGCACCTTTCTACACGTCAAAAAAAAAGAGTTGAAATGTCACATTTTATTCTCGTACGAGGCATGTCTGCGTCTAGTGCAGTGATGCAGTTATGATCGTTACCGCTATGGCAATATGGGTCATAATAGGGTGAACGTAGAAGGGCTTTGTAATTTGATCCATTGCTTAGTTTATTTATTTATTACACTAATTTCGTTCATTTATTATCATAGAAGGTATTTGAAATGAAAAAAGTAATATTTTACCTAGTCTGTCATGGCAATTCTGTATATCGTAAGCCATGTATAAAATATTTTCATGGCTTTTAACTTGCGACGTGTACACAGCCGTCGCGTCAGCTTATCTCGGTATCGTATTTCAAGGTCTGTTTATAGAAACTGTGAGACTGTAACTACTTTATTGTTATTTTTAATTTAAGAATAGTTCTTGTTCGTGGTGTTATAATAAGTAGTTACGGCATTTATGGATAAAACATTCATTTATATCGTCCTAACCGTTTAGAGACCTGAAAACACATTTACAAAATCTTATAAGATCTTATTAGAAATTTATGCCGATCCACTTGTCGTCTTATTAATATTTGCAATTACAAAGACTATTGATAAAAACAACACAGCTTACAGAACAACGATAAGTGGTCTCGTTTGTTTTTTATGGATGTTTATCTGAAGTGAGTCATAAAAGCGCGATAACGCACTTATGACTCACTAATATGTATGATAATGTTTACGACCACCCGGTAGTAAACATAAACTCATTAAAAAGTGACGTAAGGAGTTTAGCGTAGGTGAGAGGTTAATCGAGAAAAGATAAAATACGTGTCCAATATTTTTTTATAATCTAAAATACGGACTAAATAAAATGTAATTATTTTGACCCTGGAAACTACCCTATTATTGTGCATCTACCGACTTTCTTGGATTATCACACGGCTCACTATTGATTGCGGTCCTCGGTCTGCCACCTGCGGCAAGCCCACTGCAACGCTGGACGTCGCCGACTTGCGGACGTTAATATACGTCCCGCACCCGGCCATTATAGCGGGCGACTTGAACTGCAAACACCCAGCGTGGAATTCGTCGACCACCAACAGAGCTGGTGTACGACTCTTTAACGACACCGAAACACACTGGTACACAGTCGCAGGACCGGAAGTCCCCACTCACTTCCCGGACGACCCAAATCGATTACCCGATGTGCTTGATGTACTCGTACACAACGAGACGCGCTGCCAGATACAGCAGGAGGTGCTCGACGACGAGTTGTTGTCGTACCACCAACCTGTACTCGTCGTCATCCAACAGCAGCTGACCCGAATAGTCCCTCAAGCGCCACGTCTAAAAACGGACTGGACTAAATTCACAGAAACGATGGAGACCACTACACCGACTCGCCCGATCAACTCCGCGGCCGACGTCGAAACGCTCGCGGCCGAGCTCGCCGACGTAATTATAGGCGCCCTTGTGACCGCTACAACACCCATCACCACCCAGAGGAGGCTACCCCCTCTGCCGGCACACATCCAGCGAATGATCGCGGACAAGAGGCGTTTTAGAAGGCAGTGGCAGAGCTCACGATGCCCCACATTGAAAGCCAGACTAAACCTGCTCGCGGAGAGAGTGAAGGACGAGTTGAGGACCTACACCGCCGAGAGCTGGGAGCGCTTTTTCGAGGACTCCAGCGACGACTGGCCGTCTATACATCGGCTATGTCGTCGCCTTACTAATACCCCAGCTCCGGTGCGCCCACTGCTACACGCCGACGGGACGCCGAGGTATAAAGCAGCAGACCGCGCGGCCATACTCGCTGAGCACTTAGAGAGCGTGTTCGCGCCGAACCCGACTGCAGACACGGAACACACCGCAGCAGTCGAGAAACACCTTCGAGACTACTTCGCCATGCCGATAGGTCCCGATGAGGACCCCATCCACTTCTCCCCCGGCATGGTGCAACGAATTATTCGGCAGACCCAGCCCCGGAAGGCTCCTGGGGCGGATAGGATACCGAACACAGCGCTGCGCCGCCTGCCGCACCGTACCGTGGCAGCGCTGGCGCGCCTATTTACGGGGATCGTCCGCACAGGCGTCTTCCCTACATGCTGGAAGGAGGGACGCATAATTATGTTGCCCAAGCCGGGCAAGAACATATTGAAGCCTGAGAGCTATCGGCCGATCACTTTGCTGCCCACCATCTCGAAGGTGTTCGAAAAACACCTGCTGCGGCACCTCACACCGCACATCACGCCCAGACCTGAGCAGTTCGGGTTCCGCGCCGAACACTCAACCACACTGCAGCTGTCGAGGGTACTGCACCGGATAGAGGCGGCGCGTAACAAACGCGAGCACGCCGTGGCAGTATTCCTCGACATAGAGAAAGCATTCGACCGAGTATAGCATTCCGGTCTGCTGTATAAGCTCTCGACCTCCACAGCGCCCCGCTGCCGCATCGTGAAAACGGTCTCCTCGTTTCTGTGCGACAGGAAATACAGGAGTGGTGGTGGAGAAAGAGGTCTCAGACCTCCATCCTATCGCCGCCGGAGTCCCGCAGGGCTCGTGTCTCTCGCCTGTGCTCTACTCGCGTTTCACCGACGACATCCCTGTCGCCGAAGGCGCTGAGCTAGCTCTGTACGCTGACGACGCGGCGTACATCACCACCAGCATCAACGCCTACCACGCCGCGTCTAAGATGCAGCGTACCCTCCAGCTTCTCCCACACTGGCTGTCACAATGGCGGCGTGCCGCGCACCGTCCGCAATGACTTCATACAGCGGGACACCCGTATGGAGAGCCTGGATGCCTTCATCCGCCACCTGTCCGTGGGAATGTTTGAGCGTGCCGACGCCTCGGCCTGGGATCACGTCTGAGACCTGGCCCCCTGGCACGCTCGCCCCCCGGACAAGAAGAAGCTGCCGCGAGATCTGTTCGCATCACCCGATGACTCCACGGACAACACGGTGTCCCGGTTTAAAGCTCGCTACCTACTATAACCTACCTAGGCATAGGTATTTCTAGTAGGATATTAAATAAAAAAAAACCGGTCAAGTGCGAGTCGGACTCGCGCACCGAGGGTTCCGTACAAACCTGTAATAAAGGTTCACCAGTCATAGTTATGGTATTTTTATTGCCAAATGAAATCCATAACATTACAGTATGGAAAGCTGGAGGAGCATAAATTAAAGAAAAAGGGATCTTTGTCGTTTGTAATCAGTTATCCTTTATTGTATATTAACATATATCGCATATTTTATAATATAACTTAAATACATACCTATACCAGCCTTGCAGCAGCCTTGCAAAAGTCTGCTGATGAATGATGGTAAGATTTTTTATCAAAGTTATTGATTTACAAAGTTTTTACTATTAGAAATCTGTTACAAAAATACTTATAAAGTACAGAATAATTACCAAAAAGGTTTGAAGACTATGTAATTATTTGAAATCTCAATCTCAATCAGCCTAGCGCAGTCCACTGCTGGACAGGCCTCTCCCAACACGCACCACAGCACACGGTCCTCAGCCTTCCGCATCCTTTATCTGGGCTATACGACGTTGCTTCGTACCAAATTTCAAGATTTTGAGTTCACGGGAAGTAACCCTGTAGGTTTTGATTCCCTTGCGAGTAGTCGCGAGTTTACAAATGATTATATTGCTCTTTCTTTTGATTGCGTTGACATAGAAGTTTGATTTTTTTACAGCCTAACGGTTTTATATGGCTGAGTATTTGATATGAATTTCTAGCCTAACGGTGTTATATACTTGAGTATTTGATATGAATTTCAATTTAATACCTCCACGCGTTCAAGAGAAAGGGGTAGTAACTTTAAATGTATTAAAAATATTTTTCTTATATGATGTTACTAAAAATTTATGGTTTTCGCAATTTTTCCTTTATATGTGCTATAAGGCGTTGCTTCGTAGCAAATTTCAAAATTCTGAGCTCACGGAAAGTACCCTGTAGGTTTTGATTCACTTGCGAGTAGGCGCGAGTTTGAAAATATGATTATATTGCTCTTTCTTTTGATTGCGTTGACATAGAAGCTTGATTTTGTTGCAGCCTAACGGTTTTATATGGCTGAGTATTTGATATGAATTTCAATTTAATACCTCCACGCGTTCAAGAGAAAGGTGTAGTAACTTTAAATTTATTAAAAATATTTTTTTATATGCTGTAACTAAAAAATACGGTTTTCGCAATTTTACCTTTATAAGTGATATAAGACGTTGTTTCGTAAAAAAATTCAAGATTTTGAGTTCACGGAAAGTACCCTGTAGGTTTTGATTCCCTTGCGAGTAGTCGCGAGTTTGAAAATATGATTATATTGCTCTTTCTTTTGATTGCGTCGATATAGAACCTTGATTTTGTTGCAGCCTAACGGTGTTATATACTTGAGTATTTGATATGAATTTCAATTTAATACCTCCACGCTTCAAGAGAAAGGGGTAGTAACTTTAAATTTATTAAAAATATTTTTCTTATATGATGTTACTAAAAATTTATGGTTTTCGCAATTTTTCCTTTATATGTGCTATAAGGCGTTGCTTCGTAGCAAATTTCAAGATTTAGAGTTCATGGGAAGTACCCTGTAGGTTTTGATTCCAATGCAAGTTTGAAAATATGCTGCAATTTGCAGCATATACGGCTGTATCTTTTGATTGCGTTGGATTAGAAGTTTGATTTTTTACAGCTCTATGGAACCGTAGATTCGAGTATTTAGTATAAATTTCAGTTTGATACCTCCACGCATTCCTGAGAAAAAGGGTCTTGACAGACGGACGGACAACAAAGTGATCCTATAAGGGTTCCGTTTTTTCCTTTCGAGGTACGGAACCCTAAAAAGTATGTAGGCAGTAAAATCGGAATATTTAATTACTAATAAAAATCTAGCTCGGTAGATTTAGGTCGTCAAAAATATGGGTTATGGCCTATACAGCGATTAACACTCCTCACTGGTCCAGCACTCCCCTGACGTCACTGGCCGCTGCTGGAGACGAGTGCTCGCGCGTCGATCGCCAGGTCTGGATGCTGGTGTAGGGTTCGTGCGCTGTACTGCTACTGTCCACCGCGGGGAAGCAGGATAATTAAGGTGAACGTGAAACCCTGTAATGCGCAACAAGCGAAAGCATTACACACTGGCCGTATACGGTGAGCACCCACAGCAACGCTTAATAGGGAAGCACTAAGTATGTAGATGTGATGCCGTGGATGATCGCTATCAGATACGGAGATAACAATAATTTCTTTTACTAAGTAGTTAATTTAAACATTTGAATTTTATAACGGAAACTAAGATTTGAATATACTAAAATGATATAAATTACGAAAATGTGAGAAAACTACAAAGAAAAGATAGTAATGAGCGTCTAATAGAAATAAAGACTAGCGCTATCACAAATAAGAGATTACAAAAGTTAAAGCAAAGTGATAGAAACCGTTACGGTTTGCTAAGCTACGGCTGTAACGTAAAAAGACCTTTGGGGTGTCCCCTGTTACGTTATCCCTACTAGGGTGTGACTAAATGAGAAACGTGGTTAAATGTTACAATAAAAATTGATTTAATTCACAATTAATTTTAGGCATCATTTAGCGAGTGAAAAAAAATTAGGAATTAATAAAAATTACACAGGGTCGCGTAGTTCGGCGAGGGGTTGGGTTTTTGTTGAGATTCCTGCTGCCGATGGTCCAGGAGATGTTGGTGACTTAACTCGGAGCTGTAGTCGCCGCAGAAAGGGCCGAATGCAGCCAGCGCTTCAATATTTATAGGAGCTCGCGGTGCGGTGGGAGCGGAGGTGCAAGCGGCCGAGAGTTGGTGTCCTCTCGACGTCACAGCGACGTCACACACTCCCCCCATTAGGCCAGAATTTTCCCAGAGGGAAAATTCTGCGGCTGGCAGGCGGCAACTGCATTCGGAGACCCTGAAACAGATGAGTGGTAGTGGTGTCAGTAGGTTAAATACAAGGCAACTATTAACCCTGAAAGAGGAAAAAAAAAACAAGTATAACCCTCGGCCATTCATACGTCACCAAGCATTGAGCGTTCCTATAACCTGGCATTCATCACATTCAAAAAGGCCTACACACAATCATACGCATGAACAAGCCAACATTCATTCACGATGCGAGTCGCATTGATTATAATACACGACGCGCGAAGAGGTATTATACGTGAGTTTTATAGCAAATAGTCACCCAGCCATAGTATGTTGGTAGGCACCACCTGACCACCCATATTCGATGAGTGAAATTAATTGAAAGAGTATAAGTCGTAAACCAATATTACGATCTTACTATATTACGATACCAACAATCATACGATTAGTTGGCAGTATCACAAACAAATTGCTCATTAACAAGGTAGATGCAATATTGCAAGGACAATTTGTATTCATTTAAAATGGAATAACAATGAAGGTTTGAACCAGTGAACACGTGAGTCATCACTGCGCGCTTGGCGCCGGCCGCATTCCATTCTCGCGGACAAATAACTGGTTTCTGATTATGATACAAAATCAACAACGGCAAATACACAATTCGGAATAGGTTGTAATGTATAGTATATCACCGCAGGAGACAATCGATGACATAGTATACACAACCATAGCCAAAAACACAAAAAAAATATTCACGGCAAGATGTAATGTATAGTACATCGTCGAAGGAGACTGTCGACGACATAGTACACACTACCATAGTTAAAAACACAAAAAAAATAAACACAATCGAGAATCGAACCACAGACCGATCCGACAACAACCTTTCAGCCACTGAGCCATAAGGGAAAAAAATATTTTATTATATTTCGATCAGTCATTACTAAAGCTATAAGTAACAAGATATATGGGTACATGGTTTAGCTGTAATTAGGAGTCAAACATTTTTATATCATATGTAACGGAGTGTTAAGTTATTTTAGTGATTAATTCATTAGTGATGAGCATTAATCATTACATTCTTAAACTTTGTAGTGAGTTAATTTAAGATCTTTTATATGGCAATCACCAAGAGAAACATATCTGATATTTATATAGTTATGTGAAAGTTGGATAGTTATCAGATAGTTGGATAATTAGTTAGATAAATAACAGATTCTTTGTAACAAATTAACATTTAATAATCTTTATTACAATTTACAACTGAAATATTTATTCATTATATGTTAGCATGTTTACATAAATCATTAACACAACACAATGCATTATCTTGTGAGCTTCTTCTCGGAAACAAAAGAACTATTGTTGGCCTTCACAAATAATTATGTAGGTAATTATAACTTTGTATAGTTATGCGTCTTACATTGTTGTTAATGACACTGTACCAGATCGTTTATAAAGACATTGATGCTATAATAGAATAAGATTTAATTATTTTATTCAGCTTTTAGGTTGAAATAAACGACGGTGAAATACGAAATGGTATTATCTTTAACTTGTAAATCAATTAATTGGCTTTAGTTATTAAAGTATAAAAATTATTGATTTATGTAGAAGTACCCACATTAGTTATTTAAGTATTGAAATTATTTATTAATTTGTGTGTAAACAGCCACTTTAGTTATTTAATGAGGTATAAATATTATTTATTTGATTCATATGTAAATAGGCACTTATTTATTCAAGAAAAGAAGTTATTGATTCAATTTATGTACAAATACCCACTTTAGTTAAAGTTAGTTTCAATTGAATTAAGTTTGATAATTTCAGTTTGATATAATAACATTAGCGTAAACACAAGAACACATTATAACCAGCACTATTTAAGATGGTTTAGTAAAACCAGATGCATAGCATTTTGTATAAAGGAAACAAGTTACATACTGATAATTAAGTATTTTTCCGGCCGTCAGCGGTTTAATTTTACCATTTATTTATCATTATATGTTTTATATATTTCAATAGAAACCAGACATTGAAAGAACAATCCTAGCGACACAAAACATTACAAAAAGAACATAATTCAATAATTGCGACGCAGGAATTTTATGTTTGAGTTCACAATGAACAGTAAATGCATAAATAGATGCATTAGCAAATGACATACCGTTAGGCAGTAACAAGGAGATAAAATCGAAGACCAAAAACAACGATTGTAGCATAATAAACATTTGACAAAACGAACAACTAATAATTCTACGATGATATTCGTATTTCTATACCAAATAGACAATAATTACATTCGTTCATTATTGTTAGTGAGCAACCTGCATGTGACACGTGTACATTTTATTAATAAATGAACGCGGAATTCTAGCTAGATACCTAGTATATAATACGCTAGCATCTTAGGTACGTTCATTCTCAGCCAGTCCAACTATAATAAGTAAACGTGGCATAACAAAGATGCAACTTTCTTAGTAAGAAAGAAAAGTAATAGTTAATTTTAAAAGATAATCGCCGTAGTAGGCGGTAAAAGTATTAAATAATACCGACTATATAGAAATATATCGCCGTACAAAATCACTAGCAGAAGGTTATAGTAGAAAAATGAAAAGAAATGGAAAAAAGAAGGGTGTGAATTCGTTCCATAAGTCAGCCAAAGCAGTAATTATTAGCAATAATTACCAGCAGCACTTAATTACCTTAGTGGCATTTAAAAAAGCTAATCGCGAAGCATACGATCAAGGTGACCTTAGCACGTCGTTAGTGGACGTGAGGTCATAAATCGCAATACAAAGAATGCAATCAAGGAATGTGACCTTAGCGCGTCTTTAGAGGACACGTGGCCGCAGTCGAACGATTATAACTCGTTACTTATGCGGTTGATACACAATAATTATCACACGCGGTAACAGAAAAAGTTATAATATAAAAATGCTTACCAAGCGTAGTAAGACAAAATTTGTCTGTTGTGACCGGCTCAACCCGCTCAACACGCCCGACCTTCCGAGCACAACAGAACAAAAAGAGAAAATGTCTATTGTGATCAGCACAACACCACCGACTTCCCGAGCACAATAGAACAAGCAAAAAGAAACAATAAATGCCACTAAAATAATTACACACTGCTTTGGAACGGTTTCACACATACACAAAAAATAAAATAAAAGACTCACCGGGCAGCGGATTCTCAACAAAACCCTACCTATAATATTCCCGTGGGCGCCACTGTAACGTAAAAAAGCCTTTCTGGTGTCCCCTGTTACGTTATCCCTACTAGGGTGTGACTAAATGAGAAACGTGGTTAAATGTTACAATAAAAATTGATTTAATTCACAATTAATTTTAGGCATCATTTAGCAAGTGAAAAAAAATTAGGAATTAATAAAAATTACACAGGGTCGCGTAGTTCGGCGAGGGGTTGGGTTTTTGTTGAGATTCCTGCTGCCGATGGTCCAGGAGATGTTGGTGACTAAACTCGGAGCTGTAGTCGCCGCAGAAAGGGCCGAATGCAGCCAGCGCTTCAATATTTATAGGAGCTCGCGGTGCGGTGGGAGCGGAGGTGCAAGCGGCCGAGAGGTGGTGTCCTCTCGACGTCACAGCGATGTCACACGGCTAATTTAAAAATTGTGCAACACTTACCCTTAAGTAGTTGTTTCTGTTTTATTGTAAATATGTTATTATTGTAAATAATTTCTTATGTTTAATTTTTTTTATTATTATTTTATAATTGAGAATTAAGACATGTAACAATTAATGTTACAACGGTCACCCCCAGGTGACCGCCGCCCTCGCAACACTACACTCCATTCCCTCTGTTGCAGGTGACCGCCCCTTTCCGCGCGACATCTGCGCGTATGAACAGCATACGTGCATCATGTGCGCGCGCGGGTGATCATCGCAACAGCGGACGCCTACATCAAGACGCCTACACAACATACACCACACAGATCAATAACACACATACACCCAATAACACACAGACATCCACAGGGCCGCACATTAGTAAGTAGCTCTCCGCGTCGCTGGTTTCACGGAGCTGGGCATCCCTCGGTTCGCCGGGGATCTCACCTGGCTCGTGTTGACCGCCCGGACGGCGTGAAGACCGAAGCGGCCCTGTAAACACGACGACGACACACACCGGGCACTCATAGCCCACCCCAAACACCTGCCCTTTATTTAAGGGGCGGCGACGATCCCGTAGGCTGAGGGCACATCGCCCTGAACCAGCTTCCGCCAACCCTCTAGGGGGTTGCGTGAGGGCTCGACTGTGGTACGGCTCAGAAGCCCGCTGGCCGTCATAGCGAGAAGACGTCGCTTCTCGCAGCGCTCGGGTCTCGCGTTAAGTTAATTCCGTGTGCATCACATCTCGCTCACGCGGGGACGCCTATATAATTATTGTGCATCTACCGACTTTCTTGGATTATCACACGGCTCACTATTGATTTCGGTCCTCGGTCTGCCACCAGCGGCAAGCCACGGGGGCCGTATCAGTGAGGGTCGTGTGTCGAGGAGGTCGGCAGAGACCGCGCACGACAGCCCCCCAACCTATTCCACGTGCATTACCGCGCCGCGCTCATAACCGCGTCGCGTTCGACCGTCGCGTGCCGTCCGCGTGTCGCCTCCGCGTCTCGTGGCTGACCGCGACGTGCTAACGCGCCGCGGCATCACCGCGTCGCGCCGCAACCGCGCCGCGCCATCAACACAGCACGGCGTTCCAACCGCCGCGTTTCAACCGCCGCGTCTCGACCGCGTTGCTTACTTTTCGCTGCGGTAAGGATGCGCCGTTGAAACATGCCGCCACCATCCCAACAACAGTACCCTCCATCGAGGAAGGCAACCCGCCCGCTGCCTCCGAGACGCAGCATATGGCTCTCGCGTGTCGCTCCGCTCGCCACCCTACAGGCGGGCGTTGACCGCATGATTAACGACCAGCAGGTCAGCCGAGCGCCCCGCACCACCCCACCTCCCCTCATCATGACACCTGGCCTTGGGGGTGAGGATTATTTTGGCACAGGCTCTCAGCGCCATCGATGCCTCCGATTGTCGGCACCTCGACCGCCGTCCCCCCGCAACCCGCGCAGCTCACCCGCGCCACGCAGCCGTCCAGCGCCGTGCCCTCATCCGGCGCCACTCCGGCACTCACTGCTGCCCCAGCGGCCTTGTCGCCGCACCTCGTCCCTCTGGCGACAAACCTGCAGTACGCGCAAACTGCGCGTACTGCAGGTTTCGAAATAAGGGATATTACGAAGATCTTTTCACTTTTTCTGACGTAAATGTTCTTAACAAAAACCTAGTCAGGATGGTTGTGGGTGTGTCCACGTCTTAAAAAAACAAAGAATTTGAGATATTTCGGAATAGTGGAATTATGTAATTTGAGATCTTTCAGTTTAGATAAATATTCTTATTCATAAAAATAAATGCTGTAGACATGCGGAATTTTAAACTGACAGTGTTGAGGTGGCATTCGACCGTATTGGATGTTACCCGATGGTAGTGGGGGACACCCGACGCTATTGGGGTGACACCCGACTGTATTCGGGGTGATACATGATGTTATTAAGTGTGACACCTGAAAGTCGTGTAAGATGACACGCGATAGTGTTAAGTGACACCCAACGGTATTGTGGTAACTCTCTCCTATATCGGGGTGCAACCCTTCTATATTGGGTGATACCCGATAGTATGGGGTTGTCTGATGGTATTAGCCGATCCCCGTTGACAACGTTGATTGAAACCCGAGTGCATTGAGTAGCACCCGGCAGTGTCTGGTAACATCTGATAGGTTAGATGACATCCGATAGCGTTAGGTGACACTTAATAATGTTAGGTGAAACCCGATAGTATTAGGGGATCCGATAGTATTAACGGATCACCAACGTAATGGAGTTTGTCGTTACACCTGATGATACTATTGGTTGACATACGACGACAAAGGCTGATACCCGGTAGTATTCGGTGGTACCTGATTGTGTTAGGTGATACTTAACGGTATTGGACTGTCACCGACGCTCTAAATTTTACGACTTTGGGTGACACTCGACGACATTGCGGGACACCCGATGACATTGCGGGATACCTGATGACATTGGGCTATACGCGACAACATGTGTCTCTCTGACTGACAGAGTAAAGAATTGTGTGATAAGAGAGTGTTGTGGGGTAAAAGAAGATGACAAGCATCGAGAAAGGTATGTTAAGATGGTTTGGGCACGTGGAGCGGATGGATGACGAAAGACGGACCATGCAGATGTATAAGGCAAGTGTGGAAGGGATAGGACGAAGGGGAAGACCTAGGCGGACGTTCTCTGACCAGATTGGAGACATCCTAAAAACAGTACAGGTGAGAAGTTCCCTGAACAGAAGAGCATGCATGAGGAATCTGATGGGAGTGAATGAAGCAAAAGAGATATGTATATACTTGTATAGAATACAAGTGTCACCACCCCCTATCTTCCCGTGGGTGTCGTAAGAGGCGACTAAGGGATAACACGATGCAAATACCATCTTTGCGTAGAGACGGAAAACTCGACATCAAACCCTATACGACTGCCTCGTTGGTCTCGCGGCATAAATGTGCGCGTGAGATCGAGGTCCCGGGTTCGATTCCTGGGTCGGGCAGTGTTATTGGGTTTTGCTGTCACGAAATTCTCAGTAGCAGCACGGAGTCTGGAAATGTGCCCGGTACGGCAATAGGCTCGCCCCTTATTACGTGGGACGTAAGTATATCTGGCGAAAAGTGGGTGTAGAAATACACCTCTGCCTACCTCTTCAGGGATAAAAGGCGTGACGATATGTATATGACGGCGCGCTGATTATTAAAGAATGTTTTTTATGTTTAATTTAACCATAAAGTTGTCCTTAGAAATTGTTACTTAATTTACCGATGGTTGTAATCGATTACTCGATTAGTAGTAAAATAAAATTAAGAGCGGGTAACCCCGAATAGAGTTGTAGGTGGCGCCAAACGCGGTGACAGACGTCCATTACTCTGACAGCTGTTGCACTGGGCGGACACGTGGTAAACTATTGGCTCACAAATTCATAATCGTGTTTCATCCTCCATATTTAATTGTATTTCGTGCCAAATTATTATAAATTCGAGCAATACAGCGTAAACAAGTAAAGTGGTGCTTTTATTTTGAATCTCTTGCCGCCATTGCGCCCACGATGGAGCACACCTACGAAGACTGCTCCGAGAGCTCTCCTGACGCTTCCACATCAGAATTGGGATGGGACCACAACGACCCACGTGTTCAAAATGAATACGCTAGTAACGAAAAATTGCTGGGCCTGTTGGAACTACAAAATCGCAATTTTCTGACGCTGATGCAAGCCATGAAAATACCTACTACATCGTCCTATGGCCTTTGTTTACCGGACTTCGATCCTGAGCAACAAGATATGGATGCATGTGCTTGGGTGACGACTGCAGACTGTGATTGAAGATCAAGACCCGCATTGCGCCTCGCTTGTCGTCGCACTAATGCGTATCGTTTCCTGGGATGATATTGTGCAATACAGTGTGCACAAAGGCGCGAGCAAAGGCGACTGCTAACGCTGCTATGTTGGTGAATCGACTGAGCCTGCAACTGCAACCCTGGTGAGCGTATTTTGTCTGTTTCTTTTTTATTTGTACTGCCAATTTTGTTTAGTGACGTTAGTTGTGAAACATTACGCGTTTAATCTTGGAAATGTCGTAATCGTTGTGGTGATATCGCCATCACATCGTACCGAGTGTTGTAGGTTCGATTCCTACACGAGACCCTGAAATGTGCAATCATTTGACCTTTGCCGTATTTTATGCTAGCGTATGGTTATCTGACTACCACAGTGACCTATCTATAGCGTAGATATCGAACGGAGGTTTTGAGTTTGATTCGCCGGTTAAAAAAAGCGATTATTTTTATTTCTACATGCGAGGGTGGCTTGCACTCACGAACCTTGTGATCATATTACGCTTGCTTGCAAATAGATTATATTGTCTCGTCCTTAATCTATGGACTGTATCAGTAACGAGAGTGAGCGTACTTGCAATATTCCAGACAAGTGCGGTCATCCTAAAAACAGGACAGGTGAGAAGTTCCCTGAACAGAAGAGCATGCATGAGGAATCTGATGGGAGTGAATGAAGCAAAAGAGATATGTATATACTTGTATAGAATACAAGTGTCACCACCCCCTATCTTCCCGTGGGTGTCGTAAGAGGCGACTAAGGGATAACACGATGCAAATACCATCTTTGCGTAGAGACGGAAAACTCGACATCAAACCCTATACGACTGCCTCGTTGGTCTCGCGGCATAAATGTGCGCGTGAGATCGAGGTCCCGGGTTCGATTCCTGGGTCGGGCAGTGTTATTGGGTTTTGCTGTCACGAAATTCTCAGTAGCAGCACGGAGTCTGGAAATGTGCCCGGTACGGCAATAGGCTCGCCCCTTATTACGTGGGACGTAAGTATATCTGGCGAAAAGTGGGTGTAGAAATACACCTCTGCCTACCTCTTCAGGGATAAAAGGCGTGACGATATGTATATGACGGCGCGCTGATTATTAAAGAATGTTTTTTATGTTTAATTTAACCATAAAGTTGTCCTTAGAAATTGTTACTTAATTTACCGATGGTTGTAATCGATTACTCGATTAGTAGTAAAATAAAATTAAGAGCGGGTAACCCCGAATAGAGTTGTAGGTGGCGCCAAACGCGGTGACAGACGTCCATTACTCTGACAGCTGTTGCACTGGGCGGACACGTGGTAAACTATTGGCTCACAAATTCATAATCGTGTTTCATCCTCCATATTTAATTGTATTTCGTGCCAAATTATTATAAATTCGAGCAATACAGCGTAAACAAGTAAAGTGGTGCTTTTATTTTGAATCTCTTGCCGCCATTGCGCCCACGATGGAGCACACCTACGAAGACTGCTCCGAGAGCTCTCCTGACGCTTCCACATCAGAATTGGGATGGGACCACAACGACCCACGTGTTCAAAATGAATACGCTAGTAACGAAAAATTGCTGGGCCTGTTGGAACTACAAAATCGCAATTTTCTGACGCTGATGCAAGCCATGAAAATACCTACTACATCGTCCTATGGCCTTTGTTTACCGGACTTCGATCCTGAGCAACAAGATATGGATGCATGTGCTTGGGTGACGACTGCAGACTGTGATTGAAGATCAAGACCCGCATTGCGCCTCGCTTGTCGTCGCACTAATGCGTATCGTTTCCTGGGATGATATTGTGCAATACAGTGTGCACAAAGGCGCGAGCAAAGGCGACTGCTAACGCTGCTATGTTGGTGAATCGACTGAGCCTGCAACTGCAACCCTGGTGAGCGTATTTTGTCTGTTTCTTTTTTATTTGTACTGCCAATTTTGTTTAGTGACGTTAGTTGTGAAACATTACGCGTTTAATCTTGGAAATGTCGTAATCGTTGTGGTGATATCGCCATCACATCGTACCGAGTGTTGTAGGTTCGATTCCTACACGAGACCCTGAAATGTGCAATCATTTGACCTTTGCCGTATTTTATGCTAGCGTATGGTTATCTGACTACCACAGTGACCTATCTATAGCGTAGATATCGAACGGAGGTTTTGAGTTTGATTCGCCGGTTAAAAAAAGCGATTATTTTTATTTCTACATGCGAGGGTGGCTTGCACTCACGAACCTTGTGATCATATTACGCTTGCTTGCAAATAGATTATATTGTCTCGTCCTTAATCTATGGACTGTATCAGTAACGAGAGTGAGCGTACTTGCAATATTCCAGACAAGTGCGGTCATCCTAAAAACAGGACAGGTGAGAAGTTCCCTGAACAGAAGAGCATGCATGAGGAATCTGATGGGAGTGAATGAAGCAAAAGAGATATGTATATACTTGTATAGAATACAAGTGTCACCACCCCCTATCTTCCCGTGGGTGTCGTAAGAGGCGACTAAGGGATAACACGATGCAAATACCATCTTTGCGTAGAGACGGAAAACTCGACATCAAACCCTATACGACTGCCTCGTTGGTCTCGCGGCATAAATGTGCGCGTGAGATCGAGGTCCCGGGTTCGATTCCTGGGTCGGGCAGTGTTATTGGGTTTTGCTGTCACGAAATTCTCAGTAGCAGCACGGAGTCTGGAAATGTGCCCGGTACGGCAATAGGCTCGCCCCTTATTACGTGGGACGTAAGTATATCTGGCGAAAAGTGGGTGTAGAAATACACCTCTGCCTACCTCTTCAGGGATAAAAGGCGTGACGATATGTATATGACGGCGCGCTGATTATTAAAGAATGTTTTTTATGTTTAATTTAACCATAAAGTTGTCCTTAGAAATTGTTACTTAATTTACCGATGGTTGTAATCGATTACTCGATTAGTAGTAAAATAAAATTAAGAGCGGGTAACCCCGAATAGAGTTGTAGGTGGCGCCAAACGCGGTGACAGACGTCCATTACTCTGACAGCTGTTGCACTGGGCGGACACGTGGTAAACTATTGGCTCACAAATTCATAATCGTGTTTCATCCTCCATATTTAATTGTATTTCGTGTCAAATTATTATAAATTCGAGCAATACAGCGTGAACAAGTAAAGTGGTGCTTTTATTTTGAATCTCTTGCCGCCATTGCGCCCACGATGGAGCACACCTACGAAGACTGCTCCGAGAGCTCTCCTGACGCTTCCACATCAGAATTGGGATGGGACCACAACGACCCACGTGTTCAAAATGAATACGCTAGTAACGAAAAATTGCTGGGCCTGTTGGAACTACAAAATCGCAATTTTCTGACGCTGATGCAAGCCATGAAAATACCTACTACATCGTCCTATGGCCTTTGTTTACCGGACTTCGATCCTGAGCAACAAGATATGGATGCATGTGCTTGGGTGACGACTGCAGACTGTGATTGAAGATCAAGACCCGCATTGCGCCTCGCTTGTCGTCGCACTAATGCGTATCGTTTCCTGGGATGATATTGTGCAATACAGTGTGCACAAAGGCGCGAGCAAAGGCGACTGCTAACGCTGCTATGTTGGTGAATCGACTGAGCCTGCAACTGCAACCCTGGTGAGCGTATTTTGTCTGTTTCTTTTTTATTTGTACTGCCAATTTTGTTTAGTGACGTTAGTTGTGAAACATTACGCGTTTAATCTTGGAAATGTCGTAATCGTTGTGGTGATATCGCCATCACATCGTACCGAGTGTTGTAGGTTCGATTCCTACACGAGACCCTGAAATGTGCAATCATTTGACCTTTGCCGTATTTTATGCTAGCGTATGGTTATCTGACTACCACAGTGACCTATCTATAGCGTAGATATCGAACGGAGGTTTTGAGTTTGATTCGCCGGTTAAAAAAAGCGATTATTTTTATTTCTACATGCGAGGGTGGCTTGCACTCACGAACCTTGTGATCATATTACGCTTGCTTGCAAATAGATTATATTGTCTCGTCCTTAATCTATGGACTGTATCAGTAACGAGAGTGAGCGTACTTGCAATATTCCAGACAAGTGCGGTCGGTTGGTTAGTGTAACCTGGCCATAATCGAAAGATGTTACTAGCGCTATTATTTTATCGAATCGTGGTGTTGATAATACCTTACTGTTTTCGATTAAGCGTGATCAGAGCCTAAGTAAAAAGTAGCATTGTTACTCGTTGTAATTCTGAGTTGTACAGACGATCTCGGTATTGCAATTACACCTGCTTCTTTGTGTGCATAAACTCTTACCATGACAAATTAAAATGTTTCTTACTCTGATTATCAGATGTCACCACTAGTAAAATTCAATTCAATTTTAAGATTTTACGTGTGAAAATTACCCACTGTGTGTTTTAAAAATTCATGTGATACGCTGGGCTTTTTTATCAAGTGCTCCGAGTTCTATGGCCAATTCCAAGATATGCTTAGGACGTTTAGGAGTGATAGTGTTTCTAGTAGAAGCTGTTAAACTCGATTATCAGACGTAGAAGAAAATAATTGAGTTATCATCGTAGTGCGTTGCGATAAGCACTTTCAGAGATTTTATTTATATTTATATCCGTTTCATCGAAGATACCGGAATTTTGGAAGGACATGCCGAAATTATGGTTTGCTCAATTCGATTCGATATTGGAGCCGCAGAAACAAGGAGATACTACGAAATTCAACATGGTAGTAGCGAAGTTGGGCAGGGACGCCTTACAGCAAGTATATGATCTTATTATTACGCCACCTGAAAATGGAAAGTATGAAGCCATAAGAAACAGATTAATTACCGTTTACGAGGAGGGCGCTGAACGACAATTTAACAAGCTAGTTTCGGAGATGGATTTAGGAACTCAACGCCCGTCACAACTTCTGAGAAGAATGTCAGAGCTTGCCACTAACACTCAGGTCTCCACAGAAGCATTGAAACGTCTATGGATATCTAGACTTCCGGGTTCGGTGAAAGCAGTTCTATCGGTGGCACAGGATACGAAATTAGACGAATTAGCCGCGTTAGCCGACAAGATCATGGAAAATCTACGCCCTATGGAAATTGCCGCAGTATCAACGCCGACGTCGACAGTATCAGTGACGCCAAATATGACCGAGCAACTGGCAGAAATGACAAGGGAACTACGAACGCTGCGAGTGGAAATTAATGAAATTAGAGGACGACAGCAGCAGTATGATAACGGCAACCCGTGGAATAGAAACAGGTCAAGGTCACGTTCACTGCCCAGAGGACCACCGAGGACCCCGCAGAGCCCAAACTGGCTCTGCAGGTATCATTTTCGTTACAGGAATCGGGCTAGAGCGTGTGAGAAGCCCTGCAACTGGAAGCAGCCGAGGAAAAGCGACAAGAATGACGAGTCGGAAAACTAGATGCGGTGCAGCCTATTGCGATGGGAGACTGCGTCGAGCCAGAAAAGAACCATCGTTTGTGTATAAGGGACAGAACAACCGGAACCCGTTTTCTGGTAGACACAGGTGCCAACGTCTCCGTCTTACCGGTAAGTCAGTTTAAGTGCGAACAATTACTCAGTGAATATAAACTCTTTGCAGCGAATAACACCGAAATTAGAACGTATGGTATTAAAACATTAGAGTTAAATTTAGGGTTGCGTAGAAGCTTGAAATGGACTTTTATAATTTGTGATGTTAAGCAAGCTATCAAAGGTGCTGATTTTCTAGAATACTATAAATTAGTGGTAGATATATATAATAGGAGACTTACAGACAGTATAACAAATTTACGTGTAATAGGGTGCGTTACAAAGCATGATCAGCCTTCAATTAGGAGTATACAAAGCGACAACCCCTACCGAGAGATTTTAGAGGAATTTTCAAGTATAACTAAGCCTATTATGTACAAGGAACCAACTCATTCCGTGTATCACCATATCATAACTTCCGGTTCCCCGGTTTTCGCGCGGCCAAGGCCATTACCTCCAGACCGGTATATGAAAGTAAAGGAAGAATTTCATAAAATGCAGGAATTAGGTATTTGTAGGCCTAGTAAAGGAGAATGGGCCAGTCCGCTACACGTAGTTTTAAAAAAGGATGGCCAATTACGTCCATGCGGAGACTACAGAGCGCTTAACGCTATTACGAAACCAGATCGATACCCAGTACCACGACTTCAAGATTTTACATATGTGTTACCTAATAAGAAATACTATACTAGGTTAGATTTGAAAAGAGCTTATCATATTATAGCAGTTGCGGCAGAAGATGTAGAGAAAACCAGTATATGTACGCCATTTGGTTTATATGAATTCCCCAGGATGAGTTTTGGTCTTAGGAATGCCGCCCAAACCTTCCAAAGGTTTATGGATCAACAGGTATTAAAGGGAATAGAACGCCTAGAAGATAAAAGCGGTAAATCAGCAATTTTCTGTTATCTAGATGATATTTTGGTAGCGTCAGACACAGAAGAGATAAACAAAAAACACGTTAGGATTCTGTTTAATAGATTTAATGAATTAGGTATTACAATTAATGTAAGTAAATGTGTTTTCGGGCAGTCAGAAGTAGAATTTCTAGGGTATTTCGTGTCGGAGGACGGCATAAGCCCATTGCCGGATAAGGTGAAGGCTATTGCCGACTATAAGCGACCAGAAACGATAGAACAATTACGTAGGTTTTTAGGAATGATCAATTTTTATAGGTCACACCTCCCTCACGCCGCAGAACACCAGGCTGTACTTAATAATTTTTTACACAATTCGAAGAAAAAGGATAAAACTAAAATCGGTTGGGACGAAAAGAGTATTTTGCTTTTGAACAATGTAGGGATAGCCTTAAAAGCGCCGTTACATTGTCTCACCCTAGCGTAGATGTACCTTTAGCCTTAATGACGGATGCGTCAGATACTTGTGTCGGTGCTGTGCTGCAGCAAAAGATTGAGGATAAATGGTTACCGCTAGGATATTTTTCAAAGAGACTATCAGACACACAGCGAAAATATTGTACTTATGATAAAGAACTATCTGCCATTTACATGTCGATGGTACATTTCAAAAATATGATAGAAGGGCGACAGATAACGATTTTTACGGATCACAAGCCGTTGATATACGCTTTTACAAAGATTAGAAGTGATAAAGAAATTCCTAGAAGAGCCAGACAGTTAATGTATATCAGCGAATTTACGAGCGATATACAACACATAAACGGCTCAGAGAATACAGTAGCAGACGCATTATCGCGTGTTGAGTCTATTTTGTGTCCAACCACGATAGATTACGGAGAATTAGCTCGCGCACAGGACGCAGAGTGTAGAGTTACCGACTCAGATAGTAATAAGCACGAATTCAAATACATAGTTGTACCAGGCTCTGATAAGAGAATATATTGCGAAGTCTCGACGGATACCGCTAGACCGTATTTACCAAAGAAATTTAGGAAATTAGCCTTCGACAGTATTCATAACTGAACCCTGTTAAGCAGAAAAGATCCAACCAACATTTTTTATGAAATCGCGTTAAGTACATAACCATAATCTCCTAGTCAAGTTTTATATATGCACAAAAGATCCAGGCAGTTTGATGACATTTACCTTAGAATCCTTTTACCATGCCAAAGGTACCATCACGTAATTGTAACTTGTGAAAAAAACAAAAAAGAATCATGTTGCTTGGATACATGTTTAGTATAGAATTTAAGGTTTTTATAAGATTCATGACGCGTGGATCTATTTTGCTTTTTTTATATGATTATATACTATGGACTTTTATTGAAAATCCTTCGTTTTGAGCCATGGCTCAAAAGGAAAGAAATACCCCTTAAAGAAAATAACATTATTTTTTTGTTTTTCTATCACACCACATACTTTTCGAAATTATTGTGTTAAAATAGAACACGGGTCTTTAGTAGGCACAGACACGGGGACATGGGTCCAACGCGCAGAGACGCTTTGAGAGCTTTAATCTAGGAAGTGCTGTGGGACACCTAATGAGGAGCCTCTATAACAGCACTATGAAGTACAGCCACGGATTGGCCACAGCAGGTGTAGGACTATTGCTACTTGTATGGCAACTAATTACTCTGGGCTGTAAGTGGTGGGGGTTCAATGTATTAGTTAATATAGAATCTATGGATAAAAACCGAGGTCTGCCTTAAGTACTCTTATAGTACGTCGAAATAGGGCAGACGGTGACACGCCAACTCACTAGATGGGCCCTCTCTAAATAGCCACCAAAGTAAACAAAGTCTCCTACAAAGGCAGCCAGAAGGCAACACCGCTGCGAGTGGCTAGGAGTGTAGAGCGGCGCGCGCCGGTTTCCCCATCGCGGGTCTGGTGACCGACCGAGACCCGGAGCGGGTTTCTCCGTAATTAAGCCCTTGAAAATCATACTTTCACCCCCAAGCTAATAGCTCTTACGACTTTCCTCTGGCCGGCCGACTAAGGCAAGCCAGAGTTGAGAGTCTTGCGGGCACTCCTGGAAATCCACGCCAACCAGGCAGTAAAGGCAAGCCGGAGATGATGCCCTGACCGACTCCCCGAAGGGTTCTGGACCACTGTGTCGCCACACATATTCAGCTCGCCACAAAGCTGTCCTGCGGCTTGTAATCTTAATTTTCATCTTGTTAAACTTTTTTTTTATATCACAAGATGAAGGTGAATTTTAAAAGCCGTTACTCAGCCTACTGAAATTGCGTTAATCTCATGTTGAGATAACGACCGCCCCAGAGGGGTTTATTTCCTTATTATAATAATTGATATTATTAGATATATTCATATATTTCAACCTTTTAAAAAGATACCACTAATAAACTAAATATTTTCGTATTTTGCATAAAAGATCCAGAGGTATATTTTGAGTGATTACTTAAAGTATTCAAATGAAAATGTATATTAATCTACATTCAAAGTAATGTTTATGTAATGTTTTATTACCCAACAAAATTTCATGTAGTTATGGCATAGCCCTATTTTAAAATTCGCCGTCAAACTTTGAACTACATTTACTCAAAAGTGTGCAAACGTCAGTTGGATCTTTTCTACTTAACAGGGTCCAACTTAAGTCACCCAGGCATTCGTTCGACTAGGAAGTTAGTAACTAAAAGATTTTTTTGGCCAGGAATGAATAAGGAGGTAAATGAGTGGGCAAAAACGTGCACATCTTGCCAAAAAGCCAAGATAAGTAGACACACACTTTCAGACTTAGTAGATTTTCCGAAATGTACGAAATTCGAACAAATTCATACCGACATAGTTGGTCCGTTACCTACGTCACGCCATGGGTATCGTTATTGCGTAACAATTATGGACCGTTTCACGCGTTGGCCAGAAGCTATTCCAGTTTCAGACATATCAGCTGACACGGTTTCTAGCGTAATATTTAAAGAGTGGATATGTAAATTTGGTTGCCCTAGTAGAATAACCACAGACCAAGGAAGACAATTTGAAAGCGATCTCTTTAGCGCACTTATGAAACTATTAGGCGTACAAAAAATTCATACTACGGCGTACCACCCACAGAGTAATGGATTAATAGAAAGATGGCATCGTTCATTGAAAAATGCGTTAACAGCGAGATTGGCCGATAGGGTGGATTGGGCAGACGAATTACCGACGGTTATGTTAGGGTTAAGAGCCGCGTTAAGAACTGACACTGGATATAGTGCCGCAGAATTGATGTATGGACAACCTTTAAGATTACCATCAGATTTTTTCCAGCAAAGTAGCCAAAGCGACAGTCACCATGATTACATAGTACAGTTACGCAAAACAATTAGTTCAATGAAACCTCAGAGTAGATCAGTTAGCGGTAGTAGAAAAATATTTGTAAGTAAAGATTTAAAGTTGTGTACACATGTGTTTATACGGAACGAAATGGTTAAGAAGTCCTTATCTCCAACATACGAAGGCCCTTATCGCGTGTTGAATAGGACAGATAAAGTATATACCATCCAGTTGCCTAATAGAACCGCAAAGGTATCCATTGATAGGTTAAAAGCCGCGCATATTTTGAACGAACAGACAGAGGATGAGAACTGTAATAAATTCGATAACAATGTTAGTATTAATCGTACCACAACACCTATGATACAAACCGGTAAAAAGAATTCTGACAATAAAGTTATAACTAGAAGTGGACGCGTAGTTAAACCGCGAATAAGATTTAATGTGTAAGCGTTATTTATATATGTATGTCTATTTGCGGCGTTACCGTAGTGGGTACTGAGGGCCCCAAGGGGTGTAATTAATTATAGCAGAGTAGGCCACTATGGTAACCACCCTTAAAAATAGTAGGATAGAGACAAAATTTTAAGTCGGTGCTACATCAGTAGCTATCGCACATGTATAAAATTATATAAGTACGTAGTGTAAGGTAAGCAGTAGGATAATATATAGCGTATTGAACAAGTAGCAATAGAATAAAAATCAGCGCAACCTGTATATTCACTTGTATTGAAAAATTGCAAGGATAACAATATTTCGAACTCGCAAGTAATTGCGAAATTGCTTTATATAATGAGTAATTATATTTCGTCATTAGATATCCACATTTTGTCAAGGTTGTACAAGTATATTAAATCAGACGAGTTTATTGTCATATCGCTAAATTGTTTTACAAAAATGGGTAAGACATACAGTAAACAGGAAGAGATTATTATCGCCCAAAACGGTGCAAATAGCGCCAATTTTAGTGAAATAGAAACTCACATGAAAATGTACGGAGCCATGTCCATAGCAATTGTTATACTATTGTCTTTGTTGATAATATATTTTTGTAGCGGAGCATGTTGTACCAGAACCCGAGGGTGGTTGCGTAAAGAGATGGGCAGGACAGTCCAGCAATTCCAGACCTCTCAGGCTCAACAGACGGTATAGAGGTATACTTCATGGCATTTTATTTTCCAAGTGTTTTAATTAAACTTATGATTCTACAACTATGATAACAGTAATATGTTATAGTGTTAAAATGTTATAAAGAGTGTACCGTAAATACGTATGTATAAATACATATAAATGTAAGTATCTATATAATCATACAAGATATAAATAATGTGTATGAATGTTATAATATTCAATTGAACAAACTTATATAACTTATTAGATTTGTGAACATAAATTCGACATTGTTTAAGATTTTGTAACCTTTATAAATATAACAGCGTATCAAATGTGTAATGTGAACCGATCGCAGGTAACGCGTCATTCAATCCGAGCAAGGCGACCATTTTTGCAACGCCGCACATTCCTGTGTGCCTTCTGCACTGTTATAAGTAACTTTAAGTTATTGTAATTATGTTAGAACACATGTGATATCGACTTATAGTTTTTTTTTCAGCATTTTTTTTGTAAAAGGGGGATGACTGTTGGGACATGTGCAGTGTATGACGCAACAATACAATGCATTGCATCATATTAATTACGAGGTAGCGCGCCTGCATACTCCCCCCAGTCAGTTCCCTACCGTCTAAACGACAACTTGTATACTTGATTCGATTCCGCGCAAATAAATTCGGTTAACTCAAAACCCCTTTTATTGAAGAGTGACCTTCAACAACAAGACACAGTGAACACGTATATAATACTAGAAAGATCATTACACTGAACTTAGCGCCTGTGGTATATAACTCTACTTTACCTACGGCCAACGTTAACAAATATCTGAAAACATGGCTCAGAGCGTGGAAGAACTGATTAGCCGTCAAGAAACACTTTTTTGCAACTTGAAACAAATATGTATAAATTACAAACGGGATGGTCCTAGCAGGAAAGATGCTGATTATCTAGAGGAACGTCTTTCTCGCCTTAACAAGATCTGGGAAAAGTTTGTACACAATCACCAGCTATTGGAAGAGTCCGGAGCAACGGACATCCAGTATTTTACTGATGATATCTTTAACAGCACGAAAAAGGTCTATGAAGAGGTTTTACAAGATATGCTGAAAAGAAAAGCAACTCTGCCATCTTTAACTACGAGGAAGGCCGGGTTGCCAGCTGCAACTACAAGCATCGCGGAGCAGTCAACCTCTGTGGAACCTATAAAAGGTAAATTAACTTCTAGATTCAGTTTTGATGACATAAAGTTTCAGGTAGCCCCTCGGGAGACTACAGAGTCAACCGAGAAACAACAGGACCTTTTACGTCGTCGATTAGAACGATTCGATGGAGAAGTGGGAATTAGAAGATAGTCTGAACGTCCTCAAAATCAAGTGGGAACTTATTGAAAAAGCGAACTGCGAACTAGACCATCTCTTGTCGGAAGAAGACCAGATATACAAAGAAAAATATGAGGCTGCGGAGAGTATTTATGATGACTTGCGAAAGAAAATACAACGTAACATTTGGAATAATGCACACTACGAAAAATCAACGCCAAAAATCGTTATACCTTTTTATGGCAACTATAACCAGTGGCTAGCCTTCCGAGATCTCTACGTAGAGAGTGTGCACAACAATCCTGTACTTTCAAGTGCGCAGAAGATGCAACATTTGAAATCCAAACTCAAGGGCGAAGCGGAAAAATTGGTGCATCATCTTGGCATTAGTGCTGAAAATTATGCTGCATGTTGGGAGATTCTTACCCACCAATATGATAACAAACGATTGCTGTTTACTTCTTATATGAATACTCTTATAAACCAACAAAACCTCCAACAAGCGAGCGCTTCTAATATAAGGAAATTGCATGACGTCATATTGGAATGTCTAAACGGCCTCAAGAACATTGGGCTAGATATTTCTAAGTCGGATCCCATTATTGTTCACCTTATGGTACAAAAGTTAGATAGCGTGTCATACAACGAATATATAAAAGATCTCAAAGAGCCGAGACAGTTTCCCGACCTAGAAGAATTTATGAATTTCCTGGAGTCCAAAGGTCAATGGCAGATCTCCATACATCAAAATGTCTGAAATTAAATTGAAGCGCTCAGTAATAAGAAATATATCAAAAAATTCGGCGTAAGTAACAGAGTCTATAAATTATTCTATTTTCACTCGGGAAAGCCGGAAAAAGAAGATATCGGTGTTTAATGTTTAGTTAAGAATGAACAATGTGGGTACGTTTGAATTATCAAAGGCATTATGTCAGATTGACATCTAAACGCAGAACTATTCTGTAGCATCTACCTGTCACAGCCAAAGACAAAAGCAGAGCTGAACATTTTAAATCGATTTTATGTGAAATCGATATAACGTTAAAACGATGCTGTGACGTTTTTATTTGATTTAAAAGTTGTTTTGCTACAAAAGAATTAGCTTATTGATATAATGTTGATTAACAATTAATTAACTGCATTTTAATTATTATATTTTAAACCAAACCAACCCTATAAAGGTCAATCATATCGATTACTTATTTAATAATCGATACGCATAAATGTCAAACGTCTATTCCTGTCACACCATTGTCTATGGCAACAATCAAATAATAAAGTAAGCACCTAGTTCGTAATCAATTGGAATGCTTTTTATCATCATAAAATAATCCGGCTTTATCGAGACAAAGTGAAAATATAAAAAATATTAGAAAAAATAAACAATTTGTTTTGTTCATATGAAGTTTAAGCTCGCCACAACAAACCCAGACCTAATTCTGCCATTGTTCTTTATGGCATTGGAAGCCTTGCCAGGAAGCAATCAGAAGTCTTCCTCTTCATCTAAATATCTATCGTTAGATAAACAGCAGAAAAAATCATATGAAGTCCGTAGTAATTATAATAATCAATGACATAATAATGCACAGAGGTCATCGTACTATAACAAGGCATATAAATCGCCGCAAACCTTCTTCACGACAGCAAAAAACTGCCCGATATGCAAAACAGACCACGTTTTGATGAAGTGCTATAAATTTCTAGCCATGCATATAAAGGCGCGTAAAGTCATTATTCGCGACCTACGTATATGTAATAATTGCTTACACAGCCACGGTGAACAACAATGCTTTTCGAAAAAGACTTGTAAGATGTGCCACAAACCACATCATACACTTCTGCATGAGACTCAGAATGAGCAATCCAGTAGTCCAACAACCCCATCGACCTCAAATTCTTCTCGGGCGGTGAATAACTTGACAAACGAAGACAAAGAAATTTTGTTGACCACTGTAGTTCTGGCAGTCAAAACAATAGACGGCAATTACATACAGTTAAGAGGCTTAGTCGATCAAGGCTCACAAGTTAGTCTAATTACAGAAAACGCCGCACAGCGCCTCAGATTACCGAGACGAAAAATGAGCGCTGTTGTGTCAGGTGTCGGGTCACTAAGTGGCAGTTGTAGAGGGTTAATGCACTTAGAATGCAAGTCAATACACTCAGACTATGTTTTCAATTTAGAACCTCTCGTAATGAAGAAACTTGTAAACAATACCAACCGTATCATTTTCTATTGAAAACTGGCACTACTTAGAAAACTTGAAGCTAGCGGATCCACACTTTAACATTTCGAGTCCCATAGACCTACTTTTAGGGGCAGATGTTTACTCAGAACTCATTCTTAACGGTGTCATAAGGAGTGATAACAATTACCCTATAGCACAACAGACAAAGGTGGGCTGGATTCTGTGTGAAAACGTTAAAACGTTTAACTGCTTCGTGACTCTCAACGACTTGGAAAACATGACCCGATTTTGGGAAACAGAGGAAGTTGCTGTCACCCCAGCATTCACTAGTGAGGAACAATTCTGTGAAGAACTTTACAGCTCAACTACTAAGAGGACAGCTGATGGGAAGTATGTTGTGCAAATGCCTATGAAACCGGATTACGAAGCTCACGTAAAAGATACGAGAACTCAGGCACTTGCCCAGTTTTTGCAACTGGAAAGAAAACTGCAGAGAAACATAGAACTTAGAAACGAATACAACAACTTTATGAATGAGTATATCGCTATGGGGCACATGAAACCCGTAACTGCAGAAAGTGGGCCTAATGTCTACTTACCCCATCACGGCGTGATTAAAGCTGACTCCACTACAACGAAATTTAGAGTGGTTTTCAATGCGTCGTATAAAACTAACAACAACAGTAGCCTCGATGATCTCATGTATACCGGCCCTAACCTGCAAAAAGATATGCTTACTCTTTTAATAAACTGGCGGACTTACCGATACGTATTCACAGCCGATATAGAAAAAATGTATCGTTGTATCTGGCTACACAAGAAACAGCAACATCTAGAAAACATTATATGGAGATCATCTCCAACTGAACCCATACAGAACTGGCAATTATGCACTGTCACTTATGGCATGAAAAGTGCGCCTTATCTTGCCATGCGCACTCTACATCAACTTGCGCAGGATAACAAAAACAATTATAGAGAGGGAACGGATGTACTCCAAAACAATTTTTTTATGGATGACTTAGTCTATGGTCAAGACAGTATCTCAGCTTCTAAAAAGTTGGTTTCCCAACTGATTGAACTACTGAAATCAGGAGGTTTTAACTTGAGGAAATGGAAGAGTAACGAACCGCTGATATTGGAAGACTTGAGAGATGATCAAAAAAGCAGTGCTAAAACTAACATCGATTTCAGTCAGGAACTAACATCGAACACAAAAATGTTGGGCATGAGATGGAATCAAACTAGTGTTACATTTGTATATTTGTACATTTGTATACATTTAGTTACCATTGGAGCCTGCCTACCAAGAAAATCCTTACAAAGCGTGTGTTATTAAGTGAAATAAGCAAGTTATACGACCCTCTTGGATTTCTTTCGCCTATAACAATAAAAGCAAAACTATTGTTTCAAAAACTTTGGATAACTGAAATTAATTGGGATGAATGCCTACCCAAAGCCTTACTGATGGAGTGGGAAACATTGCGTAAGGATCTGCCACTCATAAAAGACATCTCAATACCACGATGGCTGCAAACCCATGAAGATAACCTGGAGGTACATGGATTCTGCGACGCAAGCGAGAAGGCTTACGCGTGCGTTGTCTACAGTCGCGTAATAAACTCCAATGGCACCTGCAAGACTACGATCATAGCTGCAAAAACAAAGGTTGCTCCGCTAAACAAGAAAATAACATTGCCTAGAATGGAACTTTGTGGAGCTTTGTTACTTGCGAAACTTATAGACAAAATAAAGCATACTCTCTCCAAAAAACATCTACAAGTTCATTGTTGGAGCGACTCGATGGTGGTGCTAGCCTGGTTGCAAGGTGATGTAAACAGATGGGAGAGATATGTGGCGATCAGAGTAGCACTAATTAACAGTGTTATTCCTGCTGAACTTTGGCGGTACGTCAAGTCGGAAGATAACCCTGCTGACTGCGCAACACGAGGTCTCTCTCCTTCGCAACTTTTAACTTTTCAACTTTGGTGGGAGGGGCCTGTGTGGTTGAAGAATAACTTAACTAACATCGATTATAACAACAAGATGACATACTTCACAAACGATGAACTTAAACAAGAAAAATGCTACCTTGCAACTTACAAGCGTTGTGAAATTATAAATACATTATTAAATAAATATAGTTGTTATAATCGTGTAATTAGAGTACTTGACTGGGTTGTACGATTTATAAACAAACGAAGCAATACTATGCAATCTAAAAATAACTTAGCCGACTGTAACAAAAACGAAGTTTTGTGTTTGTCACTCGAAGAAATGACAAAAGCGAAGGAGATAGTGATGAAAGCGGTTCAAATGGAGTATTTTGGAGATGAAATAGAATGTTTAACCAGAAGCAAAACCATACCAGCAAGAAGCAGCCTACTAAAGTTATGTCCATTTCTCGACGAGAAGGGATTATTACGAGTTAAGGGTCGGGTGACTAATTCGTCTTTGCCGCCTGACTCGAAACGACCGATTATACTGCCCGCTCAAGGGAGACTAACGGAGCTTGTTATACAAAAGGCGCATCGCGACACCCTTCATGGAGGAGCACGCCTCACTTTAGGTTACATTCGTCTCACGTACTGGATCATTGGCGGAAGCAGAACTGTAAAAAAGGAACTTCGTCAATGCGTAAGATGTCATCGGTTCAAGAACAACAAAAACGTACAATTGATGGCAGATTTGCCGAAGGAACGTGTCACCCCCGCGAGACCATTTGCGAACACAGGTGTCGACTTCACCGGACATGTAGACATAAAGATCAATAAAGGGAGAGGTGTTAAAACATGTAAAGCTTATATCGCCGTGTTTATTTGCATGGTAACAAAGGCCGTGCACCTGGAATTGGTCTCTGACCTAACAACGCAAACTTTTATAGCCGCTTTCAAGAGGATGTGTGCACGCCGGGGGACTCCGAAGCATGTGTTCTCCGATAACGGCACCAACTTCGTGGGCGCAGCAAAGCTATTGTACGAAGATCTAGAACGATGCAACACTTTTAAAACTTCAGAGTTCTTTGATGAAATGAGTAAGTTAGAAATTCGGTGGCATTTCAATGCGCCACTTTTGCCAACGGCTGGAGGGCTATGGGAAGCCGCAGTGAAGTCGATGAAGTACCATCTACATCGCGTGCTGGGAGATCAGAAACTTACGTTCGAACAATTTACTACACTATTGACTCAGATTGAAGCTTGTTTGAACTCCCGCCTGTTATGTCCCCTCACAGAGGACATAGAAGACCGAGAATATTTAACGCCGGGTCATTTTCTCGTCGGCGGACCATTGCTGTCGTTACCTCACGCAGACGAGAACTTTAACGAACATGATCTCAGAAACAGATGGAGGCTTATAGAGCAAATGAACATACATTTCTGGAATCGCTGGTCACAAGAATACTTACATCAATTACAGATACGAAGTAAATGGCAGCAAACAAAAGAAAATCTGAAAGAAGGAAGCCTAGTTCTAGTAAAGGACGAACACTTACCTCCGGGACGCTGGGCTCTTGGAAGAGTCGTGGAGCTCCATCCGGGTACCGATGGTAGAGTTCGTGTAGTAACGCTCAAAACCAAAAAAGGCAAACTGAAACGGCCCATTACCAAACTATCACCATTACCGCTGCCTGATAATACTACCGCTGCATTAGAGACGAACGAAAAGGAAGAAAAACAGCCTGAACCTAGGAAACATAGATATGTAAAATCTAGGAAGCAAAACATCGTGTCCTTTATCCTTATGACGATTCTGGCTTTGACGGGGATTGCAAGATCAGCACCGATTACCAACAATTACAAGGTAACATCAATACCGAGCAGCCACCCTTTATATTTCGATGAAGCCGGAAAGTTACATCTCATACATGATGAATGGACACTACTTATTTACTATAATTTGACATCATATTGGCAAGGGACGGATAAGATCAGATCTTATATCAATCAGATTGACAGCCTTTGCCAAAGGATATCGCACGAGTATACACCCTGCATAGCTGTTGTCAGTCACCTACGTCACGAACTGCGTCACCTTGAAGATTACAACTCTATGTTACGCTCTCAACATATACGCCAGAAACGAGGCTATTTCGATGGAGTTGGAAAATTATCTAGAACTCTTTTTGGAATTTTGGACGCTGATTTTGCGGAGAAGTACGAGAATGATATACAAAATTTACAATCAAACGATAACTATTTATTAAAACTTATGAAGAATCAAACATTGATTGTAGAAGCTGAAAATGATGTAATAAAAACGAACACAGAATTTATGGATCAGCAGTTCAAAACTATACAAGCCTACATGAATCACACGTGCAGCGTAATCACAAAAATTGAAAACAGAGCGCAAATGTTGTATACGATATCCGATATTTACTCCGCCGCTATGACGTCAACTTTAATTATGAACGACTTAAACCGTATTTTAGAGTTGCTTATGAACGCCCTCGCGAACATCTACAGAGGTCACTTAGATACGCACCTGCTATCAGCCTCTCAACTAACCGAACAATTAAATATCATATCCGGTAAACTAACGCAAGGACTAGCATTACCTGTCAAAGATATTCAGAACAATTTCAAGGATATCTATGAACTGATACATGTGAAGGCTCGAGTCACAAACACCTTTTTTCTATTTGAGTTACACATTCCGCTACTGAATGATGATGGCTATAGAATATATCGAGTTATACCCATACCATTCCTAAGACAAGGCCGCTTAAAGTTAATTCAACCGAATTCCAGTTTTATTGCTATTAACTTTGTGAAGAACTCATACATAGCTATGGGAGTGCAGACATGAAGCAATGTACTCTGTACGGTGAAGATGAGTATATCTGCGTGTCGCAGCAGCCTGTATACAACTTGCACGCTCAAAATGAACCTTGCGAAGCACAAGTATTCAGTCAGCAAACGTCATTATCATGCGTCATCAATGACGTAACTTGCAAGGAGTCCTGGATAAAGTTGCACCAACCGAACGTATGGCTGTATATATTGTGCGATCAACAAATGTTGCGTGTCATATGTAACAATCAGGTTACGCCTGCGTTCATCAACGGGACGGGCGTAATGACACTGATGCCGAAGTGCTTGTTACAAAAGAAAGATGCCACCATATTTACCTATAATCACTTGGGTAGTCAATTATACATGACACCGGAGATTGAAGTACCAAGCATGAACTCAACGGTAAACATATTTGACCTGGGTTGGAAGAATGAGCATTTTAACTTCACTGACATTGGAACGTCGCCTCCAACCGATTTCTCAAGGATAGATTCGCAGTTGAAGCACAGAATAGATAGTACTTACGTACAGAAGCATCACTTCGCAAACCAATTTAAAGAAATTGCGACTCTTGCTACTAAGCAACAATGTGCAATTCAGCTCGCATAAGCACTCAGTGCCTACCGCGATATTCACCTAACCGTTCCCGCTCTTTTCTAACACAACGCTGTCGCTGTCTAGCGCGGAGTGACGCACTAGCTGTCGCGCTAGGGTTGTCGACTTGACGCTGCTACTATATGCTGTCTGTCTACCTACTTGACCACCTAATAATAAATAATTATCCTATGTTTAATGCGTATGGTTACACGGTAAATTTTACTAAATTAAAACAAACCTAGATATATCCTTGTTTAATGGTTAGTGATATTTGTGATGACTTACTTCCAGTTGGCTTGAGGAATTCTTAGGAAGTATTTTTCGTCTTTTCGCTAGAACAAAAACCACAAAAATTCTGGTCGTTTACATTTTCACTATACTAATTCTTAATTATTTCCTACTATTTCCTTATATTCCTATTTTTGGTTACGTCATATTATACCCGTTTGATATAATAAGTGTAACTTTACAAGAAATCATCATTGCCCAATCAATACAAAATTCATATTCATAATAGAGTATAATATTGTACAGACCCAGAATAGCTTTTACCATACACGGCAAAAAGATATATTACCTATACATTTTTAGCATCTTTTTTATTTATTCAGTACAATTCTATATTCGAATTAAATGGATCACACTCAATATGGAACATTCTGTATATACTTACGTAAACAACAACTTCATGCAAGGGACACCCAGTGCGGTGACGTGAGCTCAACGCTCGTCGAGAACAGTTTGCAACTACCTTACATTTATGACATTATGTGCGATACAGAAAAAATCGAATAATGTAACTATCATCGTCATGTGAATTGTATGATTTGTGTGGATTTCTTGTTTATTGTGATAAAAGCAGGTCACACATGGCTATGCCGCCGTCGATCATATTATTAGGATACACGATAAAACTCGAATTAGTTTGTGTTTGCATCACAAGTATAAGTGAATTGTATATTGTTATTATGTTTTAAATAAATAAAATAAAAAAAACACGTGGAACGATTAACATGATTCAAACCGATAAAATGGTTTTTGAACTAGATCTTTAATTTGACACCATAATCGTTGGGATATCTCAACAAACAAAAAAACAAATTTTCAAGTTGCTCTCGTAATTATTCTAATACTTATAATTATGTAACTATGAAGTATGAACCGCGTAACAATTCTTTTAAAAACTATCTTTTCGAACATCAAACCATAAAACTAGGATTCTGTTCGATTGTCAACATCATTAAATCAGAAATAATCAACACCTATTAAGTACGTTATTTGGTGTTAATTAGTTTAGCTTATCTTTCCGCATCTGTAGGTAATGTAAAAATGACACACTTTTATCTCCTTTTTACACATCCGTGAAATGAGCAATACTTTGCACCAGACTTGTGATGAGACATTTTTGTTGTTCACTATTAAAATGCACGTTATTAGCTAGCCCTGCGCGCGAGCGGTGACGACGCGGCGTGGAAGCCGCGCCAAAGTGTAGGCACTTATCGCTGTAGGTACGGCCGAGTGAAGGAGGCCTGGTTGAAGTATCAAAAACAACACGAGACTTTACCGGAGACGTCGTAAATTTCAAGTCACGACATATACCATTACACTGTGTCTTCGGTGTTGTTGGGAGGAATTGCTGCTTTAGTTCTCTACCTTATATTAAAACGACGGTGTAAGAAAACAAGAGCAGAGAGGACTTCTAAACCTGAGGGACAGGACAACCCTGGAATGGACATCGAAATGCACGAGATAAGTCACGCGAAGCCACATGAGGTTCGCAGCGAAGTAAGAAGAGGTTTCAATTTTGAAGAACTATCCCCATAATATACATAATTGTTTTACGTTTTATCTTTACCTATATTTTTACACATTTTATCTTTACCCTTTTTACATGCTTGCTATATTTTCTTTGCTTTGTGCTGGATGCTCATCCCACTTTTTTCCCTCGGGAGTATGTACGGTCAACGTTCACTTATACTTGTGAGGCAGCGATAGCTTAGTGGATATACCAACAGACTGCCATGCAGAGGGTATCGGGTTCGAATCCACGGCACGCACCAATGACTTTTCGGAGTTATGTGCGTATTGACTTGTTAATTATCGCTTGCCGGTCCCGGTTGTCATGAAGATCTTTGACAGTCGTTACAGGGCGTCAGTACCTTCTAAATAAACTGACACTAGTCTAAACCATGGAATATGGCTATCCCTTCGGGTTGCGGAGGTCAGACAGGCAGTCGCTTCGTGGAAAAGCTAATATTCAGCCAAATCCGGTTAGACTAGAAAGCGGACCCCAGATTGAAACTGGGATAACGCTAAGAGAAAGAAGGAGAAAGAAGAAGAGTATGTACGGTCAACGTACAGACATCGCGTATGCATTTTGCTTACGCTGCATTCGACCTGACCTACTTTACGCATTTTACTTAATAATTAATTCAGTTGACTATAAACTGTCATAACTATCGCCGCGGATTAGCATCCATTATACTTAACTTGTACGTTTATCGTAATAAATCTTTTATTCCTAACTAACCGTGGTTTCCGTCAACTCAACAATTAAACCACGGTAATAATATCTAACAGTATTGTAACTCCATACAAACGCACGAAACTCGAGTTATACCTACGCGCCTCGAGCAGAGTACCCATTAGCACGCCATTAGACTGTGCGGACTGTGCCAAGAGTACCCACAGCCACGATCGTGCCGCAGCTCGCATACGGCGCGTCTGTAGGTATATAACTCACGAAGGCGGCCGAGTTACAATACTGTTAGATTATATTACCGTGACTAAACTTAACACACCTTTGAGCCATACACCGATGAATGTCAGAGTATAAGCAATGCAATATTTTAATGAGTTTCCTATTATTGTAACGAGCATGCGTGTTGTTCAACATGTCAGCTTCGAGAGAAAGAGTTAGTTGTGATTTTCATTAAAACCTATAATGATTTTGAACAGTGTACCTTTATTCCCCACCGACTTGTGTCAGGAATAGCCGAACGACTAAAGTGAGTGCTGTGCGATTATTTCTTTTATTCCTAGAACGAAGTACATTAAAGTGTGGTTGTTGATCGCAATCATGGATACCCTGCTACTCAAGTAGCTCTGCTTTGATATAATTATGTTCACTAAAATTGCTAGATACCTCTGGTTTCTGTGTCGTATGACAAGAGCGTGTTGCGAGAATCTGAAAGTACTCATAGACTGTCGATTGATTATCTCAGAACTGTAGTCGTTGCCTCTATGTAGCCAAAGGAAATCAGTTTGTCCGAAAGTAACTTATTAGTTCTCGCCATGTCTTCGCATTAGGTTTTAGTTTTTGTCAGTGGTCAAATCCAGTTTTGACATAGCTCATTGAGAGTATGGACGGGAGTTACGTTCTGTGCAGTTGTGAAGTTGTAAATGAATTTGATAATCGTTTAAAATTTACGAAGTGCGGACGTTAAATTATTCTGAAAGAACGGATACTCTATTTAGTGGGTAGGTATACAATGAGGCAAATCTTTGAAATACTAATGGTAGATTTATTTCCTTTTTGGGTAATCCTGGTGGCTAGCGCGGCCTGATGGCCGGCGCGGCCTGGTAGTTGGCGCGTCCTGGTGGCCGGCGTGGCCTAGTGGCCGGCGAGGCCTGGAGGCCGGCGCGGCACGGTGGCTGGCGCGGCATGCTGGCTGGCGCGGCATGGTGGCCGGCGCGGCATGGTGGCCGGCGCGGCCTGACGGACGGCGCGGCCTGGAGGCCGGCGCTGTGTGGTGTGTGGCGTGCGGCCCGTGTGTAGCGCGCGGCCCGTGTGTGGCGCGCGGCCTGTGTGTGGCGTGAGGCCTGTATGTGGCTTTGAGGAGCCTGGTATAGCTAAAGCCTATCTGGCCGAAACTGGCAATGAAAGTGAAAGTAGTTTATTAAAGGAATTTGGTTAGAAGATGTAGAGTCCTAAGACCTTAGCTTAAATGTTTTGGTTTACCTACTTTGTTTGAAATTATATCTTGAGAGATACCGCGATAGTGCTAGAGGATCAGAGCATTACTGACGATCTTGAAGAGAGCAAAGTGTTAGACAAACCTGGTTTAAGATTACTTTGTTAAGGACCCCTATAAGATAGTTGAGCTGTTGGATGGTGATAGGTACCTGCTTAAGGCTCTTTTAGCTTAAACTCTAATAGAACTTATAAGTACGAGGGTCAAACTGAAAGTTCTTAGAAAATCAAAAACTGATTACATTAGCCAGTTATTAGTTTTATTATATATTTTCAAAATATTGTCCATTGACGTCAATACACCGCTGCATGCGATGGAACCACTGGGAAAAGCACTTTGCCCACTCGTCCTTAGGGGGTCTCTTCAATGGCATCGCGATACGCAGCCACCGCTTCTTCAGCATTCATAAACCGCTTTCCTTTAAGTTTTTCTTTAATTTTTGGAAATAAATAAAAATCACAAGGCGCGAGGTCGGGGCTATACGGCGGGTGACCCAGTAATTCAACGTTTGATGTCGCCAAATAGTCGATCGTTCGCTTGGCGGTGTGCGACGAGGCGTTGTCGTGGTGAAGGAGGATCCTACTGCGAGGTCGTTTCTCTCGAACTTTTTCCAAGACAAGTGGCAAACAATTGGTAGTGTACCATTCTGCAGAAACTGTTTTTTGATCCTCTAACACAATTGTTGCGAAATGACCTATCCTTCCAAAGAACGAGGCCACCATTTTTTTTCCCGCACTTCGATCTCTCTTCACTTTAGTTGGCAACTCCTCGAAAGGAAACACCCACTGAGCAGATTGTCTTTTGGTTTCAGGATCATAACAGTAAATCCAGCTTTCGTCACCTGTTAGTATGTCGAACACAGCATTTGAGTCACCTCCGTTAAATCTTTCAATCATTTTACGGCACCAATCCACACGATGGAGTTTTTGAGCCTTAGTCAAATTATGAGGTATCCACCGGGCGCAAAGCTTCCTGACCGCTAAATGTTCGTGGAGGATTTTGTGCACTTGATTCATACCGATGCCTAAGCTTGTCCGAATCTGCTGATAGGTCACTCTTTTGTCAGTCTCTATCATACGCCGCACAACACAGATGTTATTTTCAGTCGTCGCCGTAGAAGGCCGTCCCTCACGTACATCATCAGTGAGATTAGTGCGACCACGTTTAAACTCATTAAACCAGTTGTAAACAGTCGCACGAGATGGGGCTTCATCGTGAAAGGCCAATCGTAGTCTATCATAACTTTCTTGTTGACTTAAATGACATCGAAAGTCATAAAAAATCATTGCACGAAAATTTTCTCGTGTTAAATTCATGTTGACGTGACACAGACAATTTTCAATTTGCCGCCAAATCGTAAAACAAATGACAAATGAATGAAATATATACTCAGTAATATTGGCAAAGAGTTCTATTTTCAAATTTTAGAATATTTTTTTTATTATATTGTTTATAAGTGGCCAGTTCTAAGAACTTTCAGTTTGACCCTCGTATGTATATGATCGTGTTCATAATATGCCCGAATGTTACGTCCCATTAAAGTTAATTGGCGCACTAGAACCAGAAGTAGAATGTGCCGATGACGGCGCACGTGAGTAATTTGATTTCTATTTTGAGTTAGTGTAAACAATAAGCATCTAACAATTGACATGACTTGACCGACAAGCCTGTGTGGCACCAACGAGCCTGTGTGGCACCAACGAGCCTGTGTGGCACCAACGAGCCTGTGTGGCACCAACGAGCCTGTGTGGCACCAACGAGCCTGTGTGGCACCAACGAGCCTGTGTGGCAACGACAAGCCTGTGTGGCACCGACAAGCCTGTGTGGCACCGACAAGCCTGTGTGGCACGACAAGCCTGTGTGTGGCATTGCCTGACTGGCCTGTGTGGCATTGACTGACTGGCCTGTGTGGCATTGACTGACTGGCCTGTGTGGCATTGACTGACTGGCCTGTGTGGCATTGACTGACTGGCCTGTGTGGCATTGACTGACTGGCCTGTGTGGCATTGACTGACTGGCCAGTGTGGCATTGACTGACCTGTGTGACACTAAAAAGTCTTTGTGACATCGCCTCGGTGTTAGACGTTAACCGACGTAAATGATTTTGTCCTTTCAGTGTGTGTGTATTGTTTGATAATACATTCAACGAAATTAAATTTGGACATGTAAAATGTATTCCGTGTGAAACGAACAGTTAATCATAATTAAGTGGTCAGAAAGGCCAAGACGAGTGTGTAGTAAATCACTGTGTCTGTTGTTCACAAGCGAGAACGTTACACACGAGGACGTGTGAAAACGCAGGACGGCCGTGACGGCGCGCTGATTATTTAAGAATGATTTTTATGTTTAATTTAACCATAAAGTTGTCCTTAGAAATTGTTACTTAATTTACCGATGGTTGTAATCGATTACTCGATTACGATACGATCGATATCATAGATGTGTGAATAACATGGATTGGATTTTTGAATAACATGGATTATTGGTGGACGTACCTACGAAGTTAGCGTGCATACCTACGAAACGTATGCAAATAAAATGGCGTCCATCAGGGTTGGGCGCATATTAGGCAACTCAAAGCATATATCGACAAGTTTTTTTGTTATCGACAAACCTTTAGCCATCATTCGCACGAGGATTTAAAAAACGATTGCGTTGAACTCTGGCGTAAGCACTTTTAAAAGCTTGCGATGAGAGCGTTCATACCAGCGCTAAAATCACTGTTGTCTCGGTTCAGTAAGAAGTCGAAATGGTTAAAGCTAACGTACTAGCAAATGCGATTTGTATTGCTAAAAGATGAAAAAGAAAACTATTTTTTTTTTAAGTTTTTGAAGGGTTCTTACTTCTTCTAGTAATAAACCACAGATCTGTGAATAACATGGATTGGACGTACCTACGAATTAGCGTGCTTACCTACGAAATTATTTATGAGAACAAGATTTACTAACGATGAATTCAGGAACTTATTTACCTACTGATTACGTCGTGGCACACTGCAAGACGCCATGGCATGCCGCGGCGTCCAAGTATGCCGCCGATGCCGCGACGTGCCGCGACGCGTCCCGACGTCCCGCGGCATGCCACGGCAGGATGCGGTACGATTGTATCGAAATAAAGTAATATGAATCCTAAACTCATTGAAATAAGAATGAAAATGATTTGATCAGTAATAAAATCCTTTGCCATGCCGCGACGTCAGTGCGCGCCGGCCTTATGTCGGCGATTTCTGATTTGCACCATACATGCCGTAATGAAACACACAGAACGTAATGAACTACACTGAAATATCATAAGGGGGTAAGAAAAATCATAATTGATTAATACATGTTATTTATTTGTTTTTAATCTGTATAATATATAAAATCCTTGCGATACTGACTGCTTGACAGATAAGCTACAGCCAAAATTATAAGGTGCAGGAAGCTAAAATTTGGCATGTATGTTCTTTGGGGATCGCAGGAGTGCACTAAGGACTTTCTTCAAATTCCCACGGGTTCGGACAGAAACAGTCGAAAAAATGTGCAGGTGTAGCAGCGGGCGTCCTCTTGTTTATAAATAAAATTATTTTCTTCAACGTTTCATTGCTAGGAATTCTCGCATACAGTTTCTGTTCATGTTATCTGTTGGCAAAAAACATAATATTATTATTTTAACTGCTCATTTTCCTGAACATAGAGCAGGATGCAGCGGTTTTGGGTTTTATGTAATCAGGGTTAAGTGAAGTAAGTTAGTCAAATATCGCTCTTCCTTTACTAGGTACAGACAAAATTGGTGGAATGTTTAATTTATTTCCGTTTACAGACGCGAGATATTTTAAACAATGTTATCGTTTGTGGAAGTATCTATACATTACGGATATATCGATAACCCATATCGACATTAGCAGTAACATCACTTCTAACCTCTAATACGTAAATATGGAAAATTCCAAACTACGAAAATAACAACATTTAGGCCATAACGAAGCTAAAACCTGTTCAATTTACTATAAAAAGAACCTCTTGTAACAATATTTTGTACAAATACTAATCCTATTCAACAATATAAATCATGACTTCTTACTTACTTGTGCAGAGTACATTTGTTTTGATTATAGCTTTATCTTGCACTGCACAGATCAAAGCAACACTTAGGCTCATGCCTAAAAAAATCATTTTTACGATCTCTAGGAAAGCCTGAAGCACTGATTCATCTGGTGTTTAGACATATTTATGCACAAAATCAAAATTATTATGTTCGATACACAACGATTTGACAGCACCAAAAACACCTTGAAAATAATATGGCGACACTGGCACGATTGACATTTCTGATAAAAAATCACTATGATCAGTGTATTCAGTAACCTATGGCTATCTCTTTTTTCTAACAGAGATATCGCTAAGTAAAAACGAGACAACACTATGTTTGGTGGCTTTATGTCGATTTCATATATATTTCTATAATGTAAAGTATCCATATGTACTATTTGTCCACTCCATATTATATTCTTTTCTCAAAGCAGACGTCCATTACTCTGACAGCTGTTGCACGTGCTAAACTATTGGCTCACAAATTCATAATCGTGTTTCATCCTCCATATTTAATTGTATTTCGTGCCAAATTGTTATAAATTCGAGCAATACAGCGTGTACAAGTATAGTGGTGCTTTTATTTTGAATCTCTTGCCGCCATTGCGCCCACGATGGAGCACACCTACGAAGACTGCTCCGAGAGCTCTCCTGACGCTTCCACATATATATGTATGTATGTAGATATGTCAGGATCGTTGCAAATGGCATTCCGTAGTCTCTGCCTACCCCTCCGGGAAACAGGCGTGAGTCTATGTATGTATGTATGTAAGACTGCTTTACTTATCTCGGCACACAGATCCAAAGAATTCTGTAAGACAAATTTATACCAAACTTATCAATTTTAAAAATCAATAATATAAAAATCAATAAAACTTAAATGACGAAAAATTGCTTTTATTTTACGTAGGTGACCTTTACCTTGTTATTAAGTTCCTACGATCACAATAAAAAGGGGGACATTAATTTATTGTACACGGGTGTAGCTGTAGACAAACAGAAATAAGAGCATCCACAGCCATCGACATGTAATTCTTGTACACGGGTAATACTTAACGCCAACGCCACAAGCTATACCAGAAACCCTTAAATTAACTGTTATTACGATGATAACTAGGAATACTGCGTCAATGGAGCCGCCTTCAGGGTACTCTTATTTCTGAATTAAAAATGACAAATGTAACATAGCATACGACATTTAGTTTTTCACACATGTGCTCGCCTCAATTCGCTTGGGCGCTGGTGCTCTGTCAGCTTAACATCATGCAGTTGTCGGGAGTTGATGGTAATTGTTAGAGATGGAATGGATATACGGCCATGCACCGGTATCTAACTTATCCGGCCTTACGCTTTCCGGTCGGATACCGTATAAGAATCTGATCGGATACTTGATACCGGATATGAAACGAAATGAAATGATATGATTTATTTTCGCAGAAAACACTGTTACAATGATGTTAACAAGTACATATATATATATATGTCTCAAGTGTTTCAACCTGGTGGCATGCAAAATTCTTATAGGTTTAATATGTACTAAGAATATAAAATAAATTTAATTAATTACATATTTAGGAATAACACTTGATTAAAACAAATTCATTACATATTTAAAAACACAATACTAAAATAAATTCGTTCAACACATTATTAACATAAATTCATTGCATATTTAATCATTAATTAAAGTCAAACCTAGTCAAACATACTTAATTATTGTAATTAAGACTATCATTCAAATAATCATCTAAATCATAATAACATTCATTTAGTAATAAGACGTTAAGTTTTTTCTTGAATAATTTAAGATTCATTGCTTTTATATCAGTTGGTAATTTATTATATATTACAGGTGCCATATGAAAAATGCTTTTGTGCATTAAGGCTGTACTGGTCTGCCGCATACAAAGGCGATATATGTCACGTTGCTTTCTGTTATAAGTTGTTGACGCTAAATTATATAAGTTTGGGTTTGCTTTAACAAAATTACATCATAAATTTATAGGCATGGCATTGTAAGTAACTTATATTTTAGGAAAAATGGCTTACAAGAGTCAGCTGCCTGTAGCCCAAACATAGCTCTGATGCACCTTTTCTGTGCCTTAAATATTATGGCCCTGTCCGTCGAGTTTCCCCAGAAAACTATCCCATACCTTAGGACTGAAGCTACCAACCCATGATATGCCACTAGGAGAGTGTTAACACTTGATATTTTTGCTAGCTCGTGAAGAGCATATACTGATTTATTAATCTTTTTGCACAGTGTTTCAATGTGAGCCTTCCATGTTATTTTGTCATCTACAATAAGTCCAAGAAATTTTGTCGATTCAGTTGTGCTAGCTTGTTCACCTTTATAGTTGACCATATTCATAGCAGGGTTTATACGTTGTCTAAAATGGATTAGTTTGGTTTTGCGTACGTTGGCCTTTAAGTTATTAGCATCTAACCATTTAATTATGTCACTTAATGTTCTATTTATATCATGTTCATATGTTACTTTATCATTGCATTTAATTGCAACGGTGCTGTCATCAGCAATAGTAACTTTTTATGAAAAATCGATAATTACCTGCTCTTATATGGCAACAATTATTTTCACATTTCTTCATCGACAAGACCAGCATAAAAATTAAGTCTTAAACTGCTACACAGTGCCAAAATTTCAATTACAGAGTAGTTAGAATATAAAATTAGCTGACCACCAAATATAGTCGTCAGGTTACTTACAGTCATGCATGATCAATTTGCTTTAACTTCAAGTAAAAAAACAATGTTACATGAGATCGTATTTTCCATGATCATGGACTATTACTTTTGTTGTCAATGTTCGGCAGGATATCCGGCTATCCGGTATCCGGCCAAACCACTATCCGTTTCATCACTAGCACTTATGATGTTACGCACTGAAGAGTGACGGAAGCTTGTCCATACAAAAAATCAAAGATTAAAAATGCTTTATAATATTTAACGTATGGGTAAAAAACATATTTATTAAAAATGCTTTATAATATTTAACGGACGGGTAAGAAACATTTATTATCCATAATAATATATCAATATTATAATCAATACAAACCAAATTCTATCGATCAATATTCCGTCCCTGTCCCATCACTACGGCACAGTGCACTAGAGTTCATGTCCTAAGTTTGACCTTGCAATAGCCAATCACAACGCATTACGTGCGCCCCGCGCATCCCGCGCAATACGCAAATTTAGTGAACTCGAATCAAAACAAATATTAGCTAATGCGGTCTCTAGTGGTGGTGCTCTGTGTATCCAGCAGTGTCTGGAGTCTTACTTCCAATCGCCAGTAGTCTTTTCCCCGGGTCAGGTGCAGCGAATGATTCGCCGCACCAAACTGCGGAAAGCCCCTGGTCCCGACCGGATCACCAACCAAGCCCTGCGTCACCTACCTCCGCGAGCAATCGCAGCTATTCAACGGCATCCACCGCACAAGCCACTTTCCCGCAGCATGGAGACTCGGGCGAGTCATAATGCTGCCTAAGCCCGGGAAGAATATACTGAAGCCAGAAAGGCTGTCTGCTGTCGACACTCTTGAAAGTCTTCGAGAAGCTTCTACTGCTGCATCTTGTACCGCACATCCAGCCACGCGACGAGCAGTTCGGGTTCCGAGCCAAACACTCCACGTATCCACGACGCACCAGCTCGCGAGAGTACTGCACCACATGACGGTGGCCCTCAACAAGAGGGAGAGCCCCGTCGCAGTACTTCTCGATATGGAGAATGTGTTCGATCGCGTCTGGCACGCCGGCCTGGTATACAAGATGTCCACGTCTACTACTCCCCGCCGAGTAGTCAAGACTGTGGCCACCTTTCTTCAGGATAGGCGCTTCCAAGTGACAGTCGACGGCGTCCTGTCAACAGAGCGCCCCATCAGAGCCGGCATCCCTCAAGGGAGTTGCCTCTTGCCCGCGTGCTACAGCAGGTACACGGACGACATCCCAGTCGCTGGAGGCGCCATGCTGGCGCTGTACGCAGACGACGCTGCCTACATCACCACCTCCCTTAACCCTGTTCACGCGGCGGTTAAGATGCAGCGCGCACTGGATGCACTACCGCCCTGGCTGGAAGACTGGAGACTGACGGTCAACGTGGCGAAGACCCAGGCGATCTCCATGGGTGGACGGAGACTGCCCCCGCCTCACACCATGCTCGGACACCACATCGACTGGTCGCCGACGGTGAAATACCTCGGCGTGACCATAGACCATCGTCTCACGATGGCCCACACGTCAAGAACGTTGTTGACCAAGCGCGAACCGCTCGAGCTCTCTTGCGTCCTGTCTTGGCATCCGGACTTCCCCTCCGTGCGAAGCTGGCTGTCTACAAGGCATACATCCGCACCCGACTCACCTATGCCTCCCCAGCGTGGTACGCGCTGGCTGCGGAGACCCTCCGCAAACGGCTACGTGCGCAGCAGTCGCTCGCCTTACACGCCGTTGTAGTCGCCACTTGCTACGTGAGGAACGAAGTCATCTCCAGGGACCTACGCACGGAGAGCCTCGACGACTTCATCGGTCGCCTGAGCGCCAACATGTTCGCCCGCGCTGACGGGTCATCCTTCCGCCACCTGCGGGAGCTGGCGCCATACCATCGGCGCTCACCGGACCGACCATTGCTGCGGGACTTGATCCCCGCAGCAACCACACCGGACTGACTACAGCTCGCTCACGTCGGCTGATGGGCGCTTGTCGGGGGCCTCCCCCAGCAAGCTCGACCTCGCCAACGTAAGCGAAGCCTCCACCGAACAAGCCGCCGCCGCTGGCTCGTAGATCGCTCACCGGACGTTCCCCTCTCGGGAATACTGCCGGTGGGGTCAGGTCTCGCTAGCGGCGTGAAACACACCCGGACTAGACGCCCGGATACGACGCCAGTGGCAAGGACCACACTCTCGTAACCCGTCTGCAGCTGCAGGCGGCGGCCGAGCCCACTGAGACAGTCAACCACCTGTATCAGTTTCCCCCCGGTTCCCTTAGGGGAATCGTGAGAAGACCCGGAAGCAGTACGCTGTACGGCTCAGTTCGCTGCGCTTTCGGACTGCTTCAGCGTCACTGGCCGGACAGCTCTTAGAACTAGTGCACACATAAATACCTTCCCCGCGTAGTGTATTGTGTTGTATTTTGTACTACATAAGTTAATGTACATACTTTTACCATATATTACGGCGTTTTCCTTCTACAATCTGGCGCACAACGTAAGGCCGAATCCAGGGATCAAGATAGAAAATCTCCGAGGACTCCCACATCGGACTTCGAAGATGGCGATGTCAGACGAGCAGTTCCAGACGTTCCTACAGACCATCATGGCTTCCAAACAGGAATTTTTTGCATCCTGCAACATCACGTAGAGTGGGCAAAAGGACACGGACGCAGTCGAGGCTTTTTTAGCAGCAGCTACCAGCAAAAATGTAGAAAAGCTGAGCAACTCGGATGCGCTTCGAGGGCTTCCACTTCTTTTACGTGATGATGCGGCGGTATGATGGCAAGGCGTGAAAAGCAGCGTAGACCAATGGGAAGAGTTCTGTAAAAAATTGCGCCATACGTTTGCTCCTCGGAAACCAGCATACGTGATTTACCACCAGATCACACATGAAGTCCAAGAGTCTGATGTCATCACCGAAGCATTTATTGCCAAGAAGCGTGCCTTATTTGCATCGCTTCCTCCTCACGCATTAACTGAAACTCAACAAATAGATATCGTGTTCGCGCTCATGCGGTTGGAAATAAGAAATCACATGCCGCGAGATACATAACGTTTGTACGTTCGACAAACTCCTGGAAACAGAACGTGGTATTGAAGAGACCTTACACGAATACGCACATGGAGCTAAACATACCGAAGCACCTACACTGCAAATGCGAAAAGGAAAACAGTGATGCACGTTCTGTAAACGCCCGGGACACATGGTGAACATAACATAACATAACATATCTTCACGCCTTTTATCCCCGAAGGGGTAGGCAGAGGTGTATTACACACCCACACTTCGCCAGATATGTTTCGGTCCCAATGTAATAGGGGGCGAGCCTATTGCCATCTACCGGGCACATTATTAAGCGAGCGATAATTAACATTTTTAATACACACATAACTTCGAAAAGTCAGAGGTGTGTGCCCGAGGTACCTGGGGATCGAACCCGAGACCATCGTCTCGGCAGTCTGTTACGTACACCACTGGGCTACCGCCGCTTATTACATGGTGAATGTAATCGAATTTGTAATAAGGGGAAAATGGGAAGTTGCATTCCCATCTTCCCCCGATTACAAATTAGGGGGAAGATGACAGAAAAATTCCCATTTTCTCCCATTCGGGGGGAGACATGCGGGGGAAGATGGGAATAAACCGAAATTTTTCACGTTCTGTAATGTTATTTAGTGGATATTTTTTGTGGTAAATTCAAATAAATGGTATTTAATTTCGTTGCATATGCAATAAAATTGTATGCAGGTTTTGACCATAAAAATAGGATTTAGAAATAGGCAAGTATTTTGGAACGAGGTGACGGTGACGTTGGGAAGGGATTAGGATAAGGTTTTGGACACTTATCTCATAAAATCCGACGACGGTGCGCAGCTTTAGATGCTCCAGTGACCGGTCTTCCTCCCAGCAAACGCGCCTGGTCCAATTTGCTTTCCTTCTGGAACGATCTTTAGTTAATCGTTGTCCACGCGACCGCGATGACGCAAACTTGTTGCTCTACGTGATGATTTTGCAGGTTCCCCTCATGGGCCACCAAAATATGTCTTCGCCTGACACACTGGAGCATTATAAAAAAACTCAAAATTTGGTTTAACTTTGATTGTATTGAAGTTATAGTATTTACAAAATATAGTGCGTCTCGCGTCGGTTCTAATTGCAAAGTGAAAGGTGAATTTATACAATAATAATGCGAAAACGCCTGCTTTGAATGAATGAGTGAATAACGTTAACACAGATAATCATAAATATTGGACAGATAAACTAATGATTTACAACTTTGATTATTTTTGTTACAAGAAGATTGATTTATTGAAATTTTGATATAAGTATGTATTTAATGAGGCATTGTGCCGAAACACAATGTATCTTTAAATTTTCTTGCAATAATAAATTGACATCTAATTATAAATCCACATACACTAATTGTAATTCAATATTTATTCAACCTACCACACCAGAAGACATTCAAAGAATCATAAAATCACTCAGGAACACGAGTAGTACTGGCTACGATAAAATAGCAACCAAAGCTATTTAAATATGTGAGACAAGTTATTTCGCCAATTCTTTGTCATATTTCAATTTGTGCATATGTGATGGCGTATTTCCGTTGAGACTGTAAACTACAATTAAAAACCACTCTTTAAAAAGCTAGACAAGGAAAACATGACATGCTACAGGCCCATAGCAGGCCTCCTTCACTCGGCCGTACCTACAGCGATAAGTGCCTACACTTTGGCGCGGCTTCCAATCCCGCGTCCGACGTGTCGCGCAAGGGTTGTCGACTTGAAAATTAATTTTACGAGAGCAACTTGAAAATTAGATTTTTTGTTTGTTGAGATATCCCAACGATTATGGTAGCAAATTAAAGATCTAGTTCAAAAACCATTTTATCTGTTTGAATCATGTAAATCGGTCCACGCGTTTAGGAAATAACTAAGAATTAGTATAGTGAAAATGTAAACGACCAGATTTTTTGTGGTTTTTGTTCTACGAGCTCAAATAGTTGGATAGGATACTTATAAGATGATTATTTATTATTAGGTACGTGGTCAAGTAGGTAGATAGACGATGAATCAATATTATAGTAGCAGCGGCAAGTCGACAACCCTAGAGCGACAGCTCCGCGCCAGACAGCGACAGCGTTATGTCAGTTATGTGTTAGAAAAGAGCGGGAACGGTTAGGTGAATATCGTATTAGGCACTGAGTGCTTATGCGAGCTGAATTGCACTTTGTTGCTTAGTAGCAAGAGTCGCAATTTCAATGAATTGGTTTGAGAAGTGGTGCTTCTGTACGTAAGTACTGTTTATTCTGTGCCCATAGCTCTTATACCTGTTTTATCTAAGGTACTGGAAAAAAATATTCATGAGAGTTTATATACCTTGTCCGTGTGGTGACGGATTAAGAATACGGAATGTCACCACCCCATATCATCCCTTGGGTGTCGTAAGAGCCGACAAAGGGAGTATAATATGCAGAGAACAGCACTGTAAGAGAAGGAAAACTTGATACAAACCCTATACCAACCCGTTTGGCCAGCGTGGTACAGTAGGCCAATTCCTCCTTTCAAAGGAGAGGCCTAGTCCAGCAGTGGACTGTTAAAGGCTGTGGAAGGCTTATATACCTTTATGGAAAAATATAACATTATTACGGATGCGCAAACAGAATTTAGGAAAAATGTATCAATGAGTGAGTTTAATGTCGATCGCAATACACCTGTCTGCGCCTTATTCATGGATCTTACCAAAGCATTCGATTGTGTGGACCATGAAATTCTTAAGGGCAAGTTATATAATAGTGGCATAAGGGGCAACACCTTAGATCTGGGGCCCAATTCTGCTATTTTAGATGACATCGACATCATATTTTGAATGGAATGAGATTATATTTTGAATTGACTCAAAATCGGTATTCTGCTACACAATGTCATTCTATTCTAATTTCGAAATATTCAATTTAATGTCAAATATCCTGACATGAGTAGGTATTGCCATTAATGAAATAATTAACTTTATTGCTGGTAATTTGATGTTACAGCGTTGCCTATGATTTGTTTTTTATGTAATATGCCCGCAAGTACGCTCTCACATTTTATTTCAATTTAACAGTTCCTTACGATCTGGTAGATCGTAGATGTTTCGGGAAGTCTCCTCTTATTCAGGGACCGTAAGGGTACAGCATACGGTCCTCGAGGAACGTACATGCCAATTTTTAGCATCTTGTGCCCAGTAGATTCGGCTGTGCATTGCTGTTAGTCAGGGAATTGTGAATGAATTTTATATATACAGATGATACTACCTAGCAGTGCAATATGGCAGTCTATAATACTAACCAGTACCATTTTAGTAAATGAATTTATTCGTTGGATTGCGAGAGATTTTTTGATACATAATCAATAATGTTACGTACGATTTGAAATCGAAAATTTAAAATATGGGTGTTTTGAATATGTGTATTTACAGTTTGACGTCTGTCTTTGTATGTACCTAACAAAACGAAAAGACTAGAATGAAGGTATACCTACCTAAACCTAACGCACGTGGCCCGAAACGCAATTGATCAATCAATCGTAAAAGTTTCTTTGTCAGAATACAGTAAATTAAGATGTCATAACAAGTTTGGTAGGTACATTTGTATTCAGTATTTGCATGCGTGCGTGCAAACCATTTTCTTCATAATAAAAATTATTAAGTAGCTACCTACTCTTTCAAAATAGTACTTAATCTAAATAATTATCAAAATCCCAATGCCAATGTCAAAACGATAAATACGTTACGGTACCTACGTACCTAGTATCTTCTTGGGTTTACGCGAATGTTACACATTGAAATTAAACTACAGTTTACGGATTTTATCGCGATGTATTGGATTACGAGTTATTAATAAATTGTAATAACTACCTAAGTGAAACTTAGGTATTTATTACAATTTATTAATAACTTAGTGAAACCAATACATCGCGATAAAATCCGTAAACTGTAGTTTAATTTAAATATGGTACGTAGTCAAATAATACATTCCAAAATAACATCACAGAGTACCTTTGTAAAGTTTGTAATATTTGCCAGTAGACCGATTTCCGTGTGGTGACGGATTAAGAGTACGGAGTGTCACCACCCCATATCATCCCATGGGTGTCGTAAGAGCCGACAGAGAGAGCAAATTATGCAGAGAACAGCACTGTAAGAGAAGGAAAACTTGATACAAACCCTATACCAACCCGTTTGGCCAGCGTGGTACCTATAGTAGGCCAATTCCTCCTTTCAAAGGAGAAGCCTAGTCTAGTAGTGGACTGTTAAAGGCTGATGGCGAGACCGATTTTTATTATAAATCGTTTTAAAATCAGCTAACACCCGCGTCCTGAGGGAACTACTTCGCGTACCCGGTTAATTTAGCCTAAGTTACTCCTTGGTACATCAGCTATCCGCCAGTGAAAGTCCCGTCAAAATCGGTCCAGCCGTTACAGAGATTAGCGAGAACAAACAGCCAGACAGACTGACAGACAGACACACAGACAAAAATTGTAAAAAAAATCATTTTGGTATATGCACCGTGTATACATCATACATCCATATGTATTTAGTAAAAAGCGGTTATTTTAATATTACCTACAAACATACACGCCAATTTTATTCATATGTTTAGATAATAATCATATTTAACTAATCATAAGCACAGATAATATAATTTATAAGTAAGTCATAAACTTCGCTTGGTTTTAAGGTCCCTTGTGGGCCATAAGGTCATAATTAGTGCGGATGTAAATGCATCATCTACGTTATGGTATGGCAAATATCGTTCTTCTGATAGGGATCGACGGTGCGCCGTCGAGGATTTCATTGCAGAAATGAATTTATCCATCCACAACACACCAGATGCACCACCTACTTTTTGCAGCCCCATGGGCGAGTCTTCTATTGACGTCACACTTTCTTGTGGGGACGTTCGTATAGATGGGTGGCGTGTCCTACCGGACGCGTCATGTAGTGACCACCGCCTAATCGTGTACGAATTCACGTCAAGGCTGCCACGGGACTCGTCATGTATCTCCTCTATTAATTTTAGATATAAAACAAAAGGAGCTAATTGGGATCTTTTTGGTTCACTATTCGCGTCACATGTCAAATACTTCACTTGCTGTAGTCTTTCTGTAGAAGAGAGTGCTGAAATTTTGTCTGACACCTTCATATATTGTGCGGATGTTGCCATTGGCCGTGGTTCTATCACCAACACTCGTAGGTGTGATTGGTGGAATAACAACTTAGCTGAACTTCGGCGAGCCTTTCGCAGAGCACGTAGAAAGTTAAATCTATCAAAAAGACGTCAAATAACAGGTGACGTTTATGATACTGCCTTCATTGCTCTTAGAGTTGCTAGATCTCATTATAGGTCTGCAGTTGAAAAATGCAAAAGAAATTTGTTACGTAAGATTGTTGATAGACTCGATAGGGAGGGTCCGTGGTCTCCTTTATATCAAGTATTTAAAGCAAATAGATCTATCGACTTAGCTTATACCCAAAATATCAAAATTAATGGTAGACATTCCACTGGTATTGAGGAGACAACGGACTATCTCTTGAATTGTCTGATACCCAACGATCGGCTGGAGAATGACACAGACTACCACCGTCAGATCCGACAATGGGCTGCTTTGCAACCCGTTTCACCAGCGTCAGACCTACCATCCTATGACGAATTCATAAATGCTGTCGGATCTTTGCCGCCTAACAAAGCTTCAGGCGAAGACAAAATCTCCAACAAGATGATAAAGGAAGCTTGTAAAACATCTGGTGAGTCCATTTTGTATGTGTTTAAACGTTGCATAGCAGAAGGTATTTTTCCTCGTATATGGCGCAGTGGTTACATTAGGATCATACCAAAAAGAGGAGACAAACCGTCCGACGACCCTAAGTCATATAGGCTAATAACATTGTTACCATCACTAGGAAAGCTTTTAGAACGTCTCGTAGTTCCCCGGCTTCTGCCGGGCGGTATTAGATTTAGCGATAGACAATTTGGCTTCACAGTAGGTAAATCGAAAGTTGACGCAGTTATATCGGTTAGGAAGATAGTTTCGTCATCAACACTACAATATGTGCTAGGTATATTCTTAGATATATCTGGCGCTTTCGACAACGCATGGTGGCCAATGCTTTTACTTAAATTAAAGTCTCGTGGATGCTTTAGTAACATATATTCCCTCATTTATACGTATTTCCTACATGGAACAGCAAAGTTAAAATTAGGCCACCATGCTGTGTCGAAGGCGCTGACCATGGGTTGTCCGCAGGGATCAGTGTTAGGCCCGTATTTATGGAATCTAGGTTTTGATGACTTTCTAAGCATACAACTACCACCAGGTTGCTCATTGACCGGATATGCAGATGACGGTCTTTTACTTATTCAATCTAATACTAGGGTAGGACTTGAAAGGTTAGCTAATCAATGTTTAGACTTAATCAACAATTGGGGTGAACGCAATCGTTTATATTTTTCTCCACAGAAAACATTTCAATTACTTTTGAAAGGGAACTTAAAAACACCGCCTCGAATCAAATTCAATAACATAACCATTAGAAACAAAGAATCAGTTTGTTATTTAGGGTTAGTTTTAGAGAGAAACTTTTCATTTATCGAGCACATTAAAACAGTAGGTGAAAAATCTAAAAGAAGTTTTTACGCCTTGTCAAAGATATCAACTGCGACATGGGGGCTTTCGTTCAAAACTTTAAAAGTAATTTATGGTGCAACATATCTGGGTTGTATGTATTATGGTGCGCCTGCATGGGCTGATAGAGCTACTATCGGTGCTGTACGACGTAAAATGCTACAAAGTCAACGTCTCGCGTTGATATTTTTGTGCAAGGCTTATAGGACAGTTAGTACTGAAGCTTTGCCAGTACTGGCAGGTGTATTTCCAGTCGATCTTGAGGCACAAAGACGAGTAGCAATGTATTACGTGACACGAGATAACATGGATCTAAATTTTCTAGCTCCGCGCGACAGACATAAGATCGCTAGATTGTTGAACCATCAATCCACAGTCTATGACGATCTTCTTGATGAATGGCAATGTCGCTGGAACACATCAACTAAAGGCCGTCACCTCTACCAGTTCTTCCCATGCGTCCGAGAGCGACTGGCGAGGAACTGGTTGGAGGTGGATCACTGTGTAGCCCAATTTCTTACAGGTCATGGCAACTTTAAGAGCAAGTTGTATTCATTTAAGCTAGTTGATTCACCGTTATGTCAATGTTCAACATCTGGCAACAATTATGACCAATCTGCTCATCACATTCTATGGGAGTGTAGTCTTTGGCAAACTGAACGTAATATCATGCTTAACGAATTAGAGGTAACTTCTGGAGTAGTGTACAATACAGATCTTGTGGCAAGTAGGACGAATTTCCGTGCGTTTAGGCGTTTCTGCCATACATATTACTGGAAACAGGCATAGTTCACAATTTAGGCCCCCTTAATGCTCATGTCCGTGGTGCTTATCTTTTCTCATCACTATATCTCTTCGTTGCTTGTCTCCCGCTTTATTAAGGAGGGAAGTGGATTATTCATTTTCCAACTCCTCCAATATACTTCTGATTAAGTTCGTTGCGGGTTCCAAGACAGTTTAACTTTCCCCGGGACTTCACGAGTGTCAAAACTCGTTGTCATCAATGGTCACTGCTGCTGAACCTGGCTACACAGGTGACACAGTAGTGGGAATGAGGGTGGGATTAGTCCCAAAAAAAAAAAGTAAGTCATAAATGTTTACTTTTTCATGTCGTTTACACAAATTATTTTAATATCAAGCCTTGATATATTAAAATAATTAGGCACATCGAAACGAACGAAAAAGGAAAATGCATTTAAAGTTACGCATCTTTGGATCATATCGCACCAGTACGTCGCACGAATTGCACCCTGTCCAAGGCCTCTCTGCAAGGTCAAGTCAGACACCTCTAGCACAGATATATATAATACTATAGATAGATACTAGAACCCCTAGCGCAGCATTGTTTTTATTGTAAGCGCCATCTCCCGGTACTTTTGCGTAGCAACTATTGAATTGTCGGTGTTTCCTGGGTACACTATCCCCATCTAGTGTAGATTTGACGAAAACAAAATAGCTCTCGGCATAGCAAAAAATAGGCAGGTCGCAGATTTTTGTTCGTCATCGTGTGTCTGTACCAGGGTATTATATTGTCTTTGACTTAAGCCATCTGAAAAACGCTTAATTGCTAACTTCTCGTTAATCGGACGTAATATGGAGAATTTGGAATCATCTCCATCTGCCTGTGCAATTGTCAAGTTTACAAATAATTTTTCCAATTCCTCACCAAACTGTTCAATGGACCGCCGTCCTTGCTTGTTACTCAAATTTTTTTAATGAATTGCGACTGCAGATTTTTTCTGAATTAAAGATGTACGCATATCATGAATTAAATCGTCTATAGTTGTGTAACTTTTTTTTTAAACGCAATTTAGCACTCTCAGACAATCGCGTCTTCAAAACAAACTCTATTAATTGACATTTAGTGCTATCAGAAATCATAGAACTGTATAACTGTATACCGTCAATTAAACGCAAAGTATCTTGTTCCCTATCAGTCATACTAGGCAAGAGCGCTATAGCTGTTTTTAAATTAAATGATTCGCTAGCCATTTTTGATGACGTATCCGATGACGTCGAGGTCATTTCACATAAATTAATTATTTTACTGTATAAAATATGAATATTATTTATAATGGTATGAATATTTTGTAAACTTTCGGCGCTAATCTCAGAATGTTCTATTTTTCTTTGTACTTCAAGCAAAATATTTTCCAACTTAGAATAATTAGATTGAGCTAACACTACCTTTTGGCGTGCTGTATGGGATGACTGTCTCCGTACAGGGCCGATTTTCACAAGATAATTACTTATATCTTTAAGATTATTTAAAATAGACAATAAATCCTTTAAATAATATTTTCTTGGGTTTACGCGAATGTTACACATAGAAATTAAACTACAGTTTACGGATTTTATCGCGTTATATTGGTTTCACTTGTTATTACATTTAAACCGAATGATCTAGAAACTACATTTTAATTACTAGCCGACGTTTCGAATTCGGATTAATGTCTGCCGTGAACATGAATCCTGTAAAGAATTCGGTTTAAATGTAATAACAAGTGAAACCAATATAACGCGATAAAATCCGTAAACTGTAGTTTAATTTCAAAATCCTTTAAAGGCATACAAAGCAACATATTCTAATTTGTACAAATCCCTATATAATTACGCTTAATTAAAGTGATTAACCTGGTACGATGTGGCGCGGCGCGTTTAGGCTACTCCGATGTGGTCCAAGAACATGGTGTAGCGGCTGCTGGTTGACACCTCTGCTGAAGCTACTTTTCTGGGCCGGGCTATACCCTGGACTCCGTGGGCCCAATTTCCCTGGACTCCGCTGCTCCTTTTGGGCCGGGCTCATCCCTGGACTCCTCGTGCTTTAAACTAGATGCGCTTCGGTTCGGGAAACAACGCTAAATGTGCTGGCGTTGAGTTCGCGTCGTAGTATTTTTATTTGCCTTCTTTCGCACCTTTTGAATATGAGGTAAAGTGCTCCAACTAGTATGATGATAAGTATTGTGATCAAAAGTATTTCCACAATACTCATCGGCTTGCCAATTAATTGATTAGCTGAGGCATTGGCTGCACCGTTCGCGTTCTGCGCTATCACGACCTCTTCTTTTGAGTATGTTTTGCCCATCTTCCGAGTGACCTTGAATCTTCAAATCTTGTTTCTTCATATATCTTCTTTCTTCAAATAATATGTATTTTCTTTATTCAAATAATATGTATCTTCTTTCTTCAAATAATGTCTTCTTTCTTCAGATGTTCTTAAATGGCAGGGTCGCCATGTAGTAGGCGGTGGAAGTAGAAGTAGGTTTTCACATAATTTTGGCGTAATAAATCGAACGTCTGCATTGTACAAAGTCTCATCGTTTATTAAAATAATATAAAACTCTCACAGTTTGAGTACATACTTACAACATATACTTACTTAGAATACGGTAAAGTGCTTAGTTTGCAAAACGTGACAGAATTACATCAGTTACAGGAATTGTGGAAGGCATCTCCTTACAGGCTGCTTAAATGAATTTTTGGCAAAAACATTTCAAACACAGCTCTTCGTTTATCATACACTCCTATAAATATGTTCTTAGATCATTTTCTATCATTAATTATTAAACTTTTGAGGCAGCGGATGGTTTATTACCGGTGTGCGTACGAATATGACTACTTAAGCTGCTTTTTTGTGTAAAATGTTTCAAACATACATCACATTTGTATGGCTTGTCACCGGTGTGTACTCGCATGTGCGTGTTTAAAGCACATTTTTGGGCAAAACATTTCATACATAAGTCACACTTGTATGGCTTTTCACCGGTGTGCAGTCGCATGTGCCTGATTAAATGATTTTTTTGGCAAAAACATTTCATACAAACATCACACCTGTATGGCTTGTCACCGGTGTGCATTCGCATGTGCCTCATTAAATGACTTTTATTGCCAAAACATTTCATACATACATCACACTTGTATTGCTTGTCACCGGTGTGCACCCGCATGTGGTTGTTTAAACTAACTTTTTGACCAAAACATTTGATACACACATCACACTTATATGGCTTATCACCGGTGTGCACACGCATGTGGTTGCTCAAAGTAAATTTTTGGCTGAAACATTTCATACACACATCACACTTATATGGCTTGTCACCGGTGTGCACCCGCATGTGCTTGTTTAAATTAACTTTTTGGCCAAAACATTTCATACACACATCACACTTGTATGGCTTGTCACCGGTGTGCACACGCATGTGGCTGCTTAAATGAACTTTTTGGCTAAAGCATTTCAAACACACATCACATTTGTATGGCTTGTCACTGGTGTGCACCCGCATGTGGTTGCTTAAAGAAAATTTTTGGATGAAACATTTCATACACACATCACACTTATATGGCTTGTCACCGGTATGCACCCGCATGTGCTTGTTTAAATTAACTTCTTGGCTAAAACATTTCAAACACACATCACATTTGTATGGCTTGTCACTGGTGTGCACCCGCATGTGGTTGCTTAAAGTAAATTTTTGGCTGAAACATTTCATACACACATCACACTTATATGGCTTGTCACCGGTGTGCACCCGCATGTGCCTGTTTAAATTAACTTTTTGGCTAAAACATTTCAAACACACATCACATTTGTAAGGCTTGTCACTGGTGTGCATACGCATGTGTTTGTGTAAAGTATCTTCTTGGCCAAAATATCTCATACATACCTTACACTTGGATAACTTTTCACCGGTGTGCATACGCATGTGTATGTTTAAATCTGACTTGAAACTAAATCCTTTCATACAAACATCACATTTTAGTGGCTTGTTGCCAGTGCGTATGGTAGTAAAGTTTGCCTCACGCTTTGTCCTTTTGTCTGATACGTCACCACTATATAACTTCTCATTAGAGTGTTTACGTAGATGTTGAACATCGCATTGATACAGCTTTGCAGCACTATGGACGCGAGAAGGTTTAGTTAATGTAGAATCATCAGGGAAATGTTTATAGAACACATCACATTTAAATGATTTTTCAGCTGAATGTTCGCGAATGTGTTCTGTTAGTAGATTCTTGTTGCTAAAGCACTTGTTACACGTATCACATATATTTGACTGTACATTACAACGTGAACTACTATTAACACTGCTATCTCTAAATAAATTGTATTTAACATTCTCTTCGGCGTCGTCACTGTCATGAAGCGATGTTGCATCACATTTATCATAGTCTTTATGACTCTCAGAATATATTTCATAATTACAATTATAGTTAACACTATCTGATGGGTTTTCAACTTCAAATTTCATAAAACCATGTTCTAGAAAGTGTTCTTGAATATCGCCTTCAGTGGTATCTTCATAAATGTTAATAGGTGTGGTCAATGTTGTCTCTTCGGGTTCATGTGTATCTGAGAATCAGTCAAACAAAGTAGAGGTCAAATACGATCAGTTACAATAGGGTATTCGAGTACTATAAAAATATTGCATTGTTTCTATAGTCGGGGCAGGCAAAGCTATAATTTTTGTAAGCAAACATTCAGGGATGCCCAAATTTGCCCAGACCTTTGAATAAAATCAAATATAAACAGTTTTCTAGTGATTTTATACGTCTTGGTGTAGGGAGAAGTGGGTGTACCGAATACTGATACCAGTGATTCAGCATACAGGATTCTGATAAAAGTAGTTAACTCTTACAGAATAATTTTAATGTTTTATTTCTTTCTGTAGACATATTTTGTTTTAATGTTCTATATTGTTAGCTTAACAAAACCTGAATAGTTGAGATAACAATACTGTACTAACAATATCTTTGAAAGTTGAATTTATATAAAAATGGATTTATATAAATGTGTGTGCTTACAGATGTCGTCGTCGAAGCGCAGCCGCGCTCTCAGCGAGTGTCGCTCCGCTTCTGTGACAACGAGCGACTCCACACTCGCCGCCTGAGTGCCAAGTAGATCCAACCTTTTCTGTATACAGTGAAAAATACGGTTGAGTTAATAGTTGGTTTAGTTATCGATAAATATTAAATTCGCAAAATACATATTTTTTTCAGAACTGGGCGTTACACGAATTAGTTCTTTTAAGAATTAGTCATTTGACAACTCAGTCCATTCCGGACTTGCCATTTCGCGGATTAGACATGTAACAACTAAACGTAATAGTTCTGTTTTGACTTTCTAAGGTCGCTACTGATCCACCTTTTATATCTTTGCAGAATATTCATGTCATTGTGTGTACACGTGCAAGTGGGAACTTTCAGAAATAAAGACATTTCACATTTGTTTACTTATTGTTAGGCCATGTCGGAGGCCTTCGGGCGGTCTGAAAACTCCAACACTAGAGTTGGCCACACACTCACACGAAAAACAAACAAACAAACATTTTTTTACTTTGAGTGCATCATTTATAGAATAAATAATAGCGGTCCGACAAGGGTACCTTGTGGTACACCTGATACCGTTTTGTTTAAAAAGAATTTCTTCCGAATCCACAACTTTTCAGATAGTTGGTAGCTACATAATGATTTACGTACTAAATGGCTTGATACATGACGCTGCGGAGGGCTTTAACTGATCTATTCGTTGTTTTCCTACAAAAAAAATTTATTATTTTCGAAGAAGAAAGACTGCCTCCATGGTCCAATGGCTAGCGTTTGGATCGCGGTTTCTCGCCTCTCCCGGTTCGGGCAAAAGTGTCACTGAGTTTTACCGAATTTTCAGTAGCAGCATCGAGTGTGTCAGCCAGTAAAGGCAAAAGGCTCGCCACAATTATGTGGGACCTAAAATTCATAACACTGCGAAATGTGTGTGTAATATTACATCCCTGCGTAACCCTTCAGAGATACAGACGTCTATAAAAATACATAGAAAATTAGGAAAAATGAGGTTTACAAGAGCAAAGCTGCATACAAACCTCAGTTTGTTCTGTTTGCACCTCAGTCTTCGGCATCATTGTACGTTTCTTCTTGGTATAACACTTAACAGGTCTACTTCTCCATAATTCGCTTGTGAATGGACTTGGTTCACTGAAATTTATTTTCATTTTTGGCATTATACTCATAATTATTTGACTGGCCTATCCTAGTGGTAAGTGACTTTTACTGCTAAACAGAAAGTCGTGGGTTCGATTCCCACTAAGGACAAATTGTTAAATGGGCACAATAAGCTAGTTGACAAAAAATAAATTATATGTCCGTCCTTTAGAATATTCAAAAATGTGCGATACGTATTTTTTATTAAATTTGTAAATTTAACCAAAAAATACCAAGATATAGCTCATTAAAGTTACGTATAACGTCACGCCGTGCTGCATTTTTAGCACTAGATGACGTCACACGTAACTTTAATGGGCTATATCTTTGTAATTTTTTATTTAATCGAAAAAAGAAAAATACGTGTCCAATATTTTTTTTATAATCTAAAATACGGACTAAATAAAATGTAATTATTTTGACTCTGGAAACTACCCTATTATTTGTTACTTATATCTGTACATGCACACAATAATTGTACATCAATTACACCGTCACAGTACAAATGATCGTGCTCATCGCACAAGTTTGTCCTGGGTGTGAATCGAACCTCGTACCTTTGGCTTAGCAGTCAGGCGGCCAATATTCGTATTTTATCTGACACCGACCCTTTATTTAAACTATATGCGATTAGATTTAGAATTTAGTCACAATTGGTACCTATCCTGCTCAAGTAATTGAATTATAGTCTAATTTGCCACATACAGGGTAATTTTTTATGTAGTTCGGATATTTTTTTTATGTTATACTAAAATATTTACGAAAATTAATAAACATGTATATTTTATTTTACCAAAAAATAACAAAGTTATCACTTATTAAAGAATATCTCTTTCAAACAGATGTTCATGGTCACCCGATGGCTTATCAGCTGTGAGCTCGACGCGACACAATAAAGCGCGCGGGCGCGCTACGTAACGGTTGAAAGACTTGTACCTACACCGATCAGATACTGTGTTCTAGCTTCAAAATTATTGTTATTCACGTACCTACCGTGCTTCATCAGTCCATAGGATGTTCGCTTCGGCATGATTAATAAGCCATTCACACAAGACTCGTCGTGGTACTTGGTCTACTTCCTGAAGATGTAGTACCGGCTGGTAATCGTACGGATGGAGACCGGCTGCGTTTAGCAGTCTCCACACTGCGGGCTGGCTCACACCGAAGCGACGTGCTGCATCGTATGTGCTGGCTCGTGGATCCCTTTCGAGGAATTCGAAGATCAAGTCTTCGACGTCAGTAGCCAGGCGCGGTCTGCCATACCCTAGTGCATGGCTAGGAGTTGTTAACTGGCCATGATCCAAAAAGCCTTTGGTTGGCCGCTAAAATAGGCCGTTCACTTGGAACTACTGGGTTGTTTACTCCTTGAGCTCGCACACGAGGTACACTTTCTTGTTCGTACATTGTTCTAGCTGCACGAACATACCATTTCGTAGTACTCGCGATTTGAAAATCGTTGCGACGTCATTGTAACGACTTACGACCGGCGGCGCTTGCGCGAAATTGCGACACGTGCCACTTTGTCGATGCGCCCGAGTTGACTGGCGTAGCCTGCACGCGGATCTTGTCCTTTACCACGCCCCGCACCCCGCGTCCCGAACCCCTGTCGCATCGCGCGCGTGTTTCATAGTATTATTGCAACGAATAACATTGTGTCTATGATTTCCTTGTTTCTCGGATATTTTTACTCGAATTTGGTGGGATAAAAAAGTAAAAAGTTATTTATGGAAATGTGTTCCATTATTGATATAGAACCACAGAAAAAATATCTGAACTGCATAAAAAATTACCCAGTATAATATGTAGAATGATAAACGATTTTAAACTTTCCCAGTTAGTATAGATTATACAAGGTTAGTGGGTCTTACGCGCAATCAATAATAAGGCATAAATATTATTTATGCCGATGTTGACACATAGTTTGACACTTTGTTCAATTTACTATCTAGTCGCGCTATCATTTAACTACCATATAGTTATGGAGAATAGCAGTTATGCAATAAGTATGATAAGGACACTAGATGAATAATAAATAAATAAATGAAAACTGCATTTTGAACAAAAGTAATAAAGGCAATTGGCCCCCTGGTCCACTATGTCTTTATGTAATTGGCGGCAAATGAGCAGACTGTTCGGCTGGTGGTAAGCGATTACCGCCGCCCAGGACACAAGCAACACCAGAGCAGTCACAAGTGCGTTGCCACCCCTTGTATTGGGAAAGGAATAGGAGGAGGAGTGGGATGAGAAAGAAGGAGTAGAGGATGGGCATCCGTCCACTCATAAACAAAATGGGGGCTCACTAGTAAATATGTACACTCACCGCCATTCTTCTGTTATGGCGTCGCAATCATGTAACGGTTCCTCTTTAACTTCAACTGTCTCTTGCTTTACATCTACGGGCTTATCGCTTACATCTGGTAAGCATCTTTCTTCTACCTGAAAATAAAACATCCGTAAGGATGTATATAAAAATAACTATACAACAATAGGTTCACTATAAAGTATTAGATAAAAATAAATACGTTAAAACCAACCGAGTTCAAAAACGAAAAAGTGAAAAAAAATAATAAAGATTTAATATTAATTAAATACTACCTATTATTTATACGTGCTATTTACTAATAGGTTATTTGTAATTGCTCGTATTCCCTTTCGGGTGATTCTAAGCCCACAATGGAGTGTTTTTACCCTCTACATATGAGTGTCCAAAATGCACAATTTTGGAATAAAACGGTTTTTAAGATTTTTTGAACCAATTACAAATCATCCTATATATACAGGGGGTAAAAAGCCCCTTAACTAAAACTGAAGTCCCATGTTTCACCAATCAGTACGAACATCTTTTACTTCGGCACCATACAGGGGACATTACTGGTTCAGGAGATATTGAGCCTCAAAATTAGTATGGAATTTTTCTAATTAGGTACAAAATCGACGCATTTACCACGCCAATATGTTCTTTAGATGCGCAATAACCTCATAGATAAGTAGGTATTTGAAATACCTAATTATCTATGAGGTTATTGCGCATCTATTGCACGCGCACGCTTTTAATTTCGGTTTAAAAAATGTGAAAACTCGAAAAAAAAATCGTTTCCCAGGTACTATTTTTGGATAGTATGACTTCGCATGATGTCCACAACGAGTAGAATTCGGCTTGGTTATGGGTCTTGTCACAACCTATATATATATATATTTCAGACATCGGATGACAATGAAAAATTATCATGACATATAGCTGATCTGATGATGGAATCGAAAGGTGGCCATAGGAATAATATAGGAACTCAGTAATCTTAATATATAAAATCCTTGCGTTACTGACTGACTGACTGACAGACAAGCTACAGCCGAAACTATTGGGCGCAGGAAGCTGAAATTTGGCATGTATGTTTCTTGGGGACCGTAGGGCTGCACTAAGAAGGAATTTCCCGAAATTCCCACGGGATCGGCCAAAACGGGTAAATTAAAAAAAATATGCAGGCGTAGCTGCTGGCGCCTCTAGTTAAATGACAAAACTTTATCGAGTTTGGGCTCGTTCTCGTCCGATGAAGGAGTCAGAAGGTGGCCATACGAACTCAGTAGGTAATTACAAAAATCTATTTGAATTGCACAATGATGATAATGGTGACTTGAAAGTGCTAAGATCATACTATGTACAAACTACACATATTCAAACACAATTTGTAATTGTTTAATTGAATAAATAAACTAAAACTGAAAACTGAAACTTCAAAGACGTAAATCATGAGGTAATGCCATGATCAAAGATTTGTCGATTATTAACGAGACCAAGTCTATTAGCTCTCTGCTCAAAAGACTAATTCGCTAGACGCTCTTGGATCTTACCGAGTCTAGAATTATATTGTAAGAACATATACTATTTTATAATATACAGGTTGTCACAAGACCCATCACCAAGCCGAAATCAGCATGGTTTCGTAGCGGCAAGATCTACGGCTACGAACCTAGTATCATTTACAGAGTCACTGATCCAGTCTGTGGATGCAGGCAATTTAACGTAATATATACGGACTTCAAAAAGGCCTTTGATAAAATGCCACATTCAATCCTCATAAAGAAACTTGCAGCTTATGGTGTAACTGGGTCCCTACTGGAATGGTTTAAAACCTACTTAACAGAGCGTGAATTTTACGTTGTTGTTAATGGTTATCAATCTATTACTCACAAAATAACTTCAGGTGCTCCTCAGGGTTCATATTTGGCTCCAATCTTGTTTAACATATTTATCAACGATCTTCCACAATGCTTCCGTTTTTCGGAACCTTACTTATATGCGGATGACCTAAAGTTTGCAAGACAAATTGAGTCCCCTACTGATAATGAACTGTTACAGGACGATCTTAATCGAGTTGTAAAGTGGTGTGACTATAATAATATGCGATTTAATAACAAAAAATGCTACCATGTCAAATACACAAAAAAAATCAACTATATCAAATCCGAATACTTCATCTACCAGGATAAAATTCAAGAAGTAGAAATTATTAAAGACTTGGGTGTATTCTTTGACAGAAAAGTAACGTTTCTACCTCATATTGAAAGCATTATTAAGAGAGCATCAAAAATGTTAGGATTCGTACTTAGAAACACAAAGGGTTTCCGTAAAAGTAGCACGAAGATTATGTTGTACTCTAGTCTTGTTCGGAGTATTTTAGAGTAGATATTGCAGTGTAGTATGGAGACCACACTACGCCACTCATGCACTGCGATTAGAACGAGTACAAAAACGTTTTATGTGCCAAATAAAGTGCCTCTAGTGTAGGAGGCTACACGAAACGTTTACATCACTACAAAATACCTAGTCTATCTACACGCAGAAATATTACTGATTTAGTATTTTTATATATATAAATTACTAAGAAACAAACTAGATTGCCCAAAGTTTCTCGGCCTAATTAGGTTTCGCGCGCCTTCTAGATACCCTAGGAATAGTATAACACCACTTTGCCCGCCATTACGAAGGTCCGTGCTTGGTACAAATTCGACTATACCAAGACTGTGCAGAATTACGAATAGTTGTAGTGACTTAGTAGACATACACTTCGATGGTTTAGGCAAAATCATTAAGGTCGCAGCAACAGACGTATGCATGACATGAATGTTATTTTTAATATATTTCTCGATTTCTGTCAATTGTTTAAGATTCTAAAATGTAATTTATATCCGTTATTTAATTTTATATTGTTTGATTTTAATTTTATATTGTTTAAATTTAATATTATATTGTTTGATTTCAGTTTTTATATTATTGCTTTTGGAATTATTTATTATTATTTATTTATTTCTTCATGCACAATACACATAGTACATAAGGCGGACTTAATGCCGTAAGGCATTATCTACCAGTCGGACCTTTTGGTGGTGCAGAGACAAGCAAGGTAGGTGCATATTATATGTAGAGATAATTATAACAAATATATATTATCAAATGTAATATAAATAAATTGAATATTATACTACAAATAAAATTATAAATTTATTATATTATAAATAAATGAGTATATTACTATATACATACATAATAATACATATTACATAAACTACAAACATACCCTATAAATACATACAAAATATATACAACGTGTAAATGAAATAACGCACATCCTCAGACACCCCAATTAGAATAACTTGTTACAATCATAATGCATGCATTGAATTTTGATTTTTATTTGGGTAAATATTGTTTTTTGAAGATAGTATAAACTCGATTAAAAGTAAAAAGCGTGGTCACTATAAATTTGCGCACGCACACAAACACACGAAACGGTTGCTATGGTAAACAGACGACAGCGATCTGATAGGAACGAAATACGATACGATATAAACAAAATGTTTCAAATTTAGTCTTTATACAACACTCTGATAGAGTGGGGTTTACAAGAATGATGTTTGAGTAATTTGTCAGCTACTGTTGATATTTCCAAAGATATGACTACCTTTTTCTTTCCATCACACTTTTCGGCTTTGGAGTGTACAGTCGACTTTGTATAAAATTATTTATTGTTTGTTAATAACATGCACACGATCCATTGTTTCATAATATTGTAAATGACTATTTAGTTACCTAGCATTATTGATAGATAAAGTAAAAGAATATCAATGAGAGAATAAAGCAAGATCGACGTGTTTAAAGTTGTAAATTAATTTATTTATTTATTTATTTATTAAAGTACTGCCACATGATACATATTAATAATATAACAGTCACATTATAGCCATAAGACATGTTCTGATATGCATCACAATTACGGCGTACATAACATTTGCATTAACTTAGTAACTAAAGTTTAAGCACACAACAATTTTACACAGCGTGTTAACATAATTTACATAATTAGAGGCAATACACAAAAGGCAATCTAAAACAAATAGCAACAACATGTATTTTAACAAACAACAATATGTATATTATCAGCGTGCATCTTACATAATATTGGCAAAGTATTCGAATATTTTATTACTGAGCCTAGAAACACCATCATCAAAGATATCCAGAGTAGGAATTCTTTGAGACAAAAAGTTATAATCGGAATAAATCCGTGCCAAAGGAGACTGTGAGCCGAGATTAGTCTTGGCCGTCGGAACAAAGAACAGTTTATGTATGCGACTTCTAGGGTATTTGTTAGGTACTGACAGCGACACGCTCGAGATAAGGTCACTACAATTCAGACTCCCATTGATAAGTTTACATAAGAAAACCACGTTCAACATCATTCTTCTATTATGAAGACTTATCATTTTAAAATAAGACAGTCTTGTGTTGTATGGTTGTCTATGGGAGAACCCGTGAGTACAGAAAGCAAGATGTCTTGTAAATGACCGTTGAATACCCTCTACCCTCTGCGAATGTATCGAGTAATACGGGTTCCAAACACTAGAGGCAAACTCAAGATGGCTGCGCACTAAAGTATTATACAGTAATATTTTTGTTGTAACATTATGGAAACCTTTAGTGTTTCGTTTAAAAAAACCTAACATTTTTGCAGCTTTGGACACTATTGAATCAATATGTGATTTAAATGAAAGAGATTTGTCAATAATAACTCCTAGATCACGTATCTCATCTACCTCAACCAGGGCTGCGCCACCAATCTCATACTTAGTAACAAGTGGTTTTTTTAATCTACTATATTTAATATGGTAACACTTATTGACATTGAGAGTCATGCGATTAGACCGACACCAATTATATATATTGTCTAGATCATTTTGCAGCAACTTGCTGTCATTGTCTGATTTAATAGGCCTATATATCTTTAAATCATCTGCAAACATTGAGAACTTGCAATTTTTTATTTGAGAGGATATATCGTTGATGAAAGCCAGAAACAGAATCGGTCCCAAATGGGAACCTTGAGGTACCCCGGAGGTGGCGTAGTAGCATGCAGATGTATAGCCATTAATAACAACTTCCTGGGATCTTTCTTGAAGATAAGATTGAAACCACTGCAGAAGTGGATTTTTGATGCCGTAAGCGCTAAGTTTTTGAAGCAATAATGAGTGGTTCACCTTATCGAAGGCGCTACTGAAGTCTGTGTAGACTGCGTCAACCTGTAGCCTTTTATCGACTTGTTGGGATATATCTGACACAAACGCAATCAAGTTGGTTTGGACTGAGCGACCCGGCATAAATCCATGCTGATGATCAGATACACACTTATGAATGACACTGGAAACTGCTGGACATATTAGTAGTTACATTAATAGAATAATCAAATAACTTACAGGATAAAATCACATTATTTTAGTCCACTTAACACTTCACTGTTCCCTCACGCATCACAGCTTTTCACTGTTTCAAAAGCAGCTAATATGTATCAACTTAACTCCTAGGCACTTGTTGTCTGCTCACAATAAACTAGTGATTTAACATTTTCCCACAGTGAAAAAGTCCGGGGGCGACAAGTTAACATCAAGATGATGCAGAACGTTCCACACCAGCACCGTCATGTTGATAATTACAATTTTATTCACACAATAAAATATTTTTTCGCAACTCTCGCTGACAGATTCCCGATGGATGACTAGATACTTGTCATAACTTGTCAAAGCGCATCGCCAGCGCTTGTCATTGGCCAGCGCGGGCGTCACATTACGTCTCGCTCTTGCCTGTTGATTATTACGTAAGCGAAAGATAGATGATAGATATTTTCGTGGTAAATTGTGTGTAGTGTCTTTTGCCGCTATTGTGTTGTACTAATGTGTGCGTTCGTGTGACCGAACGTCGAACCATTAAACAAATGCATTTTAAAAGAAGGCGTTCTGCTTTGACTTAAGGTTTATTTTCGTATATTTCAACTTTTGAAATAAATGAGTGACTATAATTTACATTATTTTTATTATTTTAGAACAAAAAATAAACAATATTAAAAATGACAGTAATGGATTTCCTTAGCCGGTTCTGAACAAACTACTTTCAGGAAGTGCATTTCAATTTGTTACATGTTGTATAATATATTATATAACTAGAACTGATAAAAACAATGTGCAGATTCCTTCAATCTCTCACAAAGGAGCTCTCGAACTTTCAATTTGAATGCGAGCCGGTTAGTGGACATTCTGATTTCAGGAGGGAACCTATTCCATAGCAAGATAGCTTGAACAATGAAGGAAGAGCCTACAAAGTCTGAAGTATGAGAGGACACTGAAGAAGTAGATTATGAGAGGAGCGAAGGTCTTTCTCATGTGTAGAAGATAGATATTGAAAGTAAAAAATCAAGTATGAAGGGGGAGAAGGGGATTTAAGTAAAGAAAAGAGTGTAGTGAGAGCACGCAAATTCCGGCGTTGACGGATGGGTAACCATTTAAGTTTGGAACGAAGAGGAGATACGTGATCATACTTGCGAAGATTGTAGATGAATCGAATGCAGTTATTGAGAAGGCGGTCATAATTATTGAGATGTTCTGCATTCAGGTCATAATAACACATATCACCATAGTCGATTAAAGGAAATATTAAGACCTGCACAAGCATTGTCTTGGCCCTGGAGGGGAGAAAATTTTTGAGGCGGTATAAAGCTCGAAGTGTACCGGTGACTCTCTGACTGACGTCAGTGACATGGGCCTGCCAGTCGAGAGTGGAATCTATGTGTAGTCTTAGATCTTTGACTGTTGTACTGAAAGGAATTTTCAGTCCGTTAAACATTATTGGTGGCAAAGTTGAAAGATCTAATCTGGGTATCATGCTTTTACTACCTACAATCATGGCCGGACATTTGTTAGGATTGACGTCCAGACCAAAATCGTTGCACCAAGTCAGAATCGCCGTAAGGTCTCTATTTACATCCGCTATCGCCATTGTCACATCTTCCACTCTCGCCTGGGAGTAAAGCTGCAAGTCGTCGGCATAAAGATGGTACGCAGATCGAAGGTTAGGTGTCAGGAAGTTTATAAAAACTGAAAATAATAACGGAGAGAGTATGCCACCTTGAGGAACACCAGAGGTTATGTCACGCCAACTCGATGAACAATCATCACTGTGGACCTGCTGCTGCCGCTCCTGAAGATACGACGAGAACCATTCCATAGAACTAGGTGAGGTCATTAGATGGGAGAGGGTTGATAGAAGGATATCGTGACTGACGGTATTAAAGGCGTTCGAAAAGTCGACCAAGGCCAATACTGTGACCTTAGTGTTCTCCATGCCCCCCTAACATCGCCAGTCACTTTAAGGAGTTATGTCACTCATTAAATGTTCACGTTTAATTTCATAGTTAAATGGACGACTATTTTAATGTATTTATTATCTATTATTGTTTACTGTTCTAAATTCACAATATGATTAACTTATATTAGTGCATGTGGTGTTAGCCAGTAAATAATTGTTATACATGTAAATGTATGCCACTAATTAGCTGAAATGTATTGTGTAAACAATTGTTGGTGAACCTAATAAATAAATAAGTCTACTCGTTGTGGACATCATGCCAAGTCATATTAAGCAAAAATAATAACTGTAAAACATATTTTTCTCAAGTGGACACATTCGTTAAACGGCTATTAAAGTGCGCGCGTGCAATTGTCGATTTTTTTATCCATGGAGTCATAGGACATCTATAGAACATATTGGCGGGGTAAATGCATCGATTTTGCACCTAATTACAAAAAAAAATTATGACTTTGAACATCAATACCTCCTGAACCAGAAATTGCCCAGGTATGGTGCCGAAGTAAAAATGTTTCTAATGATTGGAATAATGTGGGATTTCAGTTTTCATTAAGGGTCTTTTTACATCCTGTATAAGAATTACTATAATTCGTGCTGCAATAATAGCGCGACAGGTGTCAGGTATGTTGACAAGATTATACCGACCTCTCCCTCCTCTGCTTGTTCCTCGTATTTCACAGTAACGACACTGTTTATGTCAAGCGGGTCACATGTCAGTAATGAACTTGCGAGCTGATTTTCAGGAATTTCTTCTCTGAAAAAACAGAAAATACTTAATCATTTATTATTTGTATTTCAGTAACATCTGGATAAAAATACGGAACCTCGTCAAATCGGTATCATATATGGAAAAAATAATAACTAGAATGACTTAAAGGCGTTAGTTTTGTGATACTTACTGCTTCAAACAAAAATCTAAGTCATTTACAGCATAATATGTACAATCGAACAACTTTCCGCTAGACCACCATAAGGGCGAGAATTGCTTAGTAAGATATCGTCGCTTCCAGCACTGCTTTATACACACATTGACACTCGTATAAAAAAGAATTTTCTAGCGTGCCTCGACTCTATGAGCGGGCCAGGGGATTTTTTTTTCAAACTAGTCCACCGCCGACTTGTTTGATTGTACCTCCTACTGATCTCGGTGGTTATATCGTTATTCTGTTCTCACCGGTATTCTTCTTCCACAATGTTATCTTCAGAATCAGAGAACATCGGCTTGTCCCGCTCGTCTTCAACTTTTACTGTTTCGCAGAATGTATCTGTACCATATTTAACCGTGTCATCAACTTGTTCTTCAAGCTGCAATTACAATAAGTAGGTATAAGCAATTTGCTACTGTGAGAAAATACTGTAGAAATGTTGGTTTGAATTAGTTATCAAACTTATTGCTCGTTCATACTAGAGAATATTTCTTGTGAAGCGATAACTATTGCTTTAGGAATAAATCCAGTGCTGCAGCAGACTTTACAAACATTCAAACAACTGACGAAAGAACACTCAGATTCGGTATAACTGTTAGTGTATCGTACAAAGTGTTGTCACGTGTGGGGATCAGAACGTCAATGCTTGAAGCAGTTGTTATCGGCGCGGGGAAACCATTAACCGCTTACTTCTTTTTCACGTATTAATAACAAGCCAGTCACGTACCTTGTCAGTTTGAGTACCGGCGATGTGGCAGTGCAGGACACTTGTTCGACTCAAGTGCGGGGTCGCGTCCTCGTCGATAGTGATCTGATAAAGGATCTTGTATATACTGGCGGGACTCTGTGATGCAACGGTAGCATAGGCGACTGCTGATCATACGGTCTCACGTTCGATTCCCGAGTTAGACAAAAAGTGATATTGGATTATCTGTAACCCCTCGGTTGCCTTTGTACCGAAATGTAAATAATATTCTGCCGAAGCAAATAGATGGTATTTCACTTTTATTTTCGAATAATAATCATGCGATACAAATATTTTTGTGAAACAATTTGATCTAATGTTACATAAATTACTAAAGCGGAAGAGACGTATCATTCTGACAGGCGATTTTAACATTGATGTTCTGAAAGAACATACAACATACTTTCTAACTGTGGTTTGTGTTTACACATAAATAGTCCAACCCGCCAAAGTGCTTGTATAGATCATATAATAAGTAACATTCAAAATGCACAAGGATCTATTCATGAACTCTTTTTGTCTGATCACAACACATGTCAAATGTTATCATTCCCAGTGAACGAACGAAAACCTCCATTTACCTATTTATACAAAACTAGCTGTTTCCCACGGTTTCACCCGCGTCCTGAGGGAGCTTCTTCGGGTACCCGGTTAATTTTTAGCCTAAGTTACTCCTTGGTACATCAGGCCAGTGAGAGTCCCGTCAGAATAGGTCAAGCCGTTCCAGAGATTAGCGAGAACAAATAGACAGACAGACAAAAATTATAAAAAAATTCATTTCAGTGTATGTACCGTCCATATGCATTTAGTAATAAGCGGTTATTTTAATATTACAAACAGACACTCCAATTTTATTTATATGTATAGATAAGTGATTTACACTATATTATTCATGTAGCGTAACAATTGTAATTTTTTTCTAAAATAAATAGACGGTGTTTGAATAAGTAGGTATTGTTTACATGTGGCAGCCCTAGCCTCCTTACCTTTGTCTAGATGTTGTCGGCTTTTTCTACGAGATCAAAGGCGTCAAACTACTGTATGTCTATATACTGTGCATTTACTAACAAACATATAATGATCATAGATGGCACCATATATTATTATGTATATAACCAGTTTTGGATGATCCCTGTTTTGTTTAGGATTACGTACAAAGCACTATGGTTCGTCTAGAACAAGCTAGCTAGACAAAATTATTTTATTTGATTTTTATGTCTAGATGCGGTTAATAAGCAAAGATATAAGGTTTTTGATACTTTTTTCAAGGCAGTTTGTCATTTGAGCTGGTATCATGAAAAAAAAAAACATTTATCGGGCATATGTGTATAATATATTTTTTGAACATTTTATAAAGTGATTTATCCCTCGACGTCGCTATAAAATCTAATAACAGATGCATAAAATATCTAAGAACTAAATCTATTACTCATTATCATCACTATCATCAGATGAATCATCCATTGAATAGTCATGATCGTGAGGGGCAGAACTATGAAAAGTAGAAATCATATTAACATTTTGTTCCTTACAGCTAGGTGGGACAATTAAATCTAATACTTCAGTTGGAAGCGTACCTATTTTCTTCCGAGGAACTTCTCGTAAACCGTTTATTACAGGGTCAGATGTTATCAATAACATATTAAGTAAATTTCTATTCGTAGCCTCCCGTGATCGCTTTCGTGTGTTGTGCTCACGAAATCTTCTGCAGTCCTTATTCCGAGCTTCCTTAGATCGTCCCTTCCAGTAGAAGGGACGATCTAATTACTTCGCCACTGTGCAAAAGTATTTTGTGGACAGTAGCGGGCATGTAATACCATGAATAGAGATTTACATAAAGTTGTCTAGTTTCTTGAGCTAAGTTAACGAATTTTTCAATATTTATATCATATCCCGATGATAAAGTGCGAAGTAGTATGCCAAATTTTTGTATTAGTGAAACATCTAACCCTGTAATATCGGCACTAGCCTCGGGATTTCCAAAAAATCTTCGCGCGGTGTTCCCGTCATTAGTGTTACCGAACCCTGGTTTTGGTTTGTCTACAATCAAGCCCATTTCGCTTTTAAATCGTTTTTTAATGTCATCTGAACGTTGTTTCACACTAGCTTTGTCTTCGGCTGTTCTTAACTGCCATTTTTTTATATTTAGTCGATAGCTAATGTGAAGCAAGCATTCAAAGCACCTTATCCAAGCGTGCAACGTAGACAAACCAAAACCAAGATTATCTTTGTCCGCAGCAAACTCTTTTGACAGATCATTCATCATTGTTGGAGTTGCCCCACAAATAAAACATTTTTGTGAGGAAGAAGTTTCGGTCAGAGCATTGCAAACTTTTCCGTCAATCATTGTTAAAAGCATAACATGTGTGACAGATACTTCGGTCTCCATCACCTTGCAGGTTGTCGGCAATAAAGCGTTTATCTCTTCTAAAACCTTATTGGTTTCCGAAATCGTAAAATCTTTCGTTTCCTTAGAAAAGATAAACTTTATTGGCCGACAATACATTGTAGAACAGGGCCGAGGATTCTGCCACACAATATTACCACTTTCATCTTTCAATTGAAGAGGAACGAAAGAAAATACAAATAAAAACTCGTCACTATCGTCACAATTAGTGAATTTTTGTTTGTACATACTATGACCGGAACTTCCATCACAACCCCATTTACTGATTAATGTGAATGACGTGCAAGGTAACAGACTATGAACAACTTCTTGTTGTGCTGAAACTAAACGTTCGGCAGTCTTATCAAGAATTGCCTGAACATTGATTTCAGCATGCGTTTCATTGACTGTAATTTGTTCACCTGACGGGTAGCAGGCTATTTTAGCCTTTCTAACACTGTACATTGACGGAAACACCTTATGTCCAGCTTTAATACTCCACTTCCGAGTCTGCTTATAGCTATGGCTACTTGATTTACTATCAACGTAGTACGCTAAAGCTTCCTCACTTGTTAAACTCCTGGGGGCACTTTCTTCACTCGTGGTCTTGGTTATTGAAAGATCACTAGTCACATCTTTAATTTGACGTGCTACACTTCTCTGACCCGAGATTCGAGCTGACACTTCAGCGGCGTAAATTAATTCACTAGCACTTCTGGACTGTAATAGATCGTCTACACGTCGTCTCTTCGTTTTGAGACTAGAATGTTCAAAATCTTTAGTAGGTCTTCCGGGTCCCGGTTCTCCAGATGTAGTTGGCAGAGATAAATAAACGGACACATCGAAAGATATGTCAAGACCCTCCAGCCACGTCGAATACTTTTGTAGGAATCGCTCTCGATTTCTTCCACAGCTGCTCCACTTTTCAGCAAATTTCGTTGAATATCTTGAGATTAGTACTTTAATATCTCGCAGAGACTGCTCCGTAACACCATCAAAATTATATCTCAAAGATATAAACCGAAAGAGCTCCTCATTCCGCGTTTCCTTCGGGTGTTTCAGCCATTCTTCGAAAAAATCCATTCTTGAGACGGTAAAAACTGTTGAAAGAAAAAAATAAATAAAAATTAGTTGTGCAAATATATCGCAATGAATTTTTTTACGTATAACTACTAGACACTTATGAGAATCGTATATGATAGGTTCTACGGTGGGGACAAGTGGGGACATGTTATTATTTGACCGATGAATTTGAAAAAATGAGTAAAAAAGTGGGTGAAAATTCAAACATTTCATTTTATAAGACTAAAGAATGAAGTTCCCATGTTGAAAATGAAATAAAATATAACTACTTACCCTTACGTATACAATCCATCACAAAAACACTTTCACAAATTTCTTTTAGTGACATAAACAATGCTATCAAATATGATGTAAAAATGCAAATGAATGCCCTTTAAATAGTCAACATCTTATAAACATACCTTAATGACGCTCTTAATGAGGGTAGTATTGATAATTAATAGGTGTAATCCTCAATGTATAGGGGTAATGAGTTCGTAATAGTAATTAACTTCCAGGAATTTAAGAGTTGTTTTTGTCTAGCTAGCTTGTTCTAGACGAACCATAGTGCAAAGGAGAGGTCAAGCTGTACACCAAAAATCACTCAACCGATTGTGATGTAACATAATATACTATTTTATAGGTCCTAGGTAGTATCCTTTGGACATGAGTGTAAGTTTTATTGAAATCAATTTCGCCATTTTAGAGATCTTAAGCAACATAGGGAAAGACAGACAGACAGACAGACATAAATTCTAAAAAACATCAAGTATTGCTTTTTAGCATTTTCCTAGATTTTTTAGCTAATTTTCGTCAAAATATCTTTAATGTACAGACTCTTTCACCTCTACAGTTTTATTATAGTATAGATATAGATGAGTAGAGATTTGTCTAATGAAAACATCAACAAATTCTTAGAATGTATAGGAAATCTTTCATGGTATGACATACTTAAGGATACAGATGCAAATAGAAGCTTCAACAATTTCCATGATGATTTCAGTCTCTTCTACCAGTTACATTTTCCTCTAAAAAAATCCAAAGTTTTCATTAATAATACATCGCCCAAATGGATAACAAAAGGCATAAGAACTTCTAGTATCTATAAACGACGGTTAAAAAGGTTATGCTATTTGAAAAATAATGACAGTACAAGAGCCCTACATTTGTATTCATACGTGAAATGTTCACGTATGAATACAAATGTAGCACAAAAGAATAGTTATGCTCTACCTAGACTCAACCCTAGTATATTCTTGAAACCATGTTCATATACTGAAGTTTCTCGTATTATAAAATCGTTGAATAACACTAGATCAGTTGGGCATGATGAAATTTCAACACATATACTTAAAACATGTGCTGATGTTATATCACCAATATTAGCTCATACTATAAATTTATCTCTGTTAAATGGAGTCTTCCCTGATAAATTAAAGCTTTCTTTAGTTAAACCTCTTTATAAAAGCAAAAATAAATTAGATTTATCCAACTACAGACCAATTACTCTAATATCAATTTTTTCTAAGATTTATGAGAAAATAATGTACAACCGCTTAATAAATAAACATAATATAATAAATAAAGAACAAAATGGATTTCAAAAAGGTAAGTCCACTACATTAGCAGCTTCCTCACTTATTAAGTCAATAACAGATAATATAGATAAAAAACGGCCTGTAACTGGCATCTTCTTAGATATGAGCAAAGCATTTGATCTGGTAAATCACAAAATGCTTATTGACAAATGTGAACGTTACGGCATTCGTGGTCCAGCTCAAGATTGGTTACACAGTTATCTAAGCAATAGAGAACAATGTGTAGAAATTTCACACATAAATGAAAAATTAGTCGTCGTAACACATAGATCCCCATTTCAAACTAATACCTCAGTGTGCCACAAGGAAGTATTCTAGGGCCCCTCCTGTTTCTCTTATATGTGAATGACTTACCAAAAATTACAAACGATAAATGCGTACTATTTGCAGATGATATATCAGTCTTAATACCCGAAACTGACAATAATATGCACAATGAAGAGGTAAATGCAACTATAAATAATATTATTAACTGGTTAGACGCTAACTCTCTTAAAATTAACATTTCCAAAACCAAATACATACAATTTTCAAATTATAAACAGAACCCAAAAAACATAAATATAAAATACCAAAACGAAGAAATTACTACAGTAAATAATATAAAGTTCCTAGGAATAGAATTAGATAATTATTGTAACTGGGGGACACATATTGATAGTATATGCAATAAGCTAAATAGATTTGTCTTTGCCTTAAAACAACTAAGAAACACATTACACAGCTAACCAAGATGCTGCTCTCAACGCTTACCATGGTTATGTAGGATCAGTTCTAAGGTATGGCATACTTCTATGGGGACTCTACACATATAAGTAGAGCCTTTATAGTAAAAAAAATGTTTAAGAGCAATTACTGGTGTATCTGCACTAACAAGCTGCAGACCTATATTCAAGAAGTTAAAGGTTTTGACACTGGTATCCTTGTATAATATGGAAATTGCTATGTTCATTAAGAATGATATACGTTTTTTCACCAAAGTAAGTGAGGATAGTAGATTTGTAAAAAGGGATGCTACTAAACTTAAACATGAATTCTGTAAAAGCCAGGGTTCGAAAATATCCGATATTTATTATAAATATCAAAATATCGGATATTTACGATATATATCGGATATATATCAAGTTTGATATATATCAATTTTGTATGAAAATCATATTATTATTTCATTGTATTATTTATGAATACTATTTGATTAAGTTTCAAAAACATACTAAAATGATCAAAAAATAAAAAACTGAAATGTTTTAATGTTTTATTCATTTGAGTACTTAGTTTTTCGTAACGAATTTTTTCTGACACCACTGACGATCTGACGCCATTAATACCGGCAGAAGTGTTGCCATTTTTAGATTAGAACTTACCATTAGGGAGTATGTTTTAACTCTACTCCCACGCCATCTACATTTGGGAAGTAGAAATACAGTAACAAACGCAAAAATAATATTCTTTTTAAACCATTTTTGTATTGCAATATATCACAAAAAATCATTTGATATATATCGTCGAATCGAGGTTGATATATATCGGATATATATCTTGATATATATCCATTGATATATATCCTCGAACCCTGGTAAAAGCACACTTCGATATAATAATAGCTATAATATGTCAATAAAACTTTACAACCATATCCATCTCTTAAATCAAGAGAACTACCCTTACGGCAATTCAAATACAGACTAAAACGTTGGTTGATCGAAAAGTGTTTTTATAATGTAACAGAATTTTTAAACTGTAAGGAATAATATTTGTTGTGTAATTTTATGATAGTATAGTTTAGTTTTTAACACTTTGACAGCGGAGCGTTTAGAGCGCCGCTTGATACGGTACGCGGGCGATTTTCTGCATAATTGTTAACATCATAGAAAAGTAACGGACAGGAGTATATGGATAATTCTTTTTGTGTATATAAAATCTACTATTTTATTTTATCGATAAGTAATAAAAACAAATGATATTATTTATGTTAATTTATTAAAAGTAATTAAAAATTGACATTCCTTCAATAAAAAAAAAAATTACAGACTCCTTAGGTCTTTTCAAATGTGATAATTTTTAGTGTGTGGTACTTTTTGAAGCACTAATTATCATAACATATACATACAACATATTTTGTAATAAATCAACAATTTCATGCGTAAAAAATTACGTTCTGATGAAACCATTTCGCGCCGAAAACAGTTACACTCACTTCGTGTCCGTGCACTCGCCGACGGCCGACTGAACGGGAGCGGGCGATCGCCGACTGTAGCTCTCGCGTTCTAACTACATACAAACATTGCATATGTGTGTGTAGCATTTTAACTCAGCTACAAACGCGTACAACGCGGCTCACGATAAGACGTCGTGTTTTTCTAATAAACCGTATGAAAGGCGATCACGAGTGCTACTCGTGGTCGTGATTCGCGAATAAGACAAAAATATGAATGCCGAGCTGAGATCGTGATCCGCTGTGAAAGTGTTAAGTATCAACATTCGCATGTTAGGGGCGGAACATATCTGACGGAAGATCCGTCGCGTTTTATCGGTCGCGTAACGCCAATACATACAAATGTATAGAAAAACGTTCAACCATTCACACCTGACCGATAATCCGTTAGTACGTCGAGCGTACTAACGGATTATCCGTCGACGTCGCGCGCACCACGCACCACGTGAATTTTGACCTTTGAGTAAGGAATATAAATGGAGAGGGCAAATAGTAGGTACATATAGAAAAAATACATTATTCACATATATTATGTAATATTATATATCCACCCCTCCGGGGATATACCCCTCCGGGCTGTATCCTCGGAGGGGTAGGCAGAGGTGTAATATTACACCCACATTTCGCCATGATTTTTTTTATACACATATATACGAAATCGACATAAAGCCACCAAACATAGTGTTGTCTCGTTTTGTCTTAGGTATATCTCTGTCAGAAAAAAGAGATAGCCATAGTTTACTGAATAAATTAATCATGACGATATTTTATTAGAAATGTCATTCGTGCCACTATCGCCATATTTTTCGTCAAGGATTGTGGTACATCTGCTGTGAAATCGTTGTCTATCGAACATAATAATTTTGTTTTTGTGCATAAATTTAATATGTCTAAAAAACCGATATTGACTCTCAGAGAATATTTTGTTACATGTTTCATACAAGGGTCGTCTTTCGCTTTGCCATGTTCGCCCACATTTGCATTATGGAATAAACTAATCTGGCAAAAAATTTAAACTAACAAAGGTAACTTACTACAAAAATGTATTATTCTCCTCTAACCGGCTCCATATCGTTATCGATTACATTCTGGAGAACAACCCAAATGGCAGCCATTTTATTTGCCCAACGTTTCGTAGGTGTGCACGCTAATTTCGTAGGTGTGCACGCTAAATTCGTAGGTATTGGACATACCATATCCATGTCATTCCCAGATCGGTGATTTTAAGATCGTAAGATTCCAGGGCCGCCAGACCTTACTTATTTTTTCAGAAACTAAATGTGTAGAATAATGTAGTGTTAGTATGTGCTATGAGTGTACGCATATTTGCTAGCTTTTTTTTTTTTTTTTTTGTTTTACGAGGTGGAAAATCCCTTCGGATCTCCGACTCTTGGGGGAAATAAGAGCCGGAGTATGTTGTGTTTCCACTAAAAACCACCTCGACTTCCGCCATGTACCCGTGTGTCGGAGGGTGGGGCATCACCAAAGCACTCGTCGCCACCCTCCGACGGGTATTGGCCCGCCAGATGGTCAGGCGGGCCCCGAACAAAACCCCCTTGGTGGCGGATTAAGGTGTTGGACTCCGCCGCCAAAACGCCCAGCGGCCGCAGAGGATAGGGAGGACGGCAACGCAACACCGCATCTCCTCTTCCTCTGAGGCCCCACCGCGACGCATCGAATGGTGCGCCCCCATTTGGTCGCGGGAGATAGGGCGCGTGGCAACGCAACACCGACACGCCTCTCCTCCCGCGACCGCACCCGACTGCGAGGGACAGACAGAACTGTCCCCCGCACCCGCACCGTTGGACGCATCCTGCGCAGGCCCCTCCAAGCCCATGCGGAGCGTCCCCTCCTGGATCCCTCTTAGCTTCACCGCGGGTGACCAATCCACGGTTACTGAGCCCCCCCACCACGACAAGGTGGAGATCCCACGGGGGGGATATTTGCTAGCTTGGATCGAGGGCCAATTTTTGGGTATGAGGTGCTAAAGGTCCACGGGAACAATTTCCATACATACCTATATAGAAAACATTTTGTTTCTTGCTCTGCAACTGTAGTCTGTAACCCCTTTTATATCATTTGTATAAATTTTCTTAAAAACCGTAACCAAATCGTATCATCGTCTTTTAATTTTGAACCTCCATACCTATATAGGAAATATATTCAAATAACGCTTGTTGGCTACTATAAAAATCTCTTAAGTCCGACATATTTTTAATAGTCAAACTCGAATTACAATATCAATAACTACCGGACTTCAGTGACTACATAACATCAGGGAACACGAAAAATGATTAGGTAAAAGAATATGACAGTAAAATATTGAGCTGCCCTGAGTACGGCCCTGCACGAACAAATTTATATGTGTGCATAATAGCCACGCTTTCAGCGAATGTGTGCAGATACGCTCGACGCATTTTCCGTCAGATGTGTACCGATTCATTTGACGGAATAGACGCGACCGAAGATACGTTCGACGCATCTTCGGTCAGGTATGTTCCGCCCCAAGGGTGAATATGTCGGACTACATATAATGATGTAACACCTCAATGGACCATGTTCTGCCAAATAAATATCTTTATCTTATCTTTATCTAAGTATAGGTACAGTCAACAGCAAAAGTAAATGATCAAAATCAGAAATTCAATACTAATGAACGGAGTTCGCGTCAGAACTATGTGGCATCGAAGTGATTCAAAAGTATCTGATTGTAAATTATACCAATCATTTACTGGTAGTACAGCTGCCATAATATATTCGTGATCAGTAAAATTCATCAATATTGTATTCAAAATTTAAATTTATATACTGTACGTGACAGCCGAATTACAGATTGACATTAAAGAGTTTCGATACTTGGATTTTTGCACTATTCCAACAGAACTCTTGCTAACAGTGTGACAAAAGCGCGAAGTCAATATAAATAATGGCCTAAAGATCATCAGAAAATTATCAATCTACCTTCCGGTTTTTATACATATAGAAAAACTATTTATTTGTCACAGACACAGAAAAAGTACAACATAAAAAAAAGAAACAAAACGCAAGGCATAGCATTAGTCTGTGACAGATAGGTACACTGTGTACTACTGTGACAGATATATTGTAGCCGACTAGGCAAAAGCAATCATTGATTTATAATTTTGTATCGCATTAGCTAGGTACTTTTGAACATTGACATAAATGCACAAACATGCAAAGATAGTAATATTTATTGAATTATGGTTTTGTATCACATCAGTTAAGCCTTGTATTCATTAGGCAACATTTGTTGATAAACACTGTTTATAAACAGTTTATAAGCAGTGTTGCATCAACTCTGGATACAGTTTATAAACATTTCATAAACAAATGTGATGAAACATTGTTTCTGAAACATGTTGCCGTGTTCCCCAATCAAACGGAGAACAAGCCGAAACATTTTGTTTACAAGCAAAAGTCAACAGGTGTGGACGTGTGTTGCGCGAGTTTATTAATATGGAAGTAGTGTGGTCCAACAACCAAGTTTCGATGCTCATAGAGCTTTATCAACAGCATCATGTACTTTGAGGGTTGAACTACACCTATCAGCACCGCATCGCACTTTTCTATGCTTCTATCCTTTTCTGTCACTTAGGACCGTCATTTACTAGAGCGAGAAAGAGAGACGAAACGCTTCGCAACGAAAAGGCGATCGTGTTCCCTCTCTCTTTCTCGCTCTAGTAAATGACGGTCCTAAGTTACAGAAAAGGATATAAGCATAGAAAAGTGCGATGCGGTGCCGATAGGTGTAGCTCAACCCTGAGACTCTTCAAATAGAGATTATAAAGATAAATTTAAAAAAAAATGCTTGGACCGATATTGCTGCAGAATTGAGTATGTCGCAAAAAGAAGTGGAAACGAAGATGCATACTCTACGCTCACAATTTTCTCGTGAAAAGAAAAAGCTTAGGTCATCAAAAAGACTTGTACTTGTATACCAAATCAAAAAGACTTGTACTTGTATACCAAATCAAAAAGACTTGTACTTGTGTACCATCAAATTCACGAAGGTCATGAAGTACGTATTTTTTTATTTAAGAGATAATTCCGAAGCCACCACCTTTTCTTAAATTTTTTTAGTAGCACTGTTATGAATTATTATGTAAGCACAAACACCGAGCATCACTACCTCCTCAGGCGACATCCTAGCAACAACTGACAGGTGTGGACGGCCATGTTTCAGAAACAGTGTTTACGGTAAACTTGATGATAAACACGTCATAAACAGTTTATCAACAAATGTTGCCTAATGAATACAAGGCTTTACTTTTAAACATTTGACAGAAGTTACAAAAAACAAAATACATGAGAGATGAAATTTGGTAAAATTATATTAAATATACAAAGACTGCCTCTGTGGACCAGTGACTGCCTCCGTGGTCCGGTGAATAGCGTATGCGTCTGCTGATCGGAAGTCTCGGGTTCGATTCCCGGGTCGGGCAAAACTGTTACTGGGTTTTTCCAAATTCTCAGTAGCAGCACGGAGTCTGGTGATGTGCCTGGTAGCAATTCATTTGCTTTTCTGTAAAACATAACAAATTAAATTACTGGGGTAATTAAAAAATAAGTATGAATAAATTATTTACCTCATGATTACGTGGCCTCAGTTTTATCATTTATATTTGATTTTACCTGTTCACTAGTTTTGAATTTTTTTTTCACTTGTTAGTTCTGATGCGAATTGAGTCTATAACTTTTGGAGTCAAAACTGATCACGAATTTATGGCAGCTGTACTAGTAGTTAATTATTGGTATAATTTACAATCACATACTTTTGAATCACTTCGACGCCACACAGTTCTGACGCGAACTCCCTTCATTAGTATTGAATTTCTGATTTTGATCATCTACTTTTGCTGTTGACTGTACATTGCAAATGTTTGTAATTATATATTAGCTCGTTGTTTATCTGATTATAGTGACTAAACATTGAGCCATACTGTCAAGTTACACATTAAATAATCCACCAACCATACATAATAATATCACAGTCAAATAATCCATACAGTCGTTCGACGAACGCGTCTAGACGGGTCAATCGTGCGGGGGGCAAGAGGTGAGACGCGGGAAGAGCGGTACCTACTTACGTATATCACTTTAGTTCCTAACTAGGTACATGTTTTTGGGGGCTGGCGTGTGCTTGTTTTTTGTTCGTTACTTATTTTTTTGCTTATGAATATTAATTAAGATGGTACATACGACTTGTGCTGTGAGACATTGCAATTCTTCATGCTTCATTTAAAGATTAAAAAAATAAGCATTTAAAAAATCTGCGATTTCATCAATTTACTCACGCAAAAAATTAAAATTTCATTAATTTTAATTATTTATATATAATGTGCACGTACCCACTTATCTACTAACTTTTAACAATATCTCATGTCTGGCCAAATCTAATACTAATAAATAAAACTGAATAGTTTGTTTGTTTGTTAGAAAGCGCTAATCTCAGTAACTACTGGTCCGATTTGAAAAATTCTTTCAGTGTTAGATTGCACATTTATCGAGGAAGGCTATAGGTTACATAACATCACGCTATGAGCGACGGGAGCGGAGCAGTAGCCTTAAATAACGCGGGTGTAGCCGCGGGCATCCTCTTGTCACAGAATAAAGTAGTAATTACTGTACGTAAACAACATGGCAGACGTAAGAAAATAAGCGTTGTAAGGTAATATTTGGTTCAAGCGTGATTTTAATTTCATGCAATAAGTACCTAACCTAGTACCTTCGTATTAGGTAAGTGTACCTATCAAATATTAATATGTATCTTGGTAACGGCGCGTACTAGCTAAAAAATAACCATATTTTTGGCCCCCTTTTACAAACCCCACACATGTTTTCAGTAATCTTATAGCCCGGTCACCCATCCATAAAATGACCTTGATGTCATGCACCTTGATGCATGACATCAAGGTCATTTTATGGATGGGTCATGTGCTGCTTTACCTTAACGTAGTTTGCTCGAAAATAGATCTTCAAAATACTTCATATCGAACAGAGGCTCTGCAAGATCCCATGGTTGCCCAGCCATTAAACGACCGCTATATCAATCGCTTTATTTTAACTAGGTTTGTACGATAACCACCTAGTATATCTGAAAAAATGCTTCATATCCTAAACCGCCTCCTACGACACTTGCGGTATGAAATAGGTGCTGACTGACACTTTGTATGCAAAGCTGTCACCGCAAGTGCAAACTAAATGCAAACTGTTTTATAATAATTATTCATCGTTAATTATTTTCATATAATAAATAAGTGATTTACACTATAATATTCATGTAGCGTAGCAACTGTAATATTTTTCTAAAATAAATAGACGGTGTTTGAATAAGTAGGTATTGTTTAAATGTGGCAGCCCTAGCCTCCTTACCCTTGTCTAGACATTGTCGGCTTTTTCTTCGAGATCAAAGGCGTCAAACTACTGTATGTCTTTATATACTGTGATAATATGGTGCCCATGGCTTTCTCAATTATTACATAATTATTGTATATATAAGACTAAAAAACAACCTTTTTGATTTTAAAGTCTGATCATCATCATTGGCCGTGTATATATACTGTCCCACTGCTGATGATTATGATGATGTTGTATTTCAATGTAACATCTAATTAATACATTTTGACGAAAGTGTTCACAAGTTTAATTCACAATCCGATCAAATAGTAAAAATAAAATAGTGCCATGTTCCCAGGAGTTCTATTTTTGAGCTCCCCAACATACCTTTTTAAATGTTCAAAAATGGCCAGCTCCAAAATGTTTCAGTATATTTCACTAATAACAGTTAATCACAAATGTCAATACTCACGGGAACACTCTCCAGCACATACTGACACAACCTGTAGTGTGACTTCATTATTTTATTTCTAAATGTAACACATTTGCGTAACAAAGCAGAACATTCATAGCACAGCCACTGTGGTAGCCCATCTGTAGGTGAGATCTGAAATAACACAAATATTATAAGTACATCAGTCTCCCTGGACCGGCTGTAAACTTTTCGAGACTAACACAATTTGGGATGACATATTATTATCTAAAAATGTATCACAAGATGGCTATGATGGCTAGAAAGCAAGTCACTTGTCCTAGAAAATGTTCACTGAAACTGATTGATCAATCTTTGGGTACTCATTTTTGCCTCCCTTGGCTTTTAAAAGCTTTTCTTAAACAGAGATATTAATGATTTAATGCATGATACAACCATTTCCAGCCATGGCGACCATTTAACAGTCAGCTTGACTTATAGAAAGAATTGATTACCTAATTGTTTGCAAAGATATGTATAGTGTGGGTATCAAACCCAAAACATCAGGTTAAAGGTAAGGTCCACTAAGCACTAGACCAAAGGCCAGTGAAAACCAATATGAAACATCTATATTGTCAATAATAAGAGATATTTACTTACAGTAATACCAGTCAAATCTTTGATTGAAGCTTCAAAAAGCATTGCATTGACCATTATACGCTCAGTCACCAGACAACCTCTACATATACTTGTTTCTTGATCAACACTCACTGCCACCGAGTCTTGTATTGATTCATTCTGACCCGGATGTCTGGCTTTCTTCATAATGTTAATAAATTATCTTTGTTGTATGTAAGTAGAACCTGTAAAGGGAATCACAAAATGTAATAATGATCAGTTTCAGAACAGGTGCAGAATATACAAACATCAGATCAATAATTACTTGAGAGAAATGTGACCAAATACAAGTCATAAATCTGGTGTTCAATTACAACAGAACTGTACACAGCAATCAGTAGTAACTAACAAGAGTTACATAATAAAATTATAAATTTGAATAACCAGTTATAAGATATCATCCAATATAGGTAATACATGATGTAGGTTTACTATTGATCTCTGTCATTCATTGTTGGGCTACTTCAGGAATAAACTCCACAAATGTTTTGCAACCTTTAAGCTACCTCTTAATTCGTAAAGGCAGTAGTATCAGAAAATACTTTATACAAGAAAGTACAACTGACAGGATGAAGAATGATGAACTAATTTAAACTTATATTACGCAGTGGCATAGCTAGCTTGGGTGGCACCCTGGGCGGAAGTTGGCGGATGACCTATTTTTAGTTGATAACTAACAATTCCGGGCTAACTTTCGTAGAGCTGAGCTAGTGGCTATGTTGTTTTATATTTTGGTACATTGTTCGTTAAGTTTTGGGTGTCACCCCTTTTTTTGGATGGGTCCCGGGGAAGACCGCCATCGCCGCCCTGCCCCTTCCTACGCCACTGATATTACGTGCACTTACAGACCAGACTCCAGCAAACGGAGTATCATTAAAATTTTATTATGTTAAGAACATCAATTAAAAAACTTGTAGGCGTGCAAAAACTGAACAAAAACATCGTTATGAAGTTACGTACACCTTTACGGAGGGAACCGGTGAAAGACAGACTGCTCGATTGGATTTTTCTAAAGAAACAGTAAACACCAACACCATGTTCTTCATAAACAAACTGTTGTCAATGTCACGGATGTCACCGAAACTTCAAACTGTTGTCATCGAAGTCAAGTGCGACGACTAGTGATGGACCTAGACAAATGATTGGTATCGCTTCGCTATACTAGACACCGCGCTGCCTAAGAAAAATTGGTCCATAAGTGAGGCAACTCATTATGACAGTGTGTGTCAAACAAAAGCATAGATGTGTGAATAACATGGATTGGACGTACGTTTCGTAGGTATGCACGCTAACTTCGTAGGTACCTACGAAGTTAGCGTGCATACCTACGAAACGTATGCAAATAAAATGGCGTCCATTAGGGTTGGGCGCATATTATTACTATTATTAGGCAACGCAAAGCATATATTGACAAGTTTTTTTGTTATCGACAAAGTATAGCACCTTTAGGCATCATTCGCACGAGGATTTAAAAAACGATTGCGTTGAACTCTGGCGTAAGCACTTTTAAAAGCTTGCGATGAGAGCGTTCATACCAGCGCTAAAATCACTGTTGTCTCGGTTCAGTAAGAAGTCGAAATGATTAAAGCTAACGTACTAGCAAATGCGATTTGTGTTGCTAAAAGATGAAAAAGAAAACTATTTTTTTTTAAGTTTTTGAAGGGTTCTTACTTTTTCTAGTAATAAACCACAGATCTGTGAATAACATGGATTGGACGTACCTACGAAATTAGCGCGCATACCTACGAAATTATGTGGAAAATAAAATGACTGTCGTTGGGTTGGACTCCAGAATATAATCGATATCGACATTGAGCCGGTTAGAGGTAAATAATACATTACTGTAGATTTAGAAAAAATATGTAAATTGATATTTTGTAGTAAGTTACTTTAGATCTTTTGCCAAATTAGTTTATTCCATAATGCAAATGCGGGCGAATATGGTAAAGCGAAAAACGTCCCTTGTATCATATAACAAAATATTCTCTGGTAGCCAATATCGATACTGTGTCGCTGTGAATGAAAGCACCGAACATGAATGGCACCATACATCATCATCATCACATCAGCCAAATGACGTCCACTGTTGGACATAGGCCTCCCCCAAGGTTCTCCACACAGACCGGTCTTGAACCGCCCGCATCCAACCGCCTCCCGCGATCTTGACTAGATCGTCGGTCCACCTTGCGGGGGGCCTACCTCTGCTGCGTCGTCCGGTACGTGGCCGCCATTCCAGAATCTTTCTGCCCCAACGGCCATCGCTTCTTCGAGCTATGCCCCCTGCCCACTGCCACTTTAGCTTTCTATCCGGATAGCTAATGGCCGGCGCCGACTGACGGCATGGCATGGCACGGCGTGAAACGCCATGTTTCGTTAGCTCGAAGGACGCTTCGGTACGTCGCAGCATGCCACGGCATGCCGCGTCAAACCGAGACGTCCAATTGACTGGAATTTAGTATCAATAGCACTTCTTGCTGAAGATGAAGAATGACAAATACAAACTGATATGTCGAAGAGAAAACAATTCAGGAAACATTATTTATGAGAACAAGATTTACTAACGGTGATTTCAGGAACTTAATTACCTACTGATTACGTCGTGGCTCACTGCAAGACGCCATGGCATGCCGCGGCGTCCAAGTATGCCGCCGATGCCGCGACGTGCCCCGACGTCCCGCGGCATGCCACGGCGGGCTGCGGTACGATTGTATCGAAATAAAGTAATATGAATTCTTAACTCATTGAAATAAGAATGAAAATGACTTGATCAGTAATAAAATCCTTTGCCATGCCGCGACGTCAGTGCGCGCCGGCCTTATGTCGGCGATTTCTGATTTGTACCATACATACCGTAATGAAACACACAGCTACACTGAAATATCATAAGGGGGTAAGAAAAATCATAATTGATTAATACATGTTATTTATTTGTTTTTTATATGTAAAATATATAAAATCCTTGCGTTACTGATTGTCTGACAGATAAGCTACAGCCAAAATTATAAGGTGCAGGAAGCTGAAATTTGGCATGTATGTTCTTTGGGGATCGCAGGAGTGCACTAAGGACTTTCTTGAAATTCCCACGGGATCGGACAGAAACAGTCGAAAAAATGTGCAGGTGTAGCAGCGGGCGTTCTCTTGTTTATAAATAAAATTATTTTCTTCAACGTTTCATTGCTAGGAATTCTCGCATACAGTTGCTGTTCATGTTATCTGTTGGCAAAAAACATAATATAATTATTTTAACTGCTTATTTTCCTCAACATAGAGCAGGATGCAGCGGTTTTGGGTTTTATGTAATCAGAGCCTAGTTAAGTAAGTTTGTCAAATATCGCTTTTCCTTTACTAGGTACAGACAAAATTGGTGCAATCAAAGTCAAAGTCAAAGTCAAAATCATTTATTCATCTAGGTCACAAGGTGACGCTTATGAACGTCAATTTTAAAATTAAATTACTTAATGCTTCTACATTTACATTTACTGCCTCGTTCGCAAAGCAATAGGTAGAGCCACGAGAAAGAACGGGCAATAAAACTCGAGGCCACTCTTTTAAATCGCCAATATTATGGTACATATTTTTATTTTTGTAAGGAGCTGCAACTGTTACACATTGTACTAAATTACTTGTAAATAGTATTAGTTACAGACG